>JAZKJV010007996.1:0-511198 GCA_037367405.1 Ottelia alismoides | reverse complement strand
TTCAACTATCATCCAGAAAAACTATATACATATGTACAAAAGATGCTTATTTAACACAAATTTTATAATCATGCAAAATTTTTGAAAAATGTTTTGAAATCATGAAGTGGATGATGCATGAAGTGCAAGTTTTGCAAAAAGATATTTACACACATTTACACAAGATTTTTGCAAACTTTTGATTTCAAAACATTTTGGAAAAATTTTGTACTATATACATAATTTTGATACAAAAAATATTTACACAAGCTTTACACAAAAGATTTTTGAAATCATTTTTACAAAAATAATTTGTACACTAGCTATTTATGTGCAAATAAAAGAAGATTATGTACATGAAATTTTTAATTTTTGTGGTGTTTAGCCATTTATTTATTAAACACACTCACACAAAGTACGAGTTATGGCTAAAGTATATATGAAATATATACACACCCCCCTATACTTAGCTCGAACGATGTCCTCAGAGTCAAGAGCGATGAAGAAAACATAACTCCTACCAGGTATAGGGAAGTGAAAAGAAAGGCTATATACAAAGAACAAGAAGAAAATAGAAAAAACCAAAAGGGTCTCGGGTCTTCCCCCTATACTTAGGATCAAATAATCCTAAGTATAGCAGGCTGTACACTAAGGGAAAACCGAGTGGAGAATGTACAGGGTCTACCCCCCCTATACTTAGGGTGAAATATCCCTAAGTATAGGCAACAAAAACAGGGTAGACAGAAACAAAAGAAATACCCAAAAGGTCTCACATCCCCCCTATACTTAGGTGTAAGGTGCACCCTAAGTATAGCATAATCACAAGATGAAGAAAGGGATGTAGGACTAAAGAATTAGTGATATGGACATCTAGATCTATACAAGGCGGAAGATCAGTGAAACTCAGGCGTGAGATGCATTAGATGTGAGTCAAAGACACATCTCACGCAAAATGAATAGGGGCAAGATCGGCGACCCGCGGCTCATGATCTAGAAATGGCTTGAGCCGCTGGCCGTTCACTCGAAGGTACTCTCAGAAGACAACTCAGATATGTCAATGCTACCGTTGTCGTGTACCTTTCTGACCAAGTAGGTCCCTTCCATTTGCTCTGTAGCTTCCCTGGAAACAATCGTAGCCTCGCATCAAACAGCCATACTCTCTGTCCAATCTCAAAATGCTTGTGGCTGATATGAGAATCATGCCACTCCTTCACTTTCTCCTTATAATGTAGGTTGTTGAGAAAGCTGAATCTCTAAGCTCCTCTAGGGCAGCTAACTCTGCCCTTCTCTGGTCTCCCATACCATCTGGATCCATAAGAATATTTGTGACTGCCCAAAGTGACTTGTGCCTCAGCTCAACAGGTAAATGGCACGGCTTGCCATATACGAGGCGAAAGGGAGATGTGCCCAATGGTGTCTTGAAAGACGTCCTATATGCCCACAAGACCGAGTCCAAAAGCTGTGACCAATCCTTTCGGTCAAGGCGGACGACTTTCTGCAGTATAGTCTTAATCTCCCTATTCGACACCTCGGCTAGACCATTCGTCTGTGGATGGTAATGTGTGGCAACACGATGGTCTATACCGAACTCACTAGCATGGGCCTTTACCTGGTCGTTGATGAAGTGAGATCCCCCATCAGAAATCAGAACTCGTGGAACCCCGAACCGCGTGATGATATGCTTCCTCAAAAATCTGCAAACTGTCCTCGCATCAGCGGCTCGGGCGGGGATAGCCTCCACCCAACGACTAACATAATCTACGGCCAACAGAATGTACTCAAATCCTGACTCTTAGGGAATGGACCCATGAAATCGATGCCCCATGCGTCAAAAACCTCACAGAAGTGAATGGGCTGCATCGGCATCATATCACGCTGTCCGCAAGTGCCCATCCTCTGACATTCAGTACACCTCTTCACGAACCTCATCTGAGTACTTGAAGAGGGTAGGCCACCACAAGCCGGATTGGAGCACTTTCTGTGCCGTTCTCCTCCAGAATGATGTCCTCCTGCCTCAAGCTTGTGGCAGTAAGTGAGGACGCTATGGTGTTCCTCCTGAGGAATACACCGACGCCAGACGTTATCCCCTCCTTCGTGGTAAAGGATGGGATCCTTCCAATGGTAGGACTTGGCCTTCGCAAGGAAGGTCTCAAGCCTCTGCTTGGGCCAATCTTGTGGGACTTTCCCAGCAACGAGAAAGTTCACAAAATCGGCGTATGATGAATCTGCGATTTGTCATCTTTATTCATTTATTTTAGCTTAAAATCCCTTATAAAACACCTGCATATAACGCTAACTCCATATTCTTACTAACTTGCATCTGTGTAAATATTGCACATTCTGACTAATTTTAACCTAAAATAAATAAAGAAAGAAAGAAAGGAAAAATAAAGAAAGGAATTTAAAAAAAGAGAAAAATAAAGAAAAGAAATAAAAAAAAGAAGACTGTATACAGGCTGACCCGAACCTCGAGAGAAGGTCAAGACTTGACCTGATCGAACAGGAATAAAGTAGGGGGAGATAGGGTCCTTAACCAGAAAATCCAAAAAAAAATGTGTTTCTCACTTATTTTGTGTATATCTGTATAAAACAGACACTTATTTATGTGTATCTTAATTGACTTTAAATCAAATAACATTCAAAATCAAAGTTGTAAATTAAAATGTGTTCTAATTATTAAAATTGATTGCACAATTAAATCTTGTAAGAATAAAAAGTAGCCACACTTGGAAAAAGCCACTAAGCACTAATTGAAAACCAATTCTGGCTCCATATGAGCTCAAATTAAATCAATCTCAGTTCCATTGAACTCGTAATTAAATTATCTTAAAAATGGTTGTATTTTCATAAATTTTTGGAGTTACGGTTGAAAAGTCAGTTTTCTGGGGTGGTTTGTGCAATTTTCCCATGTATTTTGTGTATATTGTATTTGTATATATTGTAAATTAATCCCACTGATTTCTTTTTAATAAAAATAAAAATTAAAAAATAATAAATTTTCAAAACACAAAAAAGGCCAATTGCGTCATTTATCCTTATATATAATGTCATATATGTATATAGTACATGTATATAGTTGCTATTTTTAACTATCCTTCACAAAAAAATAAGAAAATGACATTTTTTAATTCCCATAAATAAAGTGACGAAAATTCAAAAAAAAGGATAATTGTTTTATTTTCTCTTTTATCTTCATTTCAAGTTTCATCTCCCTTCCACCAAAAAAATTCAAAAAAATTCATTTTTCATCTCTCTCTTTCAAAAATTCAATTCCCTCTTTCAAAATTTCACTTCAATTTTTATCTCCCTTTATCCAATAAAAATTCAAAAAAATTCAAATTTCGTCTCTTTTCTATTTATATGGCTCCTTCTCCCTCATTCCAACTTGATCAATCTTTGGTGAGAGGAGCCCGATCTCCGAGAAAACAATTTCGTCGAGAAAAGGTGTCGAGCCTCCGAGCCGTCCGGTGACAGCGAGTCGGCCTTGTCAAGGCGGTCACGATCCATTTTCCGCTCCTAAGGTGAGATCCAATTGTTCTTCGCATTTTTATCTTAGTTTAATCGCTTTCTATTTTTTCGCATTTTTTCCCATCGTCATTTTTCTTTCTAGATCTTAAAAAATTCTCCATCTCGATTTGATCCGCCATAGACTCGATTTTTCATCTCACTTTCTTGATCTCTCCGCCTTCAATTTCTATCTCCCGCGATCTATCAACTCCGACCACGCACGGTGGTCGGAGAGTCGGATTCGATTCCTTTCACGTTCGCCGAATCCCCAGTCGTTTCCCAATTTTGTAGATAAATAAAAAAATATTCCTTTATGTCTAACCTTTCTTTTGCAGATAAAAATAAAAAAAATAAAAAAATCTGTCTCCTCTATTTGTTCTCTAACGTTGGTTTTGCAGGATCACTAATATAAAAGAAAATAAAAAAAATCTCTATCCTTTTTATTTTCTGTTTTTCGGATTAAAAAAAATACAAAAAAAAGTTTTTTTATTATCATTCACTGTTTACATAACTTACAAAAAAAATAAAGAAATAAAAAAAATTAGCAAGCAGGCGGCAGGTCATCACCCCCGCCGCCCGTACTTGCTGCGCCACCGCGTCGGCAATCGTCCCTGCCTCCGCGTCCGCTCCAGATCGACGCCGACGGCCCCCCTTCCTCCAAAGCTGCGAGTCGCGCTGCCTGGAAATGCCCCCGCCGCCATCCTCCATCATCCACCGCGCCAGGCCGACGCCCCCTCCTGTTGCGCGCGCCCCACCGCAGCCACCTGCGGCACCCAGCAGCGCCGCCCTTCCGTTCAGGCGATAGCGCCTGGCGGCGCCCCGCCGCCCACGTCCTCGCCGCCGAAGTCCCCTCCGCCGCGAAGCCGAGCGCTGCAGGGCGCCACGTCCGCGCCGCCGCGCCTCTGTCTAACGCACGGCGCGCGCACGTCACCGCCCGTCCGCCCTGCTGCACCTCGCTACCCGCTGCCCGCACAAGCTTCTCCGCCCGTGGCGCGTCCGCGCTCCAACGCCAGCACCTCCAGCATTCCCCCTGTTGCCGCCAGCGCTCCGCCGCAACTCCAGCTCCCCTACGCGCGCCGGCGGTCTGCCTTTGTGAAGAAGAAAAGGGGGCGGCGGCCCCTTTGGCCCCTTTGCCTCCCTTTTGCAAGAACAAAGGACACTCCTAGGGTTTAAATTTTTTAATTGGAAAATATCATAACAATCATCGAAAGTGCTGCATATTGCAACGAAGACCCCCAAGGCTTAATTTGGGGAAAATTATATCTGAGCAACAGGACGTTTCATAATTGCAAGAGCACCCCTGCCAGAGCCTTGAGCACGTGTTCCACACATGTTTAGTGGGTAAATTTCATATCTCGTCCTGCATTTAACTCTTATTATTCTATCTGTCCAGAACTTTTCCTTAATTACATTCTTGTCCCTGAACTGCAGAACATTACATTTGCTTGTGTTTTTCATCGAAATAAATATTTTTATTCGTCTAAAAATTTTGAAAAAAATGTGCTATACTCCTGATGTGCTATTCTTCCTAGCATAAAATTTTCGTAGCATTTTGACTTCATTTGATATTATTAAAAAATCAAAAACAGTGTCTTTTTCATTGTTTGAAATTCAAAAATTCATAAAAATTCGAAAATAGCTCCAAAAATTCTAAAAAAATTAGAGTAGTTGTAGTTCATTGTCTTTTAATTTCTGACCAATTTTCACGTATTAATCATTTATAAAACCCAAAAAAATTGAAAAGCATCAAAAATCTTCTAAAAATCATAACAAATTGTACAAAAATCCAAAAATTGTGATTTTAGTTCCTGTTTGTAGATAGTTTCTTCTAGTTTGTCTCAAAAATAGTAGCCAGGTGTTTTGGGTATTTAAAAGATTTTTAAATTGCAAATTACTCCAGGCTGGCCACATTTTCCTATTTTCTCCTTGTTTGATTTTTAGAAAAATACCAAAACATCTGAAAATTCCACAAAAAGTCTCAAAAATATTTCAAAACTTTTAAAACCCAAAAATATTTTCCGTTGATTTTTCTGATTATTTTTGGCATAATTGAAAATTGCAAAAAGAGTTGGTGTGTGTACATTCTTGATCCTTGTTCCTATTGCTCCGCATTATTTTTGAAAATAAAAAAATTACAAAATCAAAATCACTAAAAATTTTTGAAAATCATAAAATATAAAAAAAATTAGAAATAAAAAAATAAAATAAAAAAACTAAAAAGATAAAAAATCACAAAAACCAAGGATAGTTGTCCTTTGAGATTCCTATTTTCTTTTAATTAGTTTCTGATTAACTGAATAACCCTCGGGAATTGTAGCCTCCCTGAGTTCGACCCTGTCCGCTATACAGGTTAATAAGTAGCAAAAATTTTTTAAAAAAATAATCTTTTGTTGACGCGGGTTTTTGGGGATAAAAGCAACGACCTATTCATCAATTAATTTCCGGCAATAAATTCCTTGCTCAACAAAATTGTGCCGTTGCCGGAGATAGAAAGAAAATTCAAAAATCCCTCGAATTCGCGCTCAACAGCGTACCACGGGAGTGAGGCGATAGCAAGGATCGCCTCATCTGGGAAGGTATCTCTAATAGGATCAATCTGCTCAGACTCCTCAGGCTGCTCTAAACGGGAGAGATGATCCGCCACCACATTCTTGACTCCAGGCTTATCCTTGATCTCAATGTCGAACTCCTGGAGTAGAAGGATCCATCTAGTCAGTCTGGCCATGGCATCCTTCTTTGCCATGAGGTACCTGATGGCGGTGTGATCAGTGTACAAAGTCACTCTAGATCCAATGATATACGATCTGAACTTATCTAGGGCGAACACCACGGCTAGCATCTCCTTATCTGTGACCGTGTAATTCCGCTGGGCGGAATCCAATGTGCGGCTAGCGTAGTGAATGGCAAATGGAACTCCATCCCTCCTCTGTCCCAGCACTGCCCCTACGGCAAAATCAGAGGCATCCGTCATGATCTCGAATGGGAGAGACCAATCAGGCGACTGGAGGACAGGAGCCTCAATGACACACTGCTGGAGAGTCGCAAAGGACGAAAGACACTTGTCATCGACAAGGAACTCGGTGTCTTTTGTCAAGAGGTCAGTCAACGGCCGGGCAATCCTGCTAAAATCCTGAATAAATCTCCTGTAAAATCCAACGTGCCCCAGAAATGACCGTAGCTGCCTCAAATTGGACGGCGGTGCGAGTTTTCTAATGACATCAACCTTGGCCGGATCAACCTCCATGCCCCTGTTGGAGATGATGTGGCCAAGCACCGTCCCTTGAGTCACCATGAAGTGACTCTTCTCCCAAGATAAAACCAAATGATACTCGATACATCGCTGGAGTACTCGGTCTAGGCAGTCAAGACAGGAGTCGAATCCGTCGCTGTAGACCGAGAAATCGTCCATGAAGACCTCCAAACACTCCCCTACCATGTCCGAAAAGATCGACAACATGCACCTCTGAAAAGTCGCAGGGGCATTGCATAGCCCAAATGGCATGCGTCGAAAAGCATATGTGCCGAAGGGACAGGTAAAGGTGGTCTTCTCCTAATCCTCAGGAGCGATGGCCACTTGGTTGTAGCCTGAGTACCCATCCAGGAAGCAATAATGGCTCTTCCCTGCCAGTCTCTCAATGATCTGGTCAATAAAAGGCAGGGGGAAATGGTCCTTCTTGGTGGCCTGGTTGAGTCTCCTGTAGTCAACACAGACCCTCCAAGAGGTGGGTACTTGTGTAGCAATCTCCTCTCCCGACTCACTAATCACAGTCGTGATGCCCGTTTTCTTGGGCACCACATGCAAGGGGCTGACCCACTTGGAGTCGGAAATGGGATAAATAAAATCTGCACTCCACCATTTTGATATTTCCTTCATCACGACCTCTCTCAGGTTGGGGTTCAGTCGCTGCTGGAACTCACGCGACAGCTTCGCCCCCTCCTCGAGATAAATATGGTGGGAGCACACTGATGGACTAATCCCATGGAGATCTACTACGCTCCATCTGATTGCCTTGCGGTTCTTTTCAAGAACCCCCATCAAACGGGATTCTTGCTCTCCAGTCAGATCGACAGAGATGATGACTGGGTACATCTCTGGCTCGCCTGCAAGGAACCGATACTTCAGCGAAGTAGGGAGCGGCTTCAGCTCTGGAAGGCTGGGTGCTGGCAAATCTGGCTGCGGAAGGAACTGAGTGAATGCTGCTAAGTCTGCCAAATCTGCCTGGGAGAAAGAAAGCACACTCTCGCAAACTGGATCTGGAGAAGGCTGCTCAACTGTGCTGTCTCTGATCTGCTCTGCATCCACCTCCTCCTCATCTGTAGGCTCAGGGGGACTCGGGTCTGGCATCTGATCATCACAATCTGCCCAATCAGACTCTGAATCCGAGGGATCTGTATCAACCGTGGTGGCATCAGTACCACCGTAAGGCAAGGTGGCCTCAGTACCACCATCACTAAAATCTGTGTCGCGATCAAGGACTGGCTCTGCTGCCTCAATGGTATCCTGAACCAGGGATGTGCTCTCCAGACTCTCCTCTACTATCATCTCGGCATCAGCTGTATCTGAAAATGAGAGGATGGCCTGTGCTGCAGGATCTGCCCATGCTGCCTTGTCGTCTGTGATCACAAAATCACAGTCCTGGTGGATGTCTGGCTCTGCGTCTGTCTGCTGCTCTGAATCGGTGCTAGCCTCTGAGCGTGCTCTCTCTAGCTCTGTAGTCCTCGACCGTCTCTATTTGTATACTCTCGCCCTCGACGCGAAAGTACACCTTACCATTGTCATGATCAGTCACCGCCTTGGCTGTGGCCAAGAACGGACGACCGAGGATGATGGGGGTATCGGTCACTGAATCAGGGATCTCCATGTCCAACACTACGAAGTCCACGGGGAATTTCAGGCCCTGAATCGTGACGATAACGTCTCGCAACAGCCCCTTCGGCCTCTTGACAGATCGATCAGCAAACTGAAGGACTGTCCTGCTCTGTCGAAGAGTGCCCAACTCGAAGCGGTCGAGAAGGGCTGCCGGAAGTAGGTTGATCGACGACCCGCTATCTAATAAAGTCCGGTCGAACCTCTGCTCACTAATCTGGCATCTGACATACGGGGCCCCTGAATCTGGCCTCTTGGCTGGCAGACGGTTCTGGATCGCAAAACACGTGGCTTTTGTCAACACATGTATCTCTGAAGTGTGGTTCCTCCTCCTCCTCCTGACTGTGGTCCTGTCTCTCAAAGATCGCTGGAGAAGGGGGATGTGCTGAAAAGCCTCCTGGAGGATCAGCTGGATGTGGAATCGGTCTATCATGCTCTGGCTGAACTCCTCAAGCTCTCTCTTTTTTGGAACTTTTTCTTTTTTCTTCCCCTTCCCCATCTGAAGGGCTCTAGGGAAGGGGATCACAGGGTCCTTCGCAGAAGAAGGACTAGGAAAAGGCCTAGACGGCTCGACGGCCGGATCCACACATACATCAAGCACCACAGTGGGACCAGAAGAAACTAAACCTTTTCCTTTATTCACAACAGTGTTCTGAGGTACATGAACTGAAGGAAAGACAACATCTCTATTACGACAAACACCGGTGGCCTCAATACCACCATGGGCTGACTCTGCTGCTGCTGCTGCTGGACGTCTCGCGGCATCAGTACCGCGGGCTGGCTCTGCTAAACGAGTGGCGTCAGTACCACCTCCTCGGACTGGTGAAGCGGCGGTCTCAGTGCCGCCGGTGGAATCAGCATCCTTGGTGGCCTCAGTGCCACCGTCATCATCTGGAGCGGCCTCAGTACCGCTCTCCTCCTCCTCAGGTGGCGCCTCTGAAGTATCCTCGTGGTGAAGCTCAAACGAGGCGCCGCCGCCTGCTGGGGTCCTACCGCTCCTAAGTGTAACAAATTCAGCATCAAATAGATCTGAAGATGTATCAAAAAATGGGTCACTAGGAGTGGCAAGCTCAGTGTGTACTACCTGCTCAGATTTCCTCTTGAGGTTATTCGGGTTCGGCTCGATCTGCGCAGGGATGGCGGCCTTCCCTCTCACCAGGTCCCGCACCTCCTGGCGGAACTCGTCCATCTCCCGTCTAAATGTGGCCTGCTGATCCGTGAGGAGGCGGGCGACGTCATCCAAGGCGGGGCTCTCATGGGAGCCAGACGTGTAGCCTCTCTGGTGCTGAGGCTGCTGGAACTGCTGGTGGTGCTGCTGAGAGGGGTAGGAAGTGGGATGCTGCTGGTATGCTGGGTGGGCCTGTTGCTCACGTCTCCACGACTGTCCCTGCTGCTGATAGGGACGAGGAACGAAGGATGATGGCTGGTGTGACTGGTAAGCTGGGGGCTGCTGCTGCGGCTGGTGATCTCTCTGTTGGGCGTACTGCCCTCCCTGACCGGCTGGCTGCTGCTGGGGCTGGGTACCTCCACTACCCCACCTGAATCCGGGATGATCTCGTCGGATCCCAGGCTGGGGGCGGTCATACCAAATCCCATTGACATCCATCAACGGCTCTGCATCGTAGGGGGCTGGAGGGAGTACTGCCAGAGGCTGGTCCGGCTGGTATACCACCATCTGCATGTCTGGAGATGGTGGGGACTGGTAAGTGGGCTGCGGCTGCTGGTACGGCTCTGCCTGTACAAGATGAACCTGTCTAGGCTGCTGTAGGGAGCTGGAGCGCTGGGACGAGCTGCTGCTGCTGCCGGAGTCGCCTCACGACTGAAGACGGGGCTGTGAAGCCGTCTGTGCCTCCTGGAGACACATGAGCTGGGTCTTCATGTCGCTCAGAGTCTGTGCCATCTGATCCATCTGCGCGATGCTCTGGCACTGCTTCTTCTCTATCAGCTCCATGCGGTCCAACTTCTCGCTGATGATCCCCATGTCCGCAGCGGACGACTCTGCCTGTGCTGTTGCGACTGCGGATGAACTGGAAGGACCTGCATCGACCCGTGCTATCCGCTGGTACTGCACGGGTCCTGGTTGCTGCTGGGGTCTCCCCTGAGTGTACAACTGGGTCTGGGACATCACCATATAATTCTCAGCCATCTCCTCGAAGATGGCCCAGACCTGGTCGTGGTCCTTGGCGAAGTAGGACCCGCCACAAGAAGCATTCACCAGGCCCTGAAGCTCTGGTGTCAACCCGCTGAAGAAGCTCTGCACAAGGTTCGGCTTCGTGATGTCGTAGTGCGGGCATCTGTCCGTGAGCTCTCTAAACCTCTCCCATGCCTCGTGAAACTGCTTATTGGGGAGCATGGAGAAGTTGCTGATCAGGGCCCTCGCTGCATTCGTCCGCCTGAGTGGATAGTACTTGTTCAAGTACTCGGTGCGGAGCTGCTCCCAGGTGTAGACGAACTTCCCCAGATGCTTCAGCCAGGTGGCTGCTCTGTCTGCTAGTGAGAAGGGGAAGGCAATCATCCGAATTGTATCCTGGTCCACATGGCGATCGTGGACAGTACTGCAAATCATCAGGAACTCCTGGAGGTGGAGATGGGGCTCCTCGGTGGCAAGCCCGTGAAAACGGGGAAGCATCTGCAGGGTGTTCGGGGGGTACTTGAAGTCCCCCACGATAGCAGGTACCACCACCCAATGGTGCATCAGTGTAGATCTGGGGTTGTGCAACTCCCGCATCAGTCTCGGTGGTCCTCCTGCCGCGGCGGCTGCCGCTGCGACGGCGGCTGATGCTGCTGCTGCGGCCCGTGCCTCTGCATCTGGTCCATCCTCAGGCTCGCTTTGATCTCTCTCTGCTCTGAGGCGCTCCAACTCTCTCCTCATCTCAATCATGAATGCTCCCTGATCGCGTAACTGCTGCTGGACTGTCTCAAGTGATGCGATCAGGGTGGAGTTGATCGCAGTCTAATACAAAGTGCTCTGGCTGACGGGAGTGATCATCTGAACTGCCGGCCATGGCGACGTCTGCAAAATCAAACGAGCCCAACTCAGGTGCTGTCAAATCAATCAATCTCTCCTCGGGCTCGTGTCTCTCAGGTCGGAAAGAAAGGGGGTCGAGGGGGAACAGGGTGGAGTCGTACTCGGGCTCGGAGAGCTGGTCTCGTCTCTCGCGGGCCAACCTAGATGACTGGGTAGACGTTCTCGGAAGCGGTGCAACCAGAGACTGCCTAAGGGAGCGTCTACCCATCATCTTGATCTGGCGAGTAGGGCGGATGAGATCTGGAGAAACTATGATCACAAAACAAACCCCCGGTTCACCAACGCGACGCGAGCTGAAGACCGTGAAAGTTCGGTCAAATTATCTTGTCAATTTTATTAGGTGAACACACAAAATATCAGAGCGCTTACGTGACCTGTTAGGATACCGGATGCTATCCCAATCGACTGGCCCGCACGGAAGAGTCGGTAATCAGTCGGGACTAGCACCGGAGGGCTCTACCTAGGGTGCGGGTCACTCTCTCACGCATCCAAACCATACAATGAGGGGGTTGCTCTCCCCAAGAAAAAATTTTTAGGGTGAGCATCTTTTAAGATCAATAGTGTTAACCAGTCCCAATTTTATGGTTTTTATTTTTAATCTTTTTCAAATCAAAACAAAAGGCCTAACGAATTTTTCGGTTCTCCTGGTTATTTAATCCAAAACAGGGGGGAGAAGACGAAAAAGCCGATGCGCGACGAAATCAATGATGCATGCTGAGTAAGAAATGCGTACCTTGTCTCCAGCACTCTACATGCAAGTGATCCGCGCAGAATTGAAAGACTGAAAATAAACTACCTATATGATGCAACGGGAAAGCCGAGTCCTAGATGAGCAATTTCTAGCGCAAGAACCGTCTAACCGGTCACCGACCTCCAAGCCAAAGAGTCCGGTCTTGGCCCGTCCCTCCTCTGTCCGACAAATCGGGGGTAGGAGAAAGCGCTTTACAGGACGGGCTGCGGCACGTAGGCTACGAAGGAAAATGGGTCGGTTATTTTTATTAATGATTTTTAGTAGGTCCAATTAACGTTCTATGGGAACAGGCAATCAGTTAGGTGTGGGGATCCTACTAATTACGGCACAATCACCAGAAATTCCTAAGTCTAGGGGCTCGAGCAAAAACCGCGTAAACACCGGAAAAGGCAGAAAGAAAATAAAAAAAAACCAAAGCCGCGTAAAAAGCCGCGAAAGTCCTAAGGGTCCCCCGAGCACACCAGTGCTCGGTGAAACAGACCCGCTAAGCAAAGATAGTCCAAAGAGTCCAAGTCCAGTGTCCCTGTATTATTACAATAATAATGAAATAAAAATGAAAATCCTCGCCCACTCAACTCTCTCTCCCTCTCTCCTGCGGCTCCGCAACGAAAAGAGCCGCCTCCGAATCCCGCGGTTGCGTCGGCTTCTCGAGAGCAGCCGCCTCGGTCCTCGGGCCCTCGCAAGAAATAGCAGAGTGGTCAGAACCAGATAATCAAATAATAATAAAAGAAAAATAAAGGGAAATGAAAAATAAGGGTATATGTGCAAAAATGTGAAATAAAATAAACACTCAAAATAAAACAAAACAAAAATAAAAGAAAATGAAAATAAAACAAAATAAAACAAAAATAAAATATAGACAAAAACTGCGAAAAGCCACGAGCTCTGAAAGAGCCGCGAAAAGCCGCGAAAATAAAAACTAAAAGAAAATAAAAACTACTAAGCCGTGCTCCCCGGCAACGGCGTCATTCTGATGAGCGCTCTGAACGACTGAGGTAAAGGTACAGAAGTAGGTCGTTGCGACCTCGATCACTCAGATGCACTCAATCAAGAAAATCGAACCACTAATGAGAATAAAATCGATCAAAAATGTGAGATAGCGGTCCTGCTATGTGATTAACCTGGTATAGCACCCAGGGTCGAACTCAAGGAGCACGGGTTGGCCGAGAGGCCTACGAAGTAGTAAAAATAAAGAAAATAAAGAAAGAAAATATTTTTAGTGGTTTTTAATTATTTTTATATTTTTTTGAATTTTTAAGTAATTAAGACAATAAAGAAAACAAAGAAAAGCACACTTCAATAATTTATTTAAGGTACTAAAAATCAACCAAAAATTAAAACAAAAATGTTTTTATGTATTTTATATTTTTTAGTGTTTTTGGTGAATTTTTGGTAATTTTCTGATGTTTATTTGATTTTCTAAAAATCAGAAAGTGAAACAAACAGGGGGTACTGTCCAGCCGAGCCAAAAAAGCCCTAGATAAAATATCTAAGGGCCCCAAAATGGCCTAGAGGTAATTTTCCTGTAAAGATGATAAAACAAGGAAAATTTAGGTACCAATTTTATTATTTTTTGATTTTTAATTTATTGAATTTTTATGGGTTTTTGAGTGTTTTTAAGTTTTTAGTGTTTTCCAGTAGTGAAAAATAGCCAAAATTGGCTAGAAATCAAACTAAGCAAACTAAAACAGTAGATCATTTTTATAGAATTTTTAAGTGAGTTTTTATATTTTTTTTGTGATTTTTCAAACTAGACAGTGGCAAAAATAGCTGTTTTTGAATTTTTAAAAATATCAAAATAAATAAAAATTGTCTTCAAAAATCCACAAAAATCCTACACCATGGCAGGAGCCATGTATCAAATTTTCGTTGGATTTGGAGGTAATTTGATATTTTATTCAAAAATAAAGGAAGGGTACTGTGCACAGGGACCAAAGTGCAAATACCCAAAGGTCTGGGGGTCCTGGTGTAAAATACCCAGCAAAACACGCGCCACGCGCGTACCTGGGGCACTCAGGGACCTAAATGTAAGAAAAATAAGTCCTGAGGACTTATTGGTAACAGGTACCAAAAGTCCAGGGGGCTTACCTGCAAATAACCCAAAATAAATCGCACATGCTCAAATAAACCATGCACAGGGGTATAAATGCAATTATCTAAAAACTTTCATTCATTTAATAACATCCAGAACTACAGGGTGGTCTACTGCAAATAACCCAAAATAACACGTGACAAAGCAGGTGGCATACAACTGGCAGGGGTATAAATGCGAATAAACTAAAGCTCAGGGTCCACTATGCAAATAAACCTAAAACTTAACAACTGACTTTAATATTTACATGACTAGAACGAAATAAAATAAAGACAGGGGCCTAAGGGTAAATTATCCTTTATTAAGCGGGGGTGCTGGATGCGCGCCACGTGGAGATCTGACGGCTGCTGATGGTGGGCGCTCCGGATCGTCTCTCCTCAGATCGAACGGTGCTGGTGGCTCCAAAGATGGACGGCCAGGATCAGTACTGGAGCGAGGGGAGGCGATCGACGGCAACTGGAGGTCCTAGATGAACAGGTGGCCGGCGAACTTCGCCGGCCTCGTGGACGCGCTCCCGACCTCCTCTGCTGCGCCTAAGGATCGGAGAAGCTCCGGCGTGTCTGTGCGCAGCTACTGATGCTCTCCAATGGTCCAGCCGAGCTCGGGTGACCTCCGGCGAGGGTGGCGGAGGTGAGGCTCCTGGTCTGAACGGTAAAAGGCCTTAGATGGCCTTTGTTGGACCTGCAAAGCAACCCAGAAGACTCGCGGGTCGAGGGCAAAGTGCCTCGACCCGGTTAGGCGAGGTGGAGGTGGCTGGTGCGTCGGGACGGCGAGCTCCGGCGAAGGGGGTGGACGGAGGAGCTCGGTTCCCAGCTCCTGTGCGAGCTGGGTTGAGTGAGTGGGTGGAGAAGGTGCGTCGGACGAAGGCGAACGTAATGGGCGATTCCGATGATCGAAGTGGGTAACGGGGTGGTCGGAATCAAAGAACGACAGCGGCGGTGCGATTTGGGGATAAACGAAAATCAAAGGAAATGGCGGAGCTAAATGGCTACCTGGATGAACGGCGAGACTGGGGAGGAGCTGGGGATGCTCCTGGTCGTCGCCTCGAGGGTCGTCTCTGCCCGAGGCTCGGAGCTCGCGCTGGTGGCGGAGTGATGAATCCACGATTCATCATCTTAATATCTTAATCTTAGCAAAATCCATGAGTAAAATCCCATATAAATGTCAATAAAATCAATAAACTAACAAAATGACTCTTGTAAATAAAACACACTAATTATTGTATATAAGATTGCACAAAATTTCACATAAAAAGCCGCAAAAATAAAGGAGTTTTATACTTGTAAATAGCCCAAAACTTCTTGTATTTTTAATAAATTCATTTCAATTACTTTTTACCTAATTCTTTCTCTAACTTGTTTATAAAAATGTATATAAAAATACAAAAATACAAAACACATTTCACCTCAAATAAATGCTCCTAGATCCCAAAGAGAAAAAGCCGTAAAATCAACCTTCCAAGCTAAATTCCCGCTCCGTATGAACTCCAAATTCACCAAACTCACTTTTAAAGTTCAAGTTAAAAAATTATCTATCCAATGAAAGTGGTTTCTTTAAAATCGGAGCTCGTTTGCAAAAATTGGGTTTTGGGACCTAGATGTACATTGCATACCTTGTATATATTCATTCTTTGTTCATTTTTATCTTACCTTTCTTAATTTCTAAAAATACAAAAAAAGCATGCTTGTGTTGTATTTTATTTATATTCTTTTATTGTATTTTTCCGTTGTAAATATCTCTTATTAAAAAGATAAAAAAAATACATATTAGAAAAGTAAAAAAAATGTGTACATGTTGTTTGTCTTCCCTTGTAAATTCTCCACCATTTCTCTTCTCTTTTTATTTTATTGTAAATAAAGTACCCAACTTTATTTTATTTATTTATTTATTTATTTATTTATTTTACATTCTCTACAATAACCACCAATTCAACTCCATTACTCCACCATATTTTCTAACTTCTAATTCAACTCGACCATTTTATTAACCTCCATCCCACTCCATCTTAATTCTAACTTCCATTTTTCTTCTTCTTTATATACATGCCATTCTCCTCATTTTTGCCTTTGATCCATCTTTATGTGAGGAGAGCCTAGTTCCCTGAGTTGAATCGGTGACAGCGACGCAACCGCGGTCGAGCGACGACGACCCTCTCTCCGGTGTGATCCGTTGGCTTTTTGGCCAACATCGCAACCGCAACCGCGCGCTGCTCGAGCTCATCGCACACCGGCGATTTGAGCGAAGACCGTGCTCACGAGAGCACTTCATAGGCGAACGCCCATCTTAGGTAATTTTAATTTCATCTCGTCATCATTTGTTTCTTTGCAATTTTTTTTTTAGTCCATCATATCACCACCACCATCCTTCATTTGTTTTACTCCACATATCATCACCACAATAGTTTTTTTTTCTTTCTTTTCATATCATTACCACCACCAATTCATCTTCTCACTACCATTTTACCCCTTTTTTTGTGTATATATTTCCTGTTTAAAGAAAATTAAAAAAATTTAAAACAAAAAAAAATCCTTACAACAGTTTATTTTATCAAATCAGTAAAAAAATCAAAAAAAATTAAAAAAAATAAAAAAACGGAGGCAGCAGCCCGCCGCCCCCCCTCCTTCCACGGGTAGGCGGCGCCGGCCGGCGCCCCCTTGCCTCCGCACTGCCGGCGCGGGCCTAGCGCGACCCCTTCAGCTCCGCTCCCGTGCGCGGCTGCCGCGCCTCCCATTGGCGGCCGCCCGCGGAGGAGCTACAGCTCCCAGCGCGGCCCCTACTGCGCAACCTCCGCCACTCGCCTCCGCGCCTCCACCGCCGCGGCCTGCGAGCGCGGCCACACGCCTCCGTCCCCGCCGTGACTCCGCACCCCGATGCCAGCCCGCCGCCGTTCGCGGCTACGCCTCCAGCCACTGCACAGCCGACCACTTCCCCCATTTGGATCCTCCTCCTGCAAGAACGAAGGAAGAAGAAGGTTATTTCCATCAATTTTTTTTAATTGTACAAATTGCATATTTTCCCCTATTAGTTCATGTAATTACTAAGGTGCCCCTGTGAACAATTGATGTTGTTTAGTTTCATTTCTGACTTGCACGGATACCCCTGTGTTCCTACTTTAATTTGGACCTTGTTTATTCACATTTTTGTTCAATGAAAAATGCTATCATGTTGAGCAACTTATCCTCTATCATGTGATTATTTACTTGTATTTTTATGATAGCTGAGTAATTAATTAAAATTGTCAAATTGAAATTCTGTGTATTTTACCCAATCCGTGCTCCTAAATTTTTATCTCACACACCGTTGCTCTAAAAATTCTAAAAAAAATATATACGATACCTTGATATGTGATGAACTTACAATCCAAATTTCACATCTATTGGAGTTGTCTTGTGCCTACAATAAATTATTGAGTGGTTTTCGTATTTGATTCTTAATTAAATCCACGTGCATGTTTTTCACAAAATTTCAAGTCTCCTGGATTGCTCATCTAATATCTACATGAGATAATTTGCATTTTGATTAAGTTGATAACGTGGATTAATTAAGAATTATTTACTCATTGTCACTCTATTTTCACTAAAAAATTCATAAAAAATTCATACTTTGTCAAAAAATTCCAAAAAAATTACTGTAGTCTTCTTGCATCATGTTTTCATTTCAGTAAATTTTTCATAATTTTTGCTTACTGTTTGTGTGAGAAATTGCAAAAAAACCCATAAAAATTGTGCATTTTTAATTATTGCATTTTAACCCCTAAAATTTTAAAAAAATGTGTTTTGTGTTCATCTCTGAATTCAGAATCTAGGAAAAATACGAATTGGCTAATTTGGACTTCTTTTCCATTAAAATTAATTTGGCCTTGTTGTATGTTTTCTTAGTGTTGTAATTCACCCGCATCTTGTTTTTGACATTCTATTTGCATAAAAAATCTAAAAAAATACCGCATTGGATATCTAGATCTTAAATTTGTAAATTAATCCCAAAGTTGTTCCTTTGCCTCCCTGAGTTCGACCCCGAACTTGCCCGAGATATAAATTAAAGCCGAGACACTCTTCACGGAGATCTTCTCTCGGTTCTGACCGAATCGCTAAGTACACGTGCTACAACTTGACCAAATTAAACAACGTATCTAGCGTCTCGTCAGATGGCGCCGTTGTCGGGGAGGCAAACGGCTTAGGGATTAATTTAAAAATTTGGATTTAGTTTTCCATTTACTCGAGTAGTCTGACCCTCGAGCCACCTTGTATTTATTCCATTTTTTTGCAATTATTTCTCTTTATATTTTTGTATATATCTTGTTGTTTATCTCTCTAATATAAATTTTATTTTCCTTGCGAGGGCCCGGTGGAATTGGAGTACATCGGAGGTCGACGGACGCGACGCGCGCCGACTGCTGAAGAGCTTGGAGAATTTATTTATTTCGAGAGAGCTTTTTGTAAATTGTTGTAATTATTTAGCTTGCTCTTTATAGCGGCTCTTGTTTGAGAGCTCGCGCATGTAAAAAGACTTGGACAATATTTGTGGTGTGTCGAGCCTGTTTCACTCTCCGGCGAGGGTGGGGCTTGACTTGAGTGGCGAAATTAAGGATTAGGCACACTGTAGTTTAGATTCAAACTTGTTTGTGCCCATCGTAATTTAGGCCACACTTATCTTAGAAGATTCACTTATCTTATAAGATTCATAATGAGACGCACATAGACACTTACTACTTACCTCAAATTCAATCAATTCTTCCCCGCTAATAGTATATTGTTTAGGTGCGGTTTTCTCGATCTGCATGCATTTAGTGTAATATTTATAAATTCAGTTTTGCATAACGCATGAAGAGTGCTGGGATTCACTGTAAGTATACCTTCTTCTGAGCATGCATCATAGTTTCTCGTTTGCATTCTGATTTCCGATTCCCCTCTTGTTTTACAACTTAAGGTCAAAAGGAAATTGGGACTGAACGGTAGACGTGTTTGTGTGTTCACATAAATTTCAAGTGATAACCTAACTCTAAAATTGGGACTGAATTGAGCAGGTCGATCTAATTAATTGGAATAAAAAGAACCCTTGTTCTCGGGTGCATAAAGCCCTCATTGTTTGTTTTAATTGCAAGTGAGAGAGAGACGACCCTAGGATAGAGCCAAGTCTGGATTTCTTACTTACTACTGGTTCTTTCTTTTTAGGCAATTAGCTACTTTTCAGTGAGGAATACGGGTAGCTGGTAAACGGTCCGGACTTCCTTAGCAGAGTGGGAGGTTTAGAGGACGCCTTAGTCCTCAAGGAACGGGTAGCCGTATTTATACGGTCCGTACTTACTCCTATACTGGCTGAAAGTAGGTCAAACTAGTCGTAAGAACCGGGCCAGTCTGTAGGAAAGTACGGGCACCTAACAGCTCATTAATCTTTCCAAGATTGTATTCTCACCAACTAAAATTGACCAGATAAATCGGCCGAACTCTTACGGCCATCACGTGTTGAGTTGGTGAAATTGACGGTTTGAATTGTGTTTGTATTGTTTGAGTTCACTCCGCACATTTACGTGCACCGTAGAACTAGTGCCTCATTGACTATCGTGATCTAATCGGTTCTTTTGACATCGAAGATGACTGATTGGGGGATATTTATTCGGACTTTGCGAATCTCTCTTTGAACCCTTCAAAAAGTATGTCTTCAAAGGTCCAAGCGCAACTTGGACCAACCTGGACTCATGACCCTCTTGAGTCCAGGATCACTCACTCTCGGGATGGTTACTCTCAAACCATTCCCTTTCTCTCTTCCCACCTCACCGAGGAAGACCATCGCCTTGGTGAGAATATCATGATTCATAAATCCTCTTCTAATCAAGAAAACATTGTTGATTCAGGACATAAAGAAGATTCAAGTAAAATGCCAAAGAAGAAAGAAGAGGAAGAAGAGAACCATGAAGACCCGATGAAAATGATACTAGCCCGATTAGCTGCATCTGAGCAACAACAAGCATTATTGAGATCTCAGTTGGGACAGTTAAATGTTGGGGTCCAACTACCAATGGATGCGGCATACAACCCCGGACAATATCAGATTCATAACTACTTGAGTCCGGCCGAACTCGAGGTTGATTTTGAATTGAAGCCGCATTTTCTGAACCTGTTGCCACACTTCGATGGGAATGCTTCTGAGGAACCATATGCATTCCTAAGGGACTTTGAGCTCATCTGCGCTAGCCTCAAACATCAAAATGTTAGCCAGGATTATATTAGGCTCAAAGCCCTTCCATTTGCCTTGGGTGGCAAAGCTGATTACTGGGTAAAGAATCTTGGGATCGCTGTCACCACATATGCCCAGTTCAAGGACCTGTTTTTGAAGAAGTTCTACCCTTTGAGTAGAACTAACATGATGAGGACGCGCATTACGAGTTTTTCCCAATTACCCCATGAAGCTTTTTGTGATGCTTGGGAAAGATTCAAGGACATCCTGCAGAAGTGTCCTTGTCATGGATTAGATAACAACATCTTGGTCCAATCCTTCTTTACTGGTCTCAACCCTGAGATGCAGGGTTTAGTGAGCGCTGCCTGTGGAGGCAGCTATACATCACGAGGAGCGGATACCGTCTGGAGGGTATTCGAGCAAATGGCTGAAACTAGCCGCTCACAGATGGCCAGCAGGTCCTATACACAATCACCCAGTTCACACTCATCTGGAGGGGGAAAATCAGTTGTAGTCGATCTCTCTCAGGACGTGATCCCTAGCATGGGACTTCTGGCTGACAAGCTTACTGTAGTCGAGAGGATCGACAGGAGGATTGATGAGTTAGACCGGAGCGTCTCCAAACTTCCAAAACAGATGGAGGAGTTGACTGAGAAGGTATCTAAGATAAAGATACCTGCCGTGACTGCACCCACTGCTCCCATTTACCGAGTTCACCATGTTCAGGAGCAGTTGGTGTCAGGGCGACCCCAGCCGTGGGAGCAGGACCAATCCTACACCCATTCTTTCCAGCAGCCACCTCCAGTAGCAGAGATAGTCCAGGAGGAGCCTCCACCAGTTTGGGAGGTGAATGGTATATGGTATACTCAGGACCCTGCCAGGCAGGGAAGTACGGGAGACCGACAGACCTATAAGCGTCCCCCGACCTTTCACAACACCGCATTCACCTCCGCACCACTTCCTTCACAGCAGAGCCCTGGATTCCATCCACCCCAGCAGCAGAGGCAGCAACACCAGCAGTATGGCCGACAGGGCCATTACCAGACGGGCCAGCAGGGCCCGCAACCCCAGCAGCAGCAGCAGAGGCAGTACACTGGCCAGCATGGCCATTCTTCCCATTCTTCTTCCCAGTCTTATCCACTTCCTTCATCGTCTAGTCCCGTGGATATTCAGCAGCAGATACTCGATGAGCTACGTTCCTACAGGAATGAGGTTCAGGACCTACGGGTGGATGTCAACCGCCTGTCCAGATGGTGAGACGAGCAGACTGCACCCTCTACCTCTATCCCATCCCAAGTTCAGGCTAACCCAAATAGCCTGAACCGTTTTACTTCTCAGCAGCACTTTGGTCATGTATACTATTCAGCTTCTCATAAATATGAACATGAGATTCTTTCGTGTGACGAGGCTAACCACATGTCACTCAGGAGCGGAAGGACCGTGGTCATACCTGACCGGGCGAGGGACACGAGGAGGGGCATCTCTGGAGCTCTACGTGAGGAGTCTTTAGAAGACGAGGAGGAGAGGCATCATATCTCAGAGCCCCATCAGCACCATACGAGGATTTCCACTCAGGGAGCCGAGAGGAGGAGGAGAGTACGTATGCAGCATCGTCAGCATGGATATTCTTTTGAGTCTCCGGAGGACCTTGCATCTCCGGTTGTGGCGGATACCACTCCAGCTTCTATTCCACAACCTGTAGTAGATAGTTTAGATTTTGAGTCCATGTTGCATCACAAAGATTCATGTATGAAGAACTCTGTTTCCGTTAAGTCAAAGAATGATCTTTCAGTTCATGATTCAGATTCTTCATCATCTGTTTCCCTAGCTTCAATCCCTTTCCCCCGTGCTCTTACGGCAGGAAAGCGCATCAAAAAGATTCAGAAAGATGACCCCGATATGGCACGGTTTTGCAAAGAAAACATCACAGTTAAGGTGCCATTTGATGTATATGTGGCTAACCATCCTGCCTTCCAAAAATACCTTAAGGTGAGATGCACACCTACAAGGGTTAGCAGGAAGAAAGATAACCGAAATATAAAGACACATGTCTTATCAGTAGCCACAACATATTGTCTCAAGAATCAGACTTTGCCAAAGAAAAAGAGAGACATGGGTGCTCACTATGTGGAGAGTCGTATTGACGACATTGCGTTTGCACGCACACTCTTAGATAACGGTTCTTTGATCAACTTACTTCCCTTAGCCTTATATCAGAAATTGGAGTTGGGAACACTTCGCAAATCTAGAGCTTTACTCCAATTCGCAGATCGTTCAATGAAGAGACCTAAGGGAGAAGTGAAGAACGTCGTTATCTCGATTGAGGGGCAGAACTATCAGGTGGACTTCACAGTCTTGGACATGGAGACCTCCAATCATTGGAGAGAATCTCAGATCATTCTCGGGCGACCCTTCCTTAGGACCGCAGGCACAGCTTTCGATTATGGTACGAGAATGATGAAGTTCCGTTCTCCAGGCGGAGAAGTGAACCTTGAGATGAAGCAAACCAAGTGTCAGCGATCCGATTCAGAGAGTAGCACAGAGTACTCATCTTCAGAGGCAGACTGCAGTTTGATTAGCACAGTTGGGATTTGGGGACAGATTCCTTCAGGACAGAGCGAGACCCTTTCATCTGGAGAAGATATAGTGCATGATGCAGTTTGCCAGGTGTTGTCTGATCTTGTTAGAGATGCATCAACCTATTCTCATGATGACTTAGAGATCTATCCGGATCTGTCAGTTCCATCCTCTTCGGAACAATCATGGGACATAGATGACGAGCCGGACGTGGCTTTTGCCGATTGTTCGGATACTTTTGACGATCCGACTCCCGATACTTCTGATTTGGTGGCGAGTACTACTCAGCTTAGCCTACCTTCATGCAGCACGGAACCAGATTCAAATTCAGTTCAACCAGATCTGCTTGATGATACCACATTGCCAGAACTGAAATCACTACCTCCTGCACTTAAGTATGCCTTTCTTGCGGGACCTAAAGAGAGATATCCTGTCATCATTAGCTCAGACTTGACTTTAGAACAAGAGTCTAGGTTGTTAGAAGTCTTAGAGAGGAACCGCAAAGCAATAGGCTGGACAGTGTCGGATCTCGTGGGCATCAACCCCGCTCTCTGCTCGCACCACATTTTTACTGAGGATAACGTGAGACCTTCCCGTGAGTTTCAGAGGAGACTTAACCCCAATCTACGGGAAGTGGTGAAGAATGAAATTGAGAAATGGTGCAAGGCAGGGTTCATATACCCTATTTCTGACTCCAAGTGGGTGGCCCCACTTCATGTTGTCCCGAAGAAGTCGGGAATTCAGATGGTCACCAACGAGGAGGGGGTAGAGATCGCGACACGAGTACCCACGTCGTGGCACGTCTGTGTCGACTACAGGCGCCTGAATGCTGTGACCAAGAAAGATCACTTTCCCTTGCCTTTTATTGATCAGATCTTGGAGAGACTCGCAGGGAAAGAGTTCTTCTGTTTTCTTGACGGGTACTCAGGCTACAACCAGGTGGCCATTGCCCCTGAGGACCAGGAAAAGACCACATTCACATGTCCATTCGGCACTTATGCTTTCAGGCGGATGCCATTCGGGCTCTGCAATGCCCCGGGCACATTTCAGCGGTGCATGATAGCCATATTTGCCGAGATGGTGGGAGATTTCCTAGAAGTGTTCATGGATGACTTCTCGGTCCATGGTGATTCTTTTGATACATGTTTAGCGCACTTGGACCGAGTCCTCACGAGGTGTAGAGAGGTGAATCTGGTACTCTCCTGGGAGAAGAGTCACTTTATGGTGACGGAGGGTATCGTGTTGGGGCATGTCATCTCCAAAAGGGGAATGGAGGTTGACCCTGCCAAGGTGGAGGTGATCAAGAAACTCGATCCACCTACCAACGTGAAGTCAGTGCGGTCATTCTTAGGGCATGTTGGATTCTATAGGAGATTCATTCAGGATTTTTCAAAGATCGCCCGCCCACTGACTGAGCTCTTAGGGAAAGACATAGAGTTCGTTGTAGATCACAGGTGTCTGGAGGCCTTTGAGCTCTTGAAAAGGAAGATTTGTACCTCGCCTATCCTACAAGCTCCTGACTGGTCTCTCCCCTTTGAGATCATGACTGACGCTTCAGATTTCGCTATAGGAGCTGTGTTAGGACAACGGCGAGAGGGGATTCCGTTTGCGATTCACTATGCGAGCAAAGTTTTAGATCCTACACAGAAAAATTATACAGTGACTGAAAAGGAAATGCTCGCGGTAGTATGGGCCCTCGAGAAGTTCAGATCATATATTTTGGGCTCTAAGGTGACAATTTATAATGATCACACAGCCATTCGATACTTAATGGAAAAGAAGGACGCGAAGGCGCGTCTTCTTAGGTGGATTTTACTCCTCCAGGAATTTGATTTGGAGATAAAAGATAAACCTGGAGTGAAGAATGTTGTGGCTGATCATCTTTCTCGGATTGAACTTAAGGATTCTCCTAATCATGAGCGGATTAGAGAGACCTTCCCAGATGAGTCAATTTGTGTTATTGACTTCCTCCCGTGGTATGCCAACATGGTGAACTATCTTGTCTCCAAGCAGGTTCCCCATGGTTGGACTAGGAGCAGCATTGATCGACTGAAGTTGGATTCGAGGAAATACCACTGGGACGATCCTTTCCTTTTCTTCGAAGGACCGGATTATGTTTGGAGAAGGTGTATTCCTCAGGAGGAATACCAAAGTGTCCTCACATATTGTCATTCACTTGAGGCTGGAGGACACCATTCGGGAAAGAGAACCGCTCACAAAGTACTTCAATGTGGATTGTATTGGCCGACCTTGTTTAGAGATGCCATTGATTTTGTGCGGTCGTGCCCGATTTGTCAAAGGATGGGAGGGACAGTTGGACAGAGAGATGAGATGCCCATGCAACCGATGATTATTTGTGATGTTTTTGATGCATGGGGCATATATTTTATGGGTACCTTTCCCAACAGCCATAGACATGAGTACATATTGTTAGCGGTTGATTATTTATCCAGGTGGGTGGAGGCTATCCCAACCCGAACCGCAAACAGCAAGACTGTCTGTAAGTTTGTGAGAGACCATATTATTGCTAGGTTCGGGGTGCCAAAAATTTTGATATCTGATGGGGGTAGCCATTTTGTGAACCGAGATATGAGATCTTTAGCTAAGGACTATGGATTTGAGCATAGAGTTATTAGTCCTTACCACCCACAGTCCAACGGCATGGCAGAGGTTTCGAACAGAGAGGTGAAGAGTATTTTGCAGAAATTGGTTCGTCCCGATAGGAAGAACTGGTCTCAGCTCTTGGACCAAGTTCTGTGGGCCTATAGGACAGCCTACAAGACACCATTGGGTACTTCACCATTTAGAATGATCTATGGCAAGCCATGCCATTTGCCCGCAGAATTGATTCATAAATCCGAATGGGCAATTAAGAAGATTAATTGGAGTTGTCACCTAGGGAAGCTTTGCCGAGACTTGAACTTGAACGAGCTCGTGGAAATCCAAAATAGGGCATATGACAACAGTTTGATTTATAAGGACATTGTAAAGAGATGGCATGATCAGCACATTAGGTGCAAAGACTCTGTCCCTGGACAAAAGGTATGGTTGTTCAATGCCAGGTTGAAGATGTTTCATGGGAAGCTTAAATCTAAATGGACGGGTCCCTTTGTGGTTAAGAAAGTGCACGAGAATGGAAGTGTAGAGATAGCTGATCTCACAGATGGTGCACAATCTCATGTAGTGAATGGACAACTGTTGAAGCATCTTGTTGATTCCAAAGAGCAGTTAGTCCAAGTCGAGGTCATCAACTTCATACAGAGTGAGCACAGAGCAGATACATCTTATTACTCTTCATGAAGATGCAGCATCAAGATTCAACATCTTAGAAGATTCCATCACTCTTGTACATATTCTCCCTTCTTTGTATATTCTCGAGATCACGTTGGTTCTCACACTTACTCTTATCCTATACTTAGGCTGACCAAAGCCTAAGTATAGGGGGGACCGATGCCCGCCATGTGTATTTACTCATCATTTCGCCTCTTGACCTCGTCCGCCCCATTTTTGCTCTTCTTCTACACTTAGGCTGTCCAGAGCCTAAGTATAGGGGGGCGGATCGACTTCTATACTTTTTATTATTTTAGCTTTCCTACGCTTAGTACGAGCTATGTCTTTTTGTCACCTAGTGCCATGAGGACATAGCACAAGCTAAGTATAGGGG
Organism: Ottelia alismoides; assembly: GCA_037367405.1. Taxonomy (NCBI): domain Eukaryota; kingdom Viridiplantae; phylum Streptophyta; class Magnoliopsida; order Alismatales; family Hydrocharitaceae; genus Ottelia; species Ottelia alismoides. Next base: position 484,559 of record JAZKJV010007996.1, on the reverse strand, counting down.
AAGGCGTGTATATATTACATATATACTTTACCCATACCTCGTACTTTCACGTATTTTTGTATATATTATACAATAATTATGGGGTGGGTAAAAAAAACAAAAAAAACAAACAACAAAATTTAAAAAAAACTCTTTTTCTTTATTTGCTTGAAAAAAAATTTTCAAAAAAAATCCTCTTTTGCTAAAAAAACACTTTTTCAAAAAAAAAAGTCTTTTCTTATTCACCTATCTTTTTCAAGAAAAGAAAGACTTCTTTGCCTTTGTTTGTCAAAAAAAAACAACAAAAAAACAAAAAAAAAACTTTTTCTAAAACTTTAAAAAAAACCAAAAAAAACACAACAACAAAACAAACATTCATAAAAAAAACTAAAAAAAAAACAAAAACTAAAAAAAAACTAACTAATAAGTTGGTTTAATCCCTGACACAATTCACTTTCACACAAGACTAGTGATGTTCAAGAACACTTAGTTTATGAGGTCTTGAGATTTTGAGTTAACCAGTCTTAGTCATTAGGGTCCTTGACTTAATTATTCACATTTCCCTAGTTTGAAAGATTTGTGTGCTATATTGCATGCTTAGTCTCTACCTTAAGAATATGATCAGCACCTCACATACACGACTGCAGTTATGATGAGATGAGTTGAAATTTCACTTGAGGAACTGGGATGAGGGATTTGAGTTTGGACATGATTTAATGATGCTCGAGGATGGGATAAAATCAATGAAGGCTTCATGAAACCTGAGTGTCAGCATCTTTAGCCAGTATGAGAACATGGTTCTTGTACTATCTCTTGACATTTACCTATGTGCCAGGGTGTGATAAAATAAAAAAATGTTGATCAGTGTGCGCCAACTCTTGGTAAAAGCAGTGGAGCTAGCCAATAATACTACAAAGCAATGAAATGTCAAAGAAAAGCTCCTATTCCACAAAGTCAATTATCAAAAGAGCTTCCACCAAAGGCGAGCGCTCCCAACCATTTCAAAGTGTCCACTTGGACCACCGCTATTAGGACCAGGAGTCGGGCTTGCACCAAAAAAGGGCTCTGCATCATAAATGCTACAAGTCTGGGTGTAGAAGGTACGATAGGTACTCAAAAAAGGCACACCCCGGTGTACTCCCAGGAAAACAAGTGCAGACGGCTCCAACTTCTCTTGACGGACGCACTGATCAACACCAAAATAATGTGTTGCGTAATGAGGCACTTGAGAGGATCCTTGTTCCAATGAGAGGGAGAGAAGAAATGACACAATCCTATACCCTCCATCAACTGGCCTGCCATCTACACTTTCAAGTCTGACAACTAAAGAGACGGTGGATTGGATGCAAGAAATGATTTATTCCCTAGTGTTGAGGATCGGGTCCATAGGAGAGTCTCTTGGACTAGAATCTTGGGTGGCGTTGTGACTCTACTCTTATAACTGCAGTCCACACTTAAAGTCATATCCCTTATATATACGTATACAAAGAGAGTCTGATGATTAGGGAAATTGGGTACCTTTTGACTAGAGCTTGGTTCAGCTTAAAATTTTAGGATCTCTAAAACCGAGAGATCTTGAACGGATCAAGTCTTGTATTCACATGCACAGTCAGGGGTTAACCCAACTTATTTATTCTTTATTTGCTCGAGGACTAGCAAAGTTTAAGTATAGGGGGGTGATGAATCCACGATTCATCATCTTAATATCTTAATCTTAGCAAAATCCATGAGTAAAATCCCATATAAATGTCAATAAAATCAATAAACTAACAAAATGACTCTTGTAAATAAAACACACTAATTATTGTATATAAGATTGTACAAAATTACACATAAAAAGCCGCAAAAATAAAGGAGTTTTATACTTGTAAATAGCCCAAAACTTCTTGTATTTTTAATAAATTCATTTCAATTCTTTTTTACCTAATTCTTTCTCTAACTTGTTTTATAAAAATGTATATAAAAATACAAAAATACAAAACACATTTCACCTCAAATAAATGCTCCTAGATCCCAAAGAGAAAAGGCCGTAAAATCCAACTTCCAAGCTAAATTCCCGCTCCGTATGAACTCCAAATTTACCAAACTCACTTTTAAAGTTCAAGTTAGAAATTTATCTATGCAAAGGAAGTGGTTTCATTAAAATCGGAGCTCGTTTGCAAAAGTTGGGTTTTGGGACCTAGATGTACATTGTATACCATGTATATATTCATTCTTTGTTCATTTTTATCTTACCTTTCTTAATTTCTAAAAATACAAAAAAAGCATGCTTGTGTTGTATTTTATTTATATTCTTTTATTGTATTTTTCCGTTGTAAATATCTCTTATTAAAAAGATAAAAAAATTACATATTAGAAAAGTAAAAAAAATGTGTACATGTTGTTTGTCTTCCCTTGTAAATTCTCCACCATTTCTCTTCTCTTTTTATTTTATTGTAAATAAAGTAGCTAACTTTATTTTATTTATTTATTTATTTTATTTTACATTCTCTACAATAACCACCAATTCAACTCCATTACTCCACCATATTTTCTAACTTCTAATTCAACTCCACCATTTTATTAACCTCCATCCCACTCCATCTTAATTCTAACTTCCATTTTTCTTCTTCTTTATATACATGCCATTCTCCTCATTTTTGCCTTTGATCCATCTTTATGTGAGGAGAGCCTAGTTCCCTGAGTTGAATCGGTGACAGCGACGCAACCACGGTCGAGCGACGACGGCCCTCTCTCCGGTGTGATCCGTTGGCTTTTTAGCCAACATCGCAGCCGCAACCGCGCGCTGCTCGAGCTCATCGCACGCCGGCGATTTGAGCGAAGACCGTGCTCACGAGAGCACTTCATAGCCGAACTTCCATCTTAGGTAATTTTAATTTCATCTCGTCATCATTTGTTTCTTTGCAATTTTTTTTAGTCCATCATATCACCACCACCATCCTTCATTTGTTTTACTCCACATATCATCACCACAATAGTTTTTTTTTCTTTCTTTTCATATCATTACCACCACCAATTCATCTTCTCACTACCATTTTACCCCTTTTTTGTGTATATATTTCCTGTTTAAAGAAAATTAAAAAAATTAAAAAAAATTAAAACAAAAAAAATTTCCTTACAACAGTTTATTTTATCAAATCAGTAAAAAAAATCAAAAAATAAATAAAAAAATAAAAAAACGGAGGCAGCAGCCCGCCGCCCCCCCTCCTTCCACGGGTAGGCGGCGCCGGCCACCGCCCCCTTGCCTCCGCACCGCCGGCGCGGGCCTAGCGCGGCCCCTCCGGCTCCGCTCCCGTGCGCGGCTGCCGCGCCTCCCATCGGCGGCCGCCCGCGGAGGAGCTACAGCTCCCAACGCGGCCCCTACTCCGCAACCTCCGACACTCGCCTCCGCGCCTCCGCCGCTACGGCCCGCGAGCGCGGCCGCACGCCTCCGTCCCTGCCGTGACTCCGCACCCCGACGCCAGCTTGCCGCCATTCGCGGCTACGCCTCCAGCCACCGCGCCGCCGACCACTTCCCCCATTTGGATCTTCCTCCTGCAAGAACGAAGGAAGAAGAAGGTTATTTCCATCAATTTTTTTTAATTGTACAAATTGCATATTTTCCCCTATTAGTTCATGTAATTACTAAGGTGCCCCTGTGAACAATTGATGTTGTTTAGTTTCATTTCTGACTTGCACGGATACCCCTGTGTTCCTACTTTAATTTGGACCTTGTTTATGCACATTTTTGTTCAATGAAAAATGCTATCATGTTGAGCAACTTATCCTCTATCATGTGATTATTTACTTGTATTTTTATGATAGCTGAGGAATTAATTAAAATTGTCAAATTGAAATTCTGTGTATTTTACCCAATCCGTGCTCCTAAATTTTTATCTCACACACCGTTGCTCTAAAAATTCTAAAAAAAATATATACAATACCTTGATATGTGATGAATTTACAGTCCAAATTTCACATCTATTGGAGTTGTCTTGTGCCTACAATAAATTATTGAGTGATTTTCGTATTTGATTTGTAATTAAATCCATGTGCATGCTTTTCACGAAATTTCAAGTCCCTGGATTGCTCATCTAAATATCTACTTGAGATAATTTGCATTTTGATTAAGTTGATAACGTGGATTAATTAAGATTTATTTACTCACTGTCACTCTATTTTCACTAAAAAATTCATAAAAAATTCATACTTTGTCAAAAAATTCCAAAAAAATTATTGTAGTCTTCTTGCATCATGTTTTCATTTCAATAAATTTTTCATAATTTTTGCTTACTGTTTGTGTGAGAAATTGTGAAAAAACCCATAAAAAGTGTGCATTTTTAATTATTGCATTTTAACCCTAAAATTTAAAGAAAAATGTGTTTTGTGTTCATCTCTGGATTAGGACTCTAGGAAAAATACGAATTGGCTAATTTGGACTTCTTTTCCATTAAAATTAATTTGGCCTTGTTGTATGTTTTCTTAGTGTTGTAATTCACCCGCATCTTGTTTTTGACATTCTATTTTCATAAAAAATCTAAAAAAAATACCGCATTGGATATCTAGATCTTAAATTTGCAAATTAACCCCAAAGTTGTTCCTTTGCCTCCCCGAGTTCGACCTCGGACTTGCCCGGGATATAAATTAAAGCCGAGACACTCTTCACAGAGATCTTCTCTCGGTTCTAACCGAATCGCTAAGTACACGTGCTACAACTTGACCAAATTAAACAACGTATCTAGCGTCTCGTCATGGAGCTGCGACGGCTACCTCGCTGGATCGATGGAATCCTCCTCCTCTCCTCGCTGCAACAGGCTCAGGCACGAGCTGTCACCTCACACACTCTCTGGAGCTCACAGGAGAAGAAGGCGAATGGCCAAAGATGGAGAGAGAAAGTGGCGGAGCTGCGGCTTTATACGGCTAGGGGTCCGAGAAAGATGGGTCCGGGCCAGCTCAGGAGCGTGCGGATCCCGAGGGAGCGGCTCCGGCGAGGATGGCGGATGAACGATTAACGATTCGGACCCGGGATTTAGGGAAATGGGTGTCGGATCAAGCGGGTATAATTGCGAGAAATCGGGTCGGGCGCTTGTATCCGCGGAAGGTGGTCCTGGGGGGGGGGGTAGTTGACCGGGCGGTCAACATCCCTAGGACCCAATGGAATTCGGCCACGTGGCTGGATCTTGAAAGGCAAATTAAGGGTAGCTAGGGGCCGAATTTGCAAAAACTCAAAACACAAAATATTTTTATTTTATTTTTTTCTATTTTTTAGTGATTTTTAATTAATTTTTGGAAATAAAAATAAGCTATATACATAGTATGTACTATATAGGTATATGTACACTATTAGGGTTTTTGATTTTTTTTGATTTTTAATTATTATTTTTATGCAATTTTACTCCTATTTTATATTTTATTTATAGAATAAAATAAGGAATAAAAGGGTGTTTTTATTTTATTTTTATTATTTATTTACATCTATATACATGGTATTTGTACAATGTGTTTTTGTATTTTTAATTTTTGCTATTTTTATTTTGTTTTTGTTTTAATTGTTTTTATTTTATTTATTTACACTATATAATAGAGACTATTTACAAAAAGTTTGGAAAATAATTTTATTTATTTACAAGGTTAAATAAATACATAGATGTGGTTTATGTACATGATGAAAGGTGTATTTTTGATCTTTTTGATTTTTAACTTTTTCTTTTGATTTTTTTTAAATATATACAAGTATCTACAAGCATATTTTTGGTGAGGAAAATATTTTTATAATATTTACATAAATATTTACACCTGAGCCCCTATCTCCCTCTACTTTGGCTTTTATGCGGTCAGGCCCATGCTGAGCCCTCCCTTGGGTTAGGTTGCTCAATATTTATTCTAAATATTTCCCTCTTTTTCTTTTTAATCTTTATTCTTTTATTTTTGCACAAAAACATGCTAATTATAGGTTTTTACACAATGCATGCTTTTGGTAATTATTTGTATTTACATATATCTACATGCATTTGCAAAGGTTTTTGTAGCTAAAATATAAGAATAAAGAGTGATGAATGGGTATTCATCAACGCGCTGTATGTGACTCCTCAAGGCATGTGGACTAGAGCTCAAATAATCCGACTTTTTCTTTTGTGATTTAATTAATCAGGTCTACTTACGATTTATAGGCACATGCAGATAATTAGGTGTTGGGATCCTAATAAATTACGTCACAATCACAGAAATTCCTAAGCTATGGCTAAAACCGTGTAAATCAAATAGACAGTAAATAAACGGTCAAAACTCGAAAAACCGGCGAAAATCACGATGAGGTCCCCCGAGCACATTGGTGCTCGGCGAAACAGATCCCGAAATCTGCCAAGTATTCAAGTCTGAGTCCCTGTATTATTACAATAAAATATCTTCTAAAAAATAAATCTAAATTAAGATAAATCTAAACTACGACTAATCCTCGCGGTTATTTTGTGGCTATTCCGCGACCCCCGCACTTCAGTCCTCCTCCTCGCGCTCTCCTTCGGCTTCGTAGGGAAGGAAGCCCCCTCCGACTCCCACGGTTACTTCGGCTTCCGAAAAAGCCACCTCGGTCCTCGAGCCCTTGCAAGAAAGACAAACAAAAGTGTGTCAGATCAGAAAAATATGTAATTAAAGCAGAGAAAATATATATACAAATATCTATAAAAAGCCGCGGAAAAATCGAAAACGACTACTAAGTCGTGCTCAGCGACAACGACGCCATTCTGATGACCGAGAAAAATTCAAACACTCAATCCGAGTGAGGTAAAAATAATCACTCTCGGGTCGTTGCGACCCGGATTGAGAGGAATCGATCAATCAAGAAAATAACCACCAAATAGAGAGATAAATCAATGAAAATCACGAGCGGTCCTCGCTATTTTTATTAACCTGGTATAATGTCCAAGGTCGGTTTCAAGGAGCACAAGATGGCTGAGACGGCCTACGAAGTAGTCAAATCGAAAAATAAGGAAGAAGATATTTTTGTTGGATTTTAATTATTTAAAAATTTTTATGTGTTTCTAATTTTGTAAGAAAAGATATAAACAAGCAACAACCACAATTTATTTAAGAACTCAGAAATGCACAGAAAATTCAAACAAAATTATTTTTGTGTTTTTATTATTTTGAAGTGTTTCTGGTGAATTTTTCAGAATTTTTCAATTTTTATTTGATTTTTTAAAAATCAAGAAAAGAGAAAACAGGCGATCAATGTACATCCAGACTTGAAAGATCAATTAAAAAGAGTTAATTGATCTATAAAAGACTGGAGGCAATTTTATGAAAAATATATGCAAAACAAAGACACACAAAAAGAGTTTGTATTTTTTTGATTTTTATAGAATTTTTTAGAATTTTTATAAGATTTTTAGGGTTTTTCAATTTTTAAGGGTTTTGTAATTCTAAATAGCACAAAAATTTGATAGAAGCTAAAATATAGTAAAACTAACTATCCCTAATTTTTTTAGAATTTCTAAAGGAGTTTTTATAGTTTTCTTTGATTTTTCAAGTCAAACAGTAACAAAAATGCTTGTTTTTTATTTTCTAAAAATAATAAAAACCTCGAAAATGTCCCAAAAATTTAGGAAAATTTTTACACAATGGCAGGAGCCACTTATCCAAATTTCACCTAATTAGGATTTGATTTGATATTATATTCAATAAAAACAAGGCACACAGCAATCAGGGACCTAAGTGCAAAGAAACATATTTCCAGGACCAAATAATAAAAAATAAAGAAAGCTCAGGGCCTGAAATGCAAAAAGCCCAAAATGACACGCGCGTAGCACGTGGTTCAAATACGGAGGGGCGTAAGTGTAATTCCTATTGAAAAAGATGCAATCAATAACATACAGGGATTACAGGATAAAATATGCAAATATCCCAAATCCTCACGTGTCGATGCACGTGGCTCACATAAACAAGGACCAAATTGCAAAAAAAATAAACCTAGGGTCCTAACTACAAATGTTTATAAAATAAAAACAATGTACTAAAATATTTACAGGACTGAATGGAAATAACAAAAGGACAGGGGCCTAAGGGAAATTACCCCTTTATTATGGATCTAACGAACGAGGGGGTACCACGTGTAGAAACGATGGTTGAGAGCGTCGGCTACCCCTTCATCGATGAACGGTCCTGATCAAACCCTGATGGATCGAACGGTGGATGTCTCTCACTGATGGACGGTCCGGATCAGAACTGGAGCGCGGGGCTGATCGGACGGTACCTGGAGGTCCTGGAAGAACTCGACTCCATCTAATTTCGCCATCTCAGTCCGTGCGCGCTAGACCTCCTCCTGGGCTGTTGAGATGCGTAGAAGGATGCTCGGACTCTTCCGCAGCGGGTGGGCACCTCCGATGAGGCAGGGAAGCTCTGGGGAGATCCAGCGACGAAGGAGGAGCCAAGCTCCTGTGCTCGAATGTTCGGACCTCCAGATGGGGTCCTTAGACCTGCAAAACATCATAGAGAGACTCCTGGGTCAAGGGCAAAGTGCCTTGACCCATCAGTGGGTGAAATGGGTGGTCAGATGGGTCGGAGCGGAGGCCTCCGGCGAGGCGACGACGATGGAGGCCCACTTCTTGGTTCTGGGGCAAACCAAGGTGATCGGAGGGGCGTAGAAGGTGGGTAGAGGTCTCTTGGTCATGAATCGATGGTCGGATGGACAGATGGATGATCGGATCGTCGTGAATTAGCCGGCGACGGTCGGCGGCGCGAATGGGCGAAAATTGAAATTAGCGAAACCTTGGGGTAATCGAAGGTCCCTGATGAGCGTGGTCGACTATGCTAGAGCTGGCGGAGCTCCTGGGATCATTGCCTCGATGGAGCGTCGCCTCCAGAGGCTCGGGCGCACCTTCCGGCGGCGCACGACGAAGAAGCTTGCCGGACCTAAGCTTCAGACCTTGAATCCTCACTACAACACCTTCCCTCGATAGCTGTCACTCTAGGAAGGAAAGTAGAGGGACCCAGGAGACAAAGGCGATGGCCAAAGGTGCGTGAAAAGTGCGGCGGAGCAGGTGCTAAATAGTGGTAGGGATCCGACCAAGAAGGAGTCGGGCAAGGCACGATGGTGCACGGATCCCTAGGCAAACCTCCGGGCGAGGGTCTCGGATCAGTGAGCGTCAAATGGATCCCGAGGTTTGAGTAAATGGAGGTTGGATTGAGTCATGAAATGTTTGAGAAATCGAGTCCGGGTGCAGATCCGCGGGCGAGTGGTCCGGGGGGGAGAGTTGACCGGGGGTCAACAATCCCCCGTGGACCAATCCTAGGCCTCCATTTATTGAATATTTGGAAATTCAATTAAAAATAGTAGACGATTTTATTTTAAAAACATTTCAACATGAAAAATGTTTATTTATATTCAAATTATTTTATAGTGATTTTTATTTATTTTTTTGAAAAATAAATAACGTATTTACATTATACTATTATTATATATAGGTATATACACATATGTATTTTTTATTTTTATTTTTAATTGTTTATTTTTGTACAATTATTCCAATTTTATATTTTATTTATTTACAACATAAAATTTGGAATAAAAATGTGTTTTATTTTATTTTTATGATTTATTTACATGGGTTTAATAAATAGGTTTATATACATATGTATATGGTATATACACAAGGAGGTCAATGATTTTTATTATTTTTGTTTTTATTTTCTGGTTTTTATTTTATTTTTATTTTTACAAATATGTAAAAAATATGATAAACACTTTTCAATTTTTATTTTGAGGAAAATAAATTTATTTAAATACATAGGATTATGTACAAGTATGATTGACCTTATCTCCCTCTACTTGAGTTCTTTTGCGGTCAGGCCCATGTTGAGCCCTCACTTGGGATTAGGTCACTCAATATTTATTCTAAATATTTCCCTCTTTTTCTTGTAATTATTTATTCTTTTATTTTGACACAAAAACATGCTAATTATGCATATTTACATGATGCATGTGTTTTGGCAATTTATGATATTTACACATATTTACATAGTATTTGGCTAAGGTTTCTAGCTATAAAGAGTGATGAATGGGGAGTCATCAATGGACACCATTCTAGAAAGAGAGCATCAACAAAAGTACTTCAATGTGGCCTATGGTGGCTAACTTTATTCAAGGATGTGGCTGATTACATAAAGAAATCTGTTAACTATCATTGAATGGTCAGAAATATTACTTCCCGTGACACAATGTCTCTGAAATACATTAATATTAGACTTCTTCGATGTATGGGACATTGACTTCATGGGAACGCTCCTTAACAGTAAGGGTTTTAAATACATTTTGCTGACAATTGACTATGTATGTAGATGGGTGGAGGCAATCCTCAATCGAGCCGTAAATATTCATATTGTCTGTTGATTTCTGAAGGACAACATCATCCCGCGGTTTGGGATGCCAAAAATTCTCATATTATAAGAGGGGAACCACTTCATGAATAAAGAGGTCAAGAAGATGACCAACGAATACGTCGTAGAACATCGTGTTGCAGTGTCGTACCACCTACAATCCAATGAATTGGGTAAATGTTCAAACATCGAGATCAAGACTATCTTGTAGAAGCTTGTATTATTTGATAGAAAGAATGGGTCATAGTTGCTTGATTCAATTCCTTGGGCTTACCTCAAACCATACAAGTCTCCTCTTGGATTTTGACGAAGCTGGAAGAAACCGCAAAGTTGATCTGAACTGTCTGCTCGAATTATGAGACTATACGTATGATAACAACCTAATGTGTAAAGATAAAGTCAAGAAATTTCATGATAAATACATCCGAAGAAAGACTTTCAAGTGGACAAAAGGTGTTGTTGTTCAACGCAAAGTTGAAAATCTTTTGAGGCAAACTGAAGAGCAAATGGACCGTGCCTTTCATAGTGAAAACTGTGCATGACAACGTAAGCCTCTTAATATCTGGATTGTCACCAAACGCACATCATTTTGTAGTTAACAGATAGTTGCTGAAGTATATCTAGAGCAAGATACATTCATGTCCATTGTCGATTGGATACAAGTCGTGTTAAAAGATGAGCTCGTAGATACAGATCAATCAAATACATGAGCTAAAAATATCATTAAAATGATTTTCTTTTCTTCTTTCCTTCTTTCCTTCTTTTCCTTTTCTTTTCCCTAAATCTTTTGAAAGGTCCTCAACCCTTTTATCACTGCTATACTTAGGACATACTTTGTGCACAGTATAGGAGGGATGAGTACTCTGAGTTGTCATTCTTTGATACCTCACATGTCTCCTCAACTTTAGAGATTCTATATATACTTAGGGATATTCCACCCTAAGTACAGTAAGAGATAGTTCAAACCGATGATTCCGTACATTCTCACTCTTGATAATGCTACCTTGTGTACAGTATGCTATACTTAGGATTATTTGATCCTATGTGTAGGGGGTGATGAATTTGTGATTTATTACTCTAAAAGAGTAATTAAGCTCAGTTCCCAAAAATTCATATGTAATTATTCATTTATCTTGCATAATTAACATTCATTCATTCTTAAATAACATTCACATTTTATCATTCATCATGATATTAAATGAGGAGCCAAAATTCTAGAATAAAATTGACTTGTAAAAGAGATAACTTAGCTAATTTTCAATTAATTTATGCTATTCCAAAGCACCTATAACCACCTCCATTGTTTACAAATTACTAACAAGAATAAAGAAAAAATACAAAAAATCGCTAACATAATTAAGTGACTCACAAATCAAACCATAATTTCAGATCTCTCGGACTAAAACGCCGATATCTCCTTCAAACAGTGTCTGATTTGATCCTACTCACTTTTGGACTAATGTACGTTCAATTACCTTGAAAACAAGATCAAGTTCAAAAGAACATACTTCATATGTGAAAGTTGGATTTTGGGCCTCTTTTGTACATCATGTGTTTTACCCGATTTTGACCTATTATTTTACGTACGTAGTTAATACTTTATCTTTAATTCCATTTTCATGTATTTTCTTTGACAAAAGTTTAATGTAAAATACGTAAAAATCCTAATCCAAAATGAGTTTGAAGTTAAAGAAACTGATGAGTCTGAGTCTTCATTAAGAGTATGTATAATAAGTCCTCTTTGTTTTATTTATATATTTTCTTAGTTATTAAAAATCCAAAAGAAGTTGATTAATATGTAAATATTTGTTGTTTATTTTATCTGATTTTGTTTTGATTTTTATCTTTCTTAAAAATAACAAAACACAAAATATGATATTCTATGTACATATTGTACACCAAATATATCATTTTGTGCAAATAACCTATTTTGATTTTGGTCTCTTCATGAAATATGTAGATCTCAATGAGATGAACAACTTTCATGAAGAAAATTTTCTATCTGAGTCATTTTCTATTTATTTTTATTTTTTATATTTATTCTCGATTTTTTCTTAGTACGACACGTGGCGGCTCAGGAGCTTCCATGTGTTGTTGCATCCTTCCTCACTTACTCCCTCTTTTTTTGACCATTGGATGAAGGGGTATTCATCCAACAACCCATCATTAATAATTTTTATTTGTTTTCTTTTATTTATACCTTTTGAATTCATTGCCACATGACACGAACGTGGCCGTCCGGTTTCAGTCAAACGGAAGGCCACTACTCATCATCTACTCTCTCCGTTTCATCATCTCCTTCCTAATTCACTGGTCGCTTCCTCTTACTGTATATCCTCCCCTATCTCATCGTACACCGCCATCGATACCACCTACCATATTTGGTCACCACCAATCAAATTACCTAATTTCCTCTCCGATCCCGACCTCCTTCCCTCTAAAGACACTACTGCCTTGCCTTCCTCTCTATTTAAGCCCTATCTATGCCACAAGAGAGAGGAATTCGTCGATAAATGATAGAGGAGGAGGAGCGACCCATAGGTAACATCTCTGGTCTTCTTCCTCCTAACAGGAGAGATCCAAGGTGCCCACCTTATCACAGCTTGTACCTCCACCGCAAGTCTACCCATACTCCAACATCCGCCACTAAGCTTCGACACCAGAAACCACCTTCTCCACCAACTCTCCTCTGCTCCAGTCCATCGTTCATCCAAGCACTATCAGCCATTGGTTGCATCACCATCAACATATGTAGCTGGCTTGCTCCGCCTTGCCAACTCACCTCCAAGATCTGTCATCAACACTGCCACCCCCAAGCAGTCGGGTCTCTTGCCGCCTGCCATTGCCTTCACCAAGATCCACCACCTCGATCTCACCTCTCGTTCCTCTGCCACAACCAGCGGCTGGGCCACTCATCACTTGCCATCTAGGGTAGCGCCTCCTGCTCCGGCCTAAGCTGCCTTCCAATGGTACACCTCCGCCTGATCCCTCACACACCTTTCTCGGGGTGCACACCGCCTCGATATTTCCCCACACGTGGAGCACATGCGGAAGAGTTAAGGTCATTCTACCCCTATATCTCCATAGTCACACAAAGAGAGAGGGCACGCGTGACGCACATGCCCCTTTGAGAACTTTGCAAGGACTCCCTCCACCTTTATTTAAATATGAATGCATCCCCACCACCCAAGGGTCATGTGCGACACACGTGACCCCTTGGAAAATTTTTAAAGCATCTCCCCAAGTCTGAGGTATTGCATATGTGCTCATGTACACAAATTTTTGCTTATTTTATTTTCTGATATTGCATTTAAACCTCGGTCTTTATTATGTAATTTGAATATCTATTTCACATCTTTTATTTTTTAAAAAGTTTGGTATATTGTTCGACAACTATTTTTTTTACATTGTAGCACTTAATTTATAATGTTGCGATATGTTGTTATTTTGTAATATTTCTTTTTGTGTGATTTTGCATATTTTGTCCAGTTTCATGGTCTGAATATCATATTAATTAACCACTACTCAAAAAATGAAAAAAAAATCACCATTCTTAGAATTAGTTGCGTTTTACAATGTGCCCAAAAAGTATTGCAATTGTGCATCCTCTATTCTGTAAAAATTTGTCAATGCTTTTCAATAATTGATTTTTAATAAATACAAAACTTCATATTTTTAGGGTCTTAGATTTTCCGAGATAGGTCACCTAGTGATCTATCTTGGAAAATTTTATCCCCTGAAATAAGTTTTTTTGTACTTACTTTAATTAATTACAGATAATCACCTTTTATGCATCATTTAATTTATTAAATATTAATATTGTATGAGAAAATCCAAAAACAATACAGTATGCTAATTTCATCATTATTCACATATAGGCAAAGTTTTGTAATTTTTGACTCGGTTTAATTGAAAATAACATTTTAGTTATTAAAATTGGCCATATTTGAATGTGAATCCATTAATTGCATAAAAATGCCAAAACAATTCTAGCTCAAAAATCGCTCATTAAGTCAGATAGACATTAACTTAGGTAGTTCCTTTGCCTCCTTGAGTCAACCCTGGGATTTGCCCAGGTTAAATAAACATAAAAATCACATCCATCTTAATTGATTAATTCATCGAATTTTGTGCCAAACTATAATGAATCAATATATAAATTTATGAGAATTAATAGAAGGTAATTTAGCGCTCATCAGATGGCACTGTTGCTGGGGAGGCAAACATCTTAAGTTTTTGTCAAGAAAATTAGTGTTAGGTTTTCTACACATTCGGTTAGTTTGACCCATAAACCTTGCCACTATACATTTTCCATTTATTTCCCAGCATTTATTATTTCAGCATCTATTTTATTTTCTCTATTTTAGATTATTTTTTATATCAATTCTCTTATATTTTCTCTCTTATTTTTACATAATGAACTAGACGAACTTGGAATGATTTTCTTAGAGACTGACACATCTCGACAACTCGTGTTATGCTGTAAAAAAATTAAGATCCAGTCAAGTTGTGAGAGAGTGTAGATTCTAGGATTTATTTTTAGCATTATTCAAATTTTTATTTGTATTAAACTCTTATCTATAACATTTTCCGTTTGGAATCTCGCGAGTGTAAACATGACTTGGACTTTTTATATGGCGTATCTGACTTGTTTCACTCTTTGGTGAGGGTGGGGACCGGCTTCAGTGGTTTGTAGGTTAAACCTTCACTTCAGCTATTAGAGCTAATAGGTTTCTTTTACTTGTGCTCGTATAACTTAGTACCACACCGCACTTAATGAGACACACTCTAGATCATTCAATTTAGAAAAAAATTCAACTCATTTCTTCCCGGCTAATAGAGCTTGCAATCCTATAGAATAAATTTTCAATTCTTGTACTGCATCCAATATGGAGATTGCAAGGAATCACTGTAAGTTTTCTGACTAAGCATTCATCATTGATTTCCGTGTACATTGGCTTTTCCCTAATTTTCTCCTGCCTACTTTGTCACTTAAGATTTAAATGAAATTGGGACTATATAATATACATGTATTTATGCTCACCTAATTTTCCAGTGATCACCTAATTAAAATTGGGACTGCTAAACAAGTCCAACTTTAATTAACCCACAAAATCAAAAAATTTTGCGGAGAATAACTCCATCCTTGGACTTACTTATCTTTTTTGAGCAAGTGAGGGAAGCACACTTAAGACAGAGCCAAGTTCCGAAATCTTTATTCAGTCTATTAATTCTAAAAATGACTATTTACTTGTCAATGAGAGAATTAAGGTCGCCCTTATCAGAGTGTGGTTAAAGGACATTGCGATTGGCACCGTCCTCAAGTAACATGAGAACTGTTTTACAGTATGTACATACACCCATACATGTTGAAAGTGGATGGAGCTTGATGTACGAATTTAGGACAGACATTAGGAAAATTTATGACACCTAATATCTCCCATAAGGACTTAAGATTTATATTATCACCGACTAAAATTAAAAAATAAGTTGTCTGGAGTCTTGCGTCCTTCTCTGTGTGAGTTGTTGAACCTAGGGTTTGTAATGTGTTTGCATTTGTATGCATGGATCGAGATCGAATATCAAAAACTGCATACTTATGTCGTCGCTCTTCATTCTTGATTAATTACATAGGATTAGTTTAGGTTTTAGTCGGTGCACTTGCATGTTCTCAATCATGATTGAATCCTTCATTTCATCCATCTCTTTCAACGATGTCATGGTATTGGTCTTCAAATCCATCATGTCATTTCTCCTCGACCAAATACCATTTATCTGCACATTCCTCTTCCATGTAACCTCCACCATCCATGGGTGACTCTCACCCATGGATGATTCCATTCCACACTGCTTATGAAGTCCATCGTCCAACCGACTTATCCACATCTTTGCATTTCTCAACAATCCCATGTGCTTCCACACATGATCTGCTTCCATCCTAGGTTGACCCATCTTATTTACAATATCTTACCAAAACTCAAGAACCATTTAAAGAGAAAGCCATTGTTGAGTTAGATGATTGGAAAAGTTATCTACCGCCCAAACACCTCATTTCGTTCTCATGTAACTGTTAGGATAGATCAACAATTTGCACATCAACATCTTGACTTGGCCGTAGGTTATAACATGGTCAAACAAACACATCGAATAAAGAGGCCCACCCTTTATGATCTTTTAGATTTAATTGACCTTAGTGATCAAACTTACATTGACCGACCTTCATACCACCCATTTTGAGATCTTGTACACAAAGAGGAATATATGAATTCAAAATGTATTCAAAATGATGATTTATTCAACATGTTTAAATACCTACCTGAACCAATGTTTTAAGAGTTAAGATGTATGTAGATGCGATGAGTACTATCTTACTCTAGTCATTCATGAAGCTTCATAATATTGTATGAATTGAATGAAGCATATATAGATGTTGAAGTACTCTTATATTGAAATTTTTTGAATTCAATATAAGAGGTCCTTTGTCTTAAGAAATTGTTGTTCATAGATGGAAAGGCGCACAGTGGAAGCATGGGTTGGACCCAAGCTAGAAGGAAAGTCAAAGAGGTGACTGTACTTCTATGGTTCTATACATATGACATGAGTTGGATGAATGTCAATACTGCAATAAGCTAATGTATTGACAATGTGACTTTCTAGTCTATCTAGGATCCTTGGAGAAGGACTTAGATAGTTCATCAAAATAATCTATATCAACATGTCATCATTGTAATTGACTTACTTATTGGATAAGATTAAGAGTCTGATAATTGTATCTCATTCTTTTAATAACATTTGCAATTAGTTGCATTCGTTTTAGAAGATTAGAAGATTTGATCTTAAGGTTTAATTGTCATCCATGGATATTGATGTAATGGTTGCAACAATCTCTATTGGATTGATAGACCTCTTAATTTCAATGGGAGAGTCCTTAGTCTTAGAGAATGCCTCTATGACCTAGATATTAGAATACATTCATTGTTTTTTTTAAAAGTTGGAAATAAACATGAATTCTGGAATAAATCTATTATAAATAGTTATGATGGACATATTTCAGAAAATAATCTAACATCCAGAGGACTCTACTAAATTAGAATACTAATGAATGGTTCATTAACTTTTCTAATACTGAAATTTAAAACCTTAAAAGATCAATAGGAGGATGAAGATCATTTGACAATGATCTGGCATCATACCTTGGACATAAGTCTATTGATGAGATCAATAGACTAGTAAGAGATGAAACTTTAGAATGTCTAAAATTTCAAATTTTCCATACTTGTGAATATTTATTCCAAGTAAGAATGACCAATGCACTCTTTTATGGGAATGGTGTAAGATTTCAAGGTATTAAAGATCTCATACTTATTGATGTATGTGAATCATCTATATCATGATAAACAATGTTGATATGAGATATCATTCGATGGTTATTTGTGATATGAGTCTTTTTCTCTTCAACTAAGAAACCTTTGAAATGTTCAAAGATTTCACAATTTTGATTTAGAACTAAGGTCTGAAAGAAGATGAAAATGAATTTGATTTAACTTATGTATCTTGTACCTATTAGATGAACTCATGAAATACCTTATGGAGAAAGGAATATCATCCCTATCTCACCACTCCTGATACACCTTAAATCAAAGAAGTTGTAGGGAGATATAATTGAATCATGTATAACATGATTTGATCAATGATGTTTTTTAGCATAATTAACTATTAGTTTCTAGGTATATATGTAGTAGAGACTACAATATATATCCTTGATAAGTTTCCATGCAAGTAAGCTGGAATCGAGCACTAGAGAGCGCTACTTCATTAGGAAGATAAAGGATGGTATTAGATACCTACTTTATGACCTTGAGATTCTTAAAAGATCTCATCTCTGAGAATGTGTTTCTTAATGGATGAGACTCTTGAGAATCAAGATCAAAATGAATTGAAGGAACTCATTTAAAGAAGATTAAAAGGCTTCTGAATTTGGAAAGTAAAAGGACAATTAAAGATGAAACATTAGTACCACTTCAAATGAGTTTGAGGATGTATTACATGTGCCAAGTAAGTCTGATAATGATACGACTTCAAATGATGAAGCGTCTGAGGATCATGACATGGAAAATGGATTTTAAAAATAAAGTCTATAGCAAACTTCATATACAAGTGTTGTATATGGACCCTCGAGGATCCACCTATATGGGTAAGACCCATGGATCTTCAAGAAAAAGAGGGAACCTAATGAGAAGATATAGGCCTTCAAAGCACAACTCATATCACAAAATACACACAAAGAGAGGACATCGTTTGCGAAGAGACTTGATATTCAATGACCTCGCTTAAACCATCAGAATATTGCTAACTATAGCTACATAACTTGATTTTACGTCTTCAATATGGAAGTCAAGATTGCATTGCTCTTAGAATACCTCTTCGAGGATATTCATATAAAGTAGCCCCAGGGATTTGTAATTGAGGAAAGAAAGGTGTGAAAGCTGAAGGAATTCCATCTATGGGCTCAAATAAGCTTCTTGTAGTTGGAACAACATATTTAATGAAATTATAAATGTTACGATATTGAATAGAATCCTGATGAACCAAGTGAAGCTTAGTGGGAGTGCCATTGTTTTCATCGTGCTAAATGCAGAAAATATCATAATCATTTGGAATGATATGAAGGTAATAATAAGTGTTTTATAGTCTGTTTGTTTCATACCTTGAGATATGATCTCAAGTATACCTCTTAGATCTTAGTTCTGAAGATGTTCAGAAGCATACAGAAGAGGGTATTGGGATAATCAAATTAGTTGTACACCTTGGATATGTTCCATATTTTTTAGGAAAATCCAAGAAAGGCTTCCTTTCCTTAAGATTTGACACTGACCTATATGAAGGGATAACTTCTCAAGGAGTTGAGGAAGTGAATGCTAAAACTACTTGACCTTGTGCATCAGTTATGAGAAGCTGATTTTGTACATGCAAGTCCACAATGAGCTATTATGCAATAAATGTTATTGTGAATATCACTCCCTGATCTGAAATAAAGAATGATTAATTACATAATAGGTCCCTTAGTACACTTAGGGTTTTGTACCATGGCCATCTTAATTATCATACAACTGTTGATTCAATTATTGAATTTTAGAGGCTGGTGCTTGGATGAATATCTAAAGAGTTAGATGGAGGACTCATCAAGGACCATCAAATGATTGTCAAGAGATGATCTCCAGCTTGAGTAGGAGATGGCAATCCTTTCTCTATAGGCTGATATCTAACCGACCTCTTTATGCAGGTCCTCTGCAAAGGAATAGAGATTCAGAGGTGTTAGATAAATGAGGTCAAAGAGTTGACTTAACGAGATCGAGATAACTAAAGTCCTATGTTGTATGCTGTCACGATATAGGCACGTATACTCTGACCTGAGAAGGATGTGTTACTATATATCTGAGTATGTACATTTGGCAGACCAATAGATTGATGACCTAATCAAGGTCTATACACCGACGTTCTAGTGTGCATACAAGGTCATATAAGTAATACTATCTCTCAAAGGGATCATACATGTTCATTTAGTGAACCAGAAGACATGAGCTCACTCATAAGATATTGAGAAGAATCAAATTCTGTGCACGGTCGTCTCGCTTTGGAATCTTGACAAGATTTGTAGGTTTAATATATGCTTTTGGAATGTATATGATCAAGATCTAGGTGTGATACATGCTTTTGAAAAGTATATGATCGATACCAACTCGCAACGATCAAATGAGAAATTTGATGATAAAACCATGAAGTAGATAGTATAAAATTAATCTAATACTTCGGGTTTATTCTTAGTCTTCTAGTATGCAGGATGTACATGTATTGGGAATACTTGAGGGTGATGTGATAATAAACGATTGTATAACCATGATGCTTCCATTCCAAGGGAGTGATGAAACGGGTCTGGATTTTAGTGACTCCTCTTAGTAGAGAAGTGATATAATCTTGGTCCAAATATTGGACATTGATCTGAATGCGATTCAAATGTATTGAGAAGATTAAATTTGTGATTTTGATTTAATCAAGTGTTTATGGGAGGCTTGAGATCTGGATTTGAGATGTGATCTCAATATCCAAGTCACTATACGTGGAACAATACAATCACCATGTCCTTATCTCCAAGTATCCATGGAGAAAGCACATTATACTTGAAATAGTTCGTGGATAATTTCATTGTTGATATATGTATATGAGTATTGAGAAAATGAATAATTAGATATGATTTGATTATCATAAATAATATGAATTTTATTCATATTATAAGGAGAGTTTTTTTAGATAATTAAATGCGATTTAATTATCAAAGATATGAATAATGTTAATGTGATTCATATTATTTAGGCACAAGAGAATAGAGATCCAAGATGATTAAATGTGATTTAATTATCATGTATATGAATAATGTGGATAAAATTGTCCATATTAATTATATATTATAAAGCAAGGTGTGCAATCTAAAGAAAGCCATCTATGGACTCAAATAAGCTTCTTGTAGCGGGAATATATAATTTGATGAAATTATAAAGGTTGTGATTTCAAATAGAATCTTGATGTACCATATGAAGTTTAGTGGGTGTACCATTGTATTCACCATGTTAAATATAAATGATATCCTGATCATTTGGAATGATATAAGGATACTAATAAGTATTTTATTGACTGGCTATTCCATACCTTGAGATTTGATCTCATGGATACCTTATGTATCTTAGTTCTGAAGGTGTTCAGAAGCATAGAACAGAGGGTATTGGGACCATCACATTAGTAGTACACCTTGGACATTTTCATTTTCTGGTAACTTCCAAGAAAGGATTCTTTCCCTTAAGATATGGCGTTGGCTATCTAAAGGGATAACAGCAAAAGGAGTTGAGGAAGTAAATGTTAAAACTGCTTGCCCTTGTGCATCAGTTATGAGAAGCCGAGTGTATGATAGATGTGTACAAAAGTTAGATGTCTGCCATGCAGTGGGAGTAATGAATTGTTGCTAATCCTACTATGGAGATAAAACACTTGATTGCGGTAATAACAATATCTTTAAAGAGGACAAGACTTTGAGATAGTGATCTCTAAGTCTTATCATCAAGAACTTAAGACTCTATATATAGTGATCTAAAAAAGTCTATACTGTTAATACCTTAGGAGATAGAGATCTCCAGGAATAAGGTTATTGTGATAATATTATGGTAATACTTGTTGTAATAATTATTGAGTTGTAGTATCAAGGACACTATAACTAAAAAAATTGAGTATTGGTTGCATAAGATGCATATATTCGCATTGAATGTGAACTCTGTAACTGGGGGATATGCAAGTGTCGTAAAAGGACTTAGCATAGTCTCTTGGGATAGAATGACTTATCAACTTACCTAGCAATTTTACTAAATATCCTATGATTGTCACATGATTGTGGGTTAAAGATTAGCGCACTAATGGCTCTTTGGGCTTGTGGGAGATTGTTGGACGTGCAATCCCACGATGAGCCATTATGCAATAAATGTTATTGTGAATATCATTCCCTGATCTGAAATAAAGAATGATTAATTTGCATAATAGGTCCCTTAGTATAATTAGGGTTATGTACCATGGACATATTAGTTATCATAAATCTGTTGATTCAGTTAAGGCTAGTGCTTGGATGAATATGTAAGGAGTTAGCTGGAGGACTCATCAAGCACCGTCAAATGATTGTTAAGAGATAATCTCCAACCTGAGTAGGAGATGGCAATCCTTTCTCTATAGGCTGATATCTAACTGACCTCTTTATGCATGTCCTCTGCATAGGAATAGAGATTCAAAGGTGTTAGATAAGTTAGGTCAAAGAGATGATTTAATGAGATCGAGATAACCAAAGTCCTATGTTGTATGTTGTCACGATATAGGCACGCATCCTCTGACCTGAACAGATGTGTTACTATATGTTTTAGTATGTACATTTGGAATACCAATAGGTTGATGACCTAACCAAGGTCTATACACCAGTACGCTGGTGTGCATAGAAGGGCATATGAGTAATACGATCTCTCAAAGGGATCACACATGTTCATTTACTGAACCGGAAGATATGAGCTCACTCGTAAGATATCGCGAAGAATCGAATTCCATGTGTGATCATCTCACTTTGGAAGCTTGACTAAATTTGCAGGTTTGATATATGCTTTTGGAAAGTATATGATCAAGACCTAGCTATGATATATGCTATTGGAAATTATATGATCGATACCGACTCCTAATGATTAAATGAAAAACTTGAAGATAAAACCATGAAGTAAATAGTATAAAATTGATATAATACTTCGGGTTTATTCTTAGTCATACAGTATGCAGGATGTACATGTATTAGTAATACCTAATGGTGATGTGATCATAAACGATTGTATAACTATGATGCTTCCATTCCTAGGGAGTGAACGAGTCTGGATTTTAGTGACTCATTTCAGTAGAGAAGTGATCAAATCTTGGTCCAAATATTGGACATTATTCTGAATGTGATTCAGATGTAATGAGAAGATTATATTTGCGATCTTGATTTAATTAAGAATCTGTGGGAGGACCGACATCTGTATTTGAGATGTGATCTCAATAACCAAGTAACTATACGTAGAACAATACAATCGCTCTGTCCTTTCCTCCAAGTATCCGCAGTGAAAGTGCATCAAACTTGAAAGAGTTCAAGGATAATTTCATTGTTGATATATGTATCCGAGCAGTAAGAAAATGGATAATTAAATATGATGTAATTATCATGAATAATATGAATTTGATTCCTGTTATAAGGAGAGTTGTCTTAGATAATTAAATTTAATTATCAAAGATATGAATAATGTGAATGTGATTCATATAATTTGGGCACATGAGAATAGCGATCAAAGATGATTAAATGTGATTTAATTATCATGGATATGAATAATGTGGATAGAACTATCCATATTAATCATATATCACATTTAATTATCAGTTTTCTCAATGCTCGGATACACATATAAACAATGAAATTATCCTTGAACTCTTTCAAGAATAATATGCTTTCTCCGTGGATACTTGGACATACGGACAATGCGATTGTATTGTTCCACGTAAAGTGACTTGGATATTGAGATCAAATCTCAAATCCAGATCTTGCGGACCTCCCTTAGATGTTTGATTAAATCAAAGCCATAGATCTAATCTTCTCATTGCATCTGAATCACAATCAAATCAAGGTCTAACATTTTTACTAAGCTTAGATCACTTCTCTATGATAGTAGTCACTAAAATCAAGACCTGTTTCATCACTCCCTCTGAATGGAAGCGTCATGGTTATACAATCGTTTATGACCACATCACCCTCTGGTATACCCAATACATGTACATCCTGCATAATAGAAGATCCAGAATAAACCCAAAGTATTAGATCTCTTTTTCACTATCTACTTCAGGGTTTTAAAATCAAATTTTCTCATTCGATGATAAGTAGTTGGTATCGATCATATACTTTCCAAAAAGCATATATCATACCCAGGTGTTGATCATATACTTTTCAAAAGTATATATCAAACCTACAAATCCAGTCAAGCTTCCAAAGCGAGACAACCGTGCACGGAATTTGATTCTTACAGATATCGCATGAGTGAGCTCATGTCTTCCGATTTAGTAATGAACCTCTATGATCCCTTTGAGAGATCGTATTACTCATATACGATTGCATGCACACCAATGCGCCGGTGTATAGACTTTGTTAGGTCATCAACCTATTGGTCTGCCAAATGTACATACTCAGACATATAGTAACACATCTGTCTACGGTCAGAGGATGTGTGTCTATATCGTGACAACATATGACATAGGACTTAAGTTATCTCGATCTCGTTAAGTCAAATCTTTAACCGAACTTATCTGGCACCTCTGAATCTCTATTCCTATGCTGAGGACCTGCATCAAGAGGTCAGTTTGACGCCAACCTTTAAAGAAGGGATTGCCATCTCCTTCTCAGGCTGGAGATCCTCTCTTAATAGTCATTTGATGGTGCTTAATGAGTCCTCAATCTAACTCGTTAGATATTCATCCAAGCACCAACCTCTATGATTCAATAATTGATTCAACAACTATATGATCATTAACATGGCCATGGTACATAACCCTAATTGTACTAAGGGACCTATTATGCAAATAAATTATTCTTCATTTCAGATCACGGAATAATATTTGTAATTACATTTATTGCAAAATGGCTCGTTGTGGGCTCGCATGTCCATCAATCTTCCACTGGCCCAACGAGCCATTAATGGGCTAATTATTAAAACCAGCACTCATGTGACAATCATAAGCTATTTAGGAAAATAACTAGGTAAGCTGATCAGTCACTCTGTTGCCAAGAGACTATGCCAAGTCCTTTTACGACACTTGCATATCCCTTAGTTACAGTGCTCGCATCCAATGCGAATATTGCATCTCATGCAACCAATACTCAATATTGTCACTTATAGTGCCCTTGATACTACAGCTCGGTAATTATTAAAATATGTATTTCCATAATCTTTATCAGAATACACTTATTCGTAGAGATCTCTATCTTCTAAGGTATCCGTAGCTAATGTTAGCAATGTGAGCCCCGGCGAACCATTCCTACAATAAATGTTATTGTATCAAATAAATTATACATAAAAGTTATTAATTATTTTTCACTCCCTTTCTGAGATTGAATGAATGAATGCACTATAAGGCCCCTCTGCACAATAAGGGTTATGTACCATGGCCAACTTGATGATCATACAACTGTTGATTCATTGAATGAATCATAGAGGTTGATGCTTGGATGAATATCTAAGGAGTTAGATAGAGGACTCATCAAGCATCGTCAAATGATTGTTAAGTGATGATCTCCAGTCTGGGTAGGAGATGGCAATCCTTTCTCAAATGGATGATATCTGACAGACCTCTTGGTGCAGGTCCTCTACATGGGAATAGTGATTCGGAGGTGTCAGATTAGTTGAGTCAATGGGTTGACTTAACGAGATCGAGATAACCAAAGACCTATGTTGAATGTTGTCACAGCATAGGCATGCATCCTCTGACCGGAGATAGATGTGTTTCTATATGTTTGAGTATGTACATTTGGCAGATCAATAGGTTGATGACCAAACAAGGGTCTATGCACCGGCGAGCTGGTGTGCATGTAAGGGCATATGAGTAACACGATCTCTCAAAGGGATCACACAGGTTCACTTATGAATCGGGAGACATGACCTCACTCATGAGGTATTGGGGGTGATCAAATTCCATGCATGGTCGTCATGCTTTGGAAGCATGACATGAATTTTAAGGTAAGATATATGCTTTGGGAAAGAATATGATCTATACCAATTCCCAATGACCAAGATTGAGAAAATGATCAAACCCTGAAGATGACAATATAAAAGTGATCTTTATCTTCAGAATGATCATAGGTCTTCCAGTATGCAGGATGTACATGTATTGGGAATACCTGAGGGTGATGTGATCATAAACGATTGTATAACCATGACACTTCCATTCTGAGGGAGTGATGAAATAGGTTTGGATTTTAGCGACTCCTCTCATTAGAGAAGTGACCTAATCTTAGTCCATGAACTGGACATTGATCTGAATGAGATTCAGATGCAATGACAAGATTAGGTCTACGGTCTTGATTTGATCAAGCATCTGTGGGAGGTCCATGGGATCGGGATTTGAGATATGATCTCAACATCCAAGTCACTATATGTGGAATAATACAATCGCCCTGTCCTTATCTCCAAGTATCTACGGAGAAATCGCATTATTCTTGAAGGGTTCAATAATAATTCCATAGATCTAATTAATGAAGAAATAATGATTAGATGTGATTTAATCATCTTGATGTGTGTTGAAATTATCCAATATAATTAAATGTGATTTAATTATTATGGATAAGAATAATGTGGATAGAGATATCCAATTATCCATAATATATTATAAATGTGATTTATAATGTATTAGAGAGAGCTAATTATAATTTATATTTGTTGATTAATTATTATGTGTATTGGATACACATTATGTAATTAATTGATAATGTAAATTATATGTTGTTTTGGGTTGTGAATGTAATTCACAATTTTTCAATGGCAAGATTGCAATATTCTCAAAATTAATTATGAATTATTTTTGAAGAATATATCACAACAAAATTGTTGGAAATGTTTAA
Organism: Ottelia alismoides; assembly: GCA_037367405.1. Lineage (NCBI taxonomy): Eukaryota > Viridiplantae > Streptophyta > Magnoliopsida > Alismatales > Hydrocharitaceae > Ottelia > Ottelia alismoides. The sequence goes on along the minus strand of JAZKJV010007996.1, from coordinate 458,020 downwards.
TGAGAGATTTCCATGGAGATAGGAAATCTCATGAAATCTCATGAGATTTCCTCCATGAGGAATCAAGTGGGCGGCACCCAATTCCTAATTGGATTGGGTGGCCGTCCACCTTGAATGTACATGGAGATGTGATCTCCATGTATATTCTCTCCTTATTTGGATGATGTAATTTATTATTGATTTATATATGATTTTTTCAAGTATATTTGATCTAAATTAAATCGTAATTTGTTGGCTTTTACCAACAACAATCTTGACCATTGGATTGGACATAAATCAACCTCATCAATTGATTTTATATGTCCCTAGGATTGAGATCCATGGATCCCAAAACCCTATAAATAGAGAGGCATACCATGCTCTCTAGGGCTATACAATATTGGAGCAAACTCTCTCTCTCTCTCTCTTTCTTCTCATACTCCATCCCTCTCTCCCTCTTCTTGGTGGCCATCCACCAAACCCTAGAGGAGAGGTTCATCGACGCCATCGCCACCACATCGCTGCTTTCGACGTTCTTCGATTCTCCGTCTTCTTGGAGTGCTACACTCACGGAGAAGACGTTCGATCTCGTACGATGAGATCAGGAGCATACCGTGCTTGGATCAACTTGTTGGATTGCGAGGACCACGCGGTTCATCCCCGCGCTCGCAAGCAATCTCTTCGACGATCAGACTTGAGATAGGAGGTCTCCTTTCTTAGAGACTCGATCAACCACGCTCCAAGAGGTATTCCTTTATACTTGTTGCGGTTATAGATGAAACGATCAGAGAATCGTTCTTGGATCATGTGGTTTCATCGCATGAAAATTTTTAAATTCCGCTGCACAGAATAACTAGTACGACTAGTCATTCTGCGTCGTATTTGATACGACGATCACGCTTACGTGATGCGCTTGAGGATAATTCCATATCCTTCAAGTGGTATCAGAGCCTTAGATCGAAGGTTTCGAATATGATTCGCAAACCTAGGACAACTTGGGTTCGTTATGGTCGCGAAAGTTTTTTGTCGTATTTGTTTTTCGCAGATCTATTTAGTGAATAAATTCTGACATGTTTAAAATATTTAAATACGAATTAATCACTTGTATTTTGTTCCCCATTAAATAAGAAAACCATAGGCTCTGAGTTTACGTAATTCGGATTCTGTTTGCTCGAGATATGGTTGTTTTAATGAACATGTATGCACTGTTGCGGGAACGACGAGTCTTAACATGATTAATGAGTTAATTACTGTTTTTATCTGCCTCGAAATGCGTGAAATATTACTTGGGTTATGTCCTAAATCAAGTTAGAAATCTACGAAATTTGAGTTTGTCTAATTTGGATTTAAATTGATTGAGATATGTTAATTTTAGTGAGTAGGGGTCACTGCTGAAATTACAGTCCTAATCAAGAACCATGTGATTGTCAATAGTGAAATTAATTGTTAATTTCATGAAATAATTATGGAAAATATTTGTGAAATATTGGAAGATTATTATTTCTTTAATTGACTTGGCCTCAACCAATTAAATGACTAGATTTGATCTAGATCATAATTGGAAACACTATCATCAAACTTGATGGTTGAAGAGGATAGGGAATTTGTTTAGTAAATTTCCTTATAATCAAAAATGTTTTGATTATTACTATATGGTATGATTTCAGCTGAAAAACCAATGATTATCTCAAGTACAAATTGATATATTTGGTATTATCCTTTCTTGAGGAGGATATAGTGTCTAGTCGGAGAGCAATGGGGTTGCGGGTTGCAACGTATGTGGTCTGTCCCACTCTCGTCGGTACTGGCCATGACAGCGGATAGGGACTCGATAATGCTGGAGAAAATCAAGGTGTATTTTCTAATTATTAAAATTCGAATTAACACGTACTTTGAGATATTACCGTATATATATTCAAGTAAAATAATCAAGTTTCTTGATTGAATTGGATTGATAATTAATTTAATATGATTACATCCAATTGAAACACTCTATTATGAATAGAGTTGTTATTTCCCTCGGAAGAATTAATTATATGAATGTGATTCATGATAATTAATTAAAATTTGAATATGAAGTGGAGGATCACATAAGTGACATCCATGATCTTCCGTAGGCGAAGGGTTCCGTCGCCAGGGATTGCATGTGGGAGACGCTTGTCCGAAGTGACAGCTCCTGTATGCAAGCGCATCTGGATCGGGCTCTTTGCTTTTCGAAATAGTAAGTTCATATGCTTAGTGACCCCAATATCGGATCCTCATATTATTGGGGCGATATTGGATTGTGCATAGCGAGTACTATTCCTGTTGACGGTTGGTTCAATTAACAACAGGTCAACATCGCCTTAGGGGTGATGGGCCCGGGTGTTAAAGAACAAATTGGGAAAAGCAAGTTGGACTTGCAAGGTGGAATGTGTTCCCGCTTCTCTTTATTGGAGTCGCAGATTCTCATATTATTGCGATGTGACAAAGATAAAGATGAGATCCCAATTCTTGCTAGAGATATAGCGGTAAGTATATCTCTTACTTTGAAGGTGATTAAGGGAATGAACGTTCAAAGTCGACAATGCAAGAATAATTTGATTTAAAATACCTTAATCAAATATCATAAATTTGAATATGTGTTTATATGTTCTAATATAGTGCATTCTTAATTTCAGAAAATGAAGTCCTTGAACCCACTTAGCAGGCTTCTTGAGGTCAATCAGTTGACCGGTCCAAATTACTCGGATTGGATCCGTAATTTGGAGCTTGTTCTCTCTGCTAAGCATATAAGTTATGTGCTATCCGAGGAAAAGCATGAAAGCCCTAAATCTAAGGAAGAAAAAGCATACAACGACAAGTATGATGAAGATCATGTCTTGGCTAGATGTTATATCCTGGGTTCTCTCTCCAATGTTCTACAGAAGCAACATGTGGAGATGAGCACATGCCAGGAGATTATGCAAAATCTGAAAGATATGTTTGGTGACATTAACCACACCAAGCGTTACAATATTATGAAAGAGCTCATTAGCTGCTAGATGCAGGAAGGAACTTCAGCTCGGGAGCACGTACTCAAAATGTTTGGGTACTTGTCTGAACCTGGAGACTCTTGAGGCCAACATGGATGCAGACATGTAAGCTGATTTCATTCTACTGTCCTTGCTCAAGTCTTTCAATAATTTTGTGGTTTCATTCCATATGAACAAGTTGGACTTGTCGAACGCTGGTCTTCTTGCTGCATAAGTCTGTAGAAGACGTAATGAAGAAAGATGGTCCCGCTGGCAGCGCAATGGTTTCACAGGTCAGAGGGAAGCACGGTCGGAAGCAAGGTTCTCGGAAGGGCCCGGTCTAGAAGAGAAAGAAGAAGAGTCAAGGCGTTGGCTCATGTTCTAGTGCATCCACACTGATAGCGTCGAAGAAATCCGACGTTGTCACCACTGCAAAAAGCCGGGGCACTGGAGGTGTAACTTCCCAGAATACCTGAAGTCATCAGACAAAGGTAAAGCCCCAACAGGTATAAAATCTACTTTCATCATTGAAACTAGCTTTCTCGTTGGACGAGAAGGGAGTTGGGTTGTAGATTCTGGTGCTTCTGTTCATGTATGCAATTTGTTACATTTGTTTCAGGAAACTAGAAATCTTGAGGAAGGGGAAATAGTCATCCAGAAGGGATCTGATGCAAGTGTTGCAGCAGTAGCCGTCGGGATTTGTTGACTATAATTATCTTGTGGTGGAGTCCTTATACTTGAAGAGTGTCTTTATGTACCCGAAGTCAGAAGGAATTTGATATCTGTATCTAAGCTTTTTAGAAGCGGATATTCATTCCTTTTCTGTAATAAATTAGTCATAAATCGTTATGATAAATATATTGCGGATGGTATTTTGACTTCTAGTGGACTCTATGAGTTATGCATTGATAAATGTATCATGAATATTACAGCCACTAATAAAAACCCTAAAAGATACAAGGAGGATAGAAATATCTCAGATGAGATTTGGCATCAAAGGCTTGGTCATTTATCTGTTGATACGATCAATAGATTGATAAAGGATGGACCTTTAGATTTTCTACAGGTTCAACCTTTGCCCACTTACAAACATTTCATTCAGGGTAAAATGAATAGGACGCATTTCCATAACAAGGTTACAAGATGCGAAGGTATTATTGACCTAATACATACCGATGTATGTGGTCCCTTCAGTACCGCGACTCGAAATGGATATCAATATTATTTGACGTTTATTGATGACCATTTGTGATACGGGTTTGTCTTCCTATTACGTCATAACTCTGAAACCTTTGAAAAGTTCAAAGAGTTCAAGGCTTTGGTTGAGAACCAAACCGATAGGAAGATTAAGCGGATTCGATCTGATCGAGGTGGCGAGTACCTCTCGGATGAATTCAAGGAATGACTTAAGGAGAATGGAATTGTTTCCAATCTCACTCCTCCTGGAACTCCCTAACTTAATGGTATTGCTGAAAGACGCAATACGACCATCATGGACATGGTCCGTTCAATGATGAGAAAAGCACATTTACCTCTTATTTTCTGGGGATATACAGTAGAGACTGTAATATATATCCTGAATAAAATTCCTAGCAAATCTGTACCTAAGATTCCTCATGAGCTCTGGTATGGAACCAAACCTAGTCTTAATCACTTGAGGGTTTGGGGTTGCTTGGTCCATACGAAGAACGTGGACGCAAGAAAGCTAGAATCTCGCTCTCGTGAGTGCTACTTCGTTGAGTATGTTAAAGATGGTATTGGATACCAGCTTTATGACCGTGAGACCCAAAAGGTTTTTGTTTCTAGAGATGTAAAGTTTCTGGAGAATGATTTCCTTAAAGGTCAAGACAAGAATGAAGTAGAGTAACTCATTGAATCCCCTGAGGATTCTGAGCTTCCTGGACAAGAAACTGAGGAGATAAATAAAGATGAAAAACACATACCTCTTCGAAGGAGTTCGAGGGTGGTTGCACCACCTGAAAGGTATGGATTCCATGTGTCAAGTGAGGCTGATATTGATCCTACTTCATTTGATGAAGCACTCGCAGATCAAGACATGGACAAATGGATGCCTGCAATGAAGTCAGAAATTGACTTCATGCATAAGAATAGTGTGTGGACCCTAGAGGATCCACCTAAAGGGGTAAAACCCATTGGGTGTAAATGGATCTTCAAGAGAAAGAGGGGACCTAATGGGAAAGTAGAGACTTTCAAGGCACGACTCGTAGCCAAGTGTTACACACAGAGGGAAGGCATCGATTACGATGAGACATTCTCTCCTTTGGCTATGCTTAAATCCATCAGGACGCTGCTAGCTATAGCTGCATATCTTGACTACGACATCTGGCAGATGGACGTCAAGACGGCTTTCCTCAATGGATACCTCGAGGAGGATATTTACATGGAGCAGCCCAGGGCTTCATAACTGAGGATGGCAAAGTATGCAAGTTGAAGAAATCCAACTATGGGCCCAAGCAAGCTTCTTGTAGCTGGAACATCAGGTTTGACGAAACCATAAAGAGTTATGATTTTGTGCAGAATCCTGATGAACCTTGTTTATACAAGAAGCTTAGTGGGTGCTCCATTGTGTTCATCGTGCTTTACGTAGATGACATCCTTATCTTTGGGAATGATACAGGGATGATGACCAGTGTAAATGTTTGGCTATCCCATACCTTTGAGATGAAAGATCTTGGAGAAGCCTCTTACATCTTAGGCCTGAAGTTGTTCAGAAACCAAGAAAAGAGGATCTTGGGATTGTCACAACATGGATACATTAAGAAGATTCTTGAACGATTCCGTATGGATAGTTCCAAGAAAGGGTTCCTACCCTTGAGACATGGTATCCACCTGTCTAAAGGAATGGCTCCTCAAACTGTTGAGGAAAAGAAGGCCATGGTTGGATGTCCTTATGCATCAGCTCTAGCTGTCTTAATGTATGCCATGATGTGTACTAGGCCAGATATCTGCCATGCAGTGGAAGTGGTAAGTTGTTACCAATCCTGCTATGGAGAACAACACTGGAATGCAGTAAAGAACATATTCAAATATCTAAGGCGGACGCAAGATTACATCTTGGTCTATGGAGATGGTGATCTCCAAGTCTTGGGATATACATATTCTGACTTTCAATCAGGTGTTGATGATCGAAAGTCGACATCAGGGTTTGTTTCTTGTTGAATGCTGGTGCTGTGAGCTGGAGAAGCAAGAAGCATGACACTACTGCAGATTCCCGACAGAAGCCGAGTACATTGCCGCATCGGATGCTCCAAAGGAGGCAGTGTGGTTGCGCAAGTTCATCCTGGAGCTTGGCGTAGTTTCCTCTGATACTCCCATCCCGTTATTCTGTAATTACACGAGAACCATTTCCTAGGCAAAGGAACCCATATGGAATCAGAAGATCAAGCACATAGAAAGCAAATACCACATCATTCGGGAGATACAAAAGCGTGGTGATATCATTATAACCAAGGTGGCCTCTGCCGACAATGTTGTTGATCCTCTTACCAAACCTCTGACACAGAAGGTTTTCGACCAGCATGTAATGTGTATGGGTTTAAGGATTGTACCTGAATGAATCTGAGGGCTAGTGGGAGGTTCTTAGCAATGTGAGCCCCGGGTAAACCATTCCTACAATAAATGTTATTGTAATAAATAAATTATAAATGAAAGTTATTGATTATTTTTCACTCTCTTTTTGAGATTGAATAAATGAATGCACTATAAGGTCCCTTTGTACAATCAGGTTTATGTACCATGGCCAACTTGAAGATCATACAGTTGTTGATGCATTGAATGTATCATAGAGGTTGATGCTTGGATGAATATCTAAGGAGTTAGATAGAGGACTCATCAAGCATCGTGAAATGATTGTTTAGTGATGATCTCCAGCGTGAGTAGAAGATGGCAATCCTTTCTCAAATGGCTGATATCTGACTGACCTCTTGATGCAGGTCCTCTGCATGGGAATAGTGATTCGGAGGTGTCAGATTAATGCTATCACAGCATAGGCATGCATCCTCTGATCGGAGACAGATGTGTAGCTATATGTCTGAGTATGTACATTTGGCAGACCAATAGGTTGATGACCTAACCAAGGTCTATATACCGGCGAGCTGGTGTGCATGTAAGGGCATATGAGTAATACAATCTCTCAAAGGGATCATACATGTTCATTTATGAATCGGGAGACATGATCTCACTCATGAAGTATTGGGAGTGATCAAATTCCATGCATGGTCGTCATGCTTTGGAAGCATGACATGAATTTGAAGGTAAGATATATGCTTTGGGAAAGCATATGATCTTATACCAATTCCCAGTGATCAAGATTGAGAAACTTATTTATCAAACCCTGAAGATGACAGTATAAAAGTGATCTTTATCTTCAGAATGATCATAGGTCTTCCAGTATGCAGGATGTATAGGTATTGGGAATACCTGAGGGTGATGTGATCATAAACGATTGTATAACCATGACACTTCCATTCCGAGGGAGTGATGAAACAGGTTTGGATTTTAGTGACTCCTCTCAATAGAGAAGTGACCTAATCTAAGTCCATGAACTGGACATTGATCTGAATGAGATTCAGATGCAATGAGAAGATTAGGTCTACGGTCTTGATTTGATCAAGCATCTGTGGGAGGTCCATGGGATCTGGATTTGAGATATGATCTCAACATCCAAGTCACTATACATGGATCTGGATTTGGCTTCTTGTAACTGATGCGCAACGACATTCAGTTTAGCATCCACTTCCTCAACTCCTAGATGTGATATCCCTTTAGATAGGCCAGTACCAAATCTTAAGGAAAAGAAGACTTTCTTGGAAGTTTCCAAAAAAATGGAATATATCCAGGGTGTACTGCTTAATGTGAAAGTCCCAATACCCTCTTATCTATGCTTCTGAACACCTTCAAAACTAAGATCCAAGAGGTATCGTTGAGATCAAATTTCAAGGTATGGAATAGCCAGTGAATAAAATACTTATTATTATCCTTATATCAATCCAAATGATTAGTATATCATCTACATTCAATACGATGAACACAATGGCACTCCCACTAAGTTCACATGGTTCATCAAGATTCTATCTTAAATCATAACATTTATAATTTCATCTAATCTTATGTTCCTACTATAAGAGTCTTATTCGAGTCCATATATGGAGTTACTCTGCTTTCACACTTTGCTTTCTTTAAGCATGAAGCCCGAGGCTACTTCATGTGAACATCCTCAAAGAGGTATTCATATAGGAATGTAATATTGACTCACATCTTGAAGATGACATAGTCAAGTTGTGTAGCTATAGTTAGCAATATTCTGATGGAGTTAAGCATGGTCACTGAAGAGCAAGTCTCATCGCAAGCGATGTCTTCTCTTCGGTGTGTATCTTGTGGATACGAACAGTGCTTTGAAGGTCTCTACTTTTCATTAGGTTCCATCTACCTCTTTAAGATCCATTTACACCTTAACGGGTCTTACCCATATAGGTGGATTCTCGAGCGTCCATATACAACACTTGTATATGAAGTCTACTTTGGACTTTATTGCTAACATCCATCTTTCCATGTCATGATCTTTAAAGGCTTCATCACATGAAGTAAGATCAATGTTAGATTAACTGACACATAAAACACATCCTCAAACTCATTTGAAGAGGTATTAGTGTTTCATCTTTAATTGTCCTTTTAGTTTCCGATTTCAAGATCCTCATTATCTTCTCAATATTCAATGAGTTCCTTCACTTCATTTTTGTCTTGATTCTGAAGAATCTCATCCTCGAAGAATCACATTCTTAGAGATGAGATCTTTGAAGAATCTCAAGGTCATAAAGTAGGTATCCAATACCATCCTTTACTTCCTAATGATGTAGAGCTCTCTAGTGCGCGATTCCAGCTTACTAGCATGGAACCTTATTAAGGATATATATTGTAGTCTCTACTACATGTATACATGGAAACTAAGAGGTAATTATGCTAATATTCACCATTGACCAAATCACATCACACATGATCTAATTGTATCTCCCTACAACTCTATTGAGTTTAGGTGTACCAGGAGGAGTGAGATGAGAATGATATTCATATCTCCATAAGGTATTCCATGAATTCATCTAATAGGTACTTGATACCTAGGTTAAATCAAATTCATTTTCATCTTCCATCAAACTTTGGTTCTAAGCCAAAATTGTGAAATCTTTGAACATTTCAAAGCTTTCTAAGATGAAGGGAAGAAATCTCATATCACAAATAATCATTAATAGATATCACATATCCATAATTTTTATTCTGATATAGATGATCCACATACATCGATATGTATGAGATCTTGAATACATTGGCATCTAACACCATTCTCAGAGAAGAATGTATTAGACATTTTACTTTGAATAAAGTTGTCATAATTATGTAAGTTTTGAAATTTTAGACATTCTAAAGTTTCATCTCTTACTAGTCTATTGATCAAATCAACAGACAAACGTCCAAGGCTTGATTCTAGATCATTGTCAAATGATCTTCATCCTCTAATTAATATTATAATGTTTAACTTTCAGTATTATAAATCTTAATGAACCATATATTAATTTTGTTATTTAGTAGAGTCCACTTGATGTTAAATTACTATATGAAATATATCCATCATAACTCTCTATGATATTTTATTCCAGAATTCATGTTTATTTCCAACATTTAGAAATAAACAATGAGTGTATTCTCATATCCAGGTCATATAGACATTCTCTAAGACTTCGGACTCTTCTACTGAAAATATGAAGTCTATCAATCTAATAGACATTCTTGCAACAATTGCATCAATATCCATGTAGATGATTTATTAAAGTTGAAGGTCAAATTCCATTCTTCTAATACATATGCAACAAATTGGAAGTGTTATTAGAAGAATGAGATACAATTATGAGAGTATGATCTTATCAAATAAGAAAGTCAATTTAAATGATTATATGTAGATGTAGATTATTCTGATGCACTATCCGAGTCCTTCTCTAAGGATCCTAGATAGTCTAGATAGATATACTATCAGCACATCAACTTATTGCAATATTGGCATTCATCCAACTCTTTGGATGTCATATGTATGGAAATCATAGAAGTATTGTCAACTCTTCGATTTTCCTTCTAATTTGGATCCAACCCATGCTTCCACTATGCTCCTTTCATCTATAAACAACAATTGTTTAAGACAAAGGATCTCTTACGTTGAATTCAAAAGATTTCAATATAATAGTATTTCTTCATTTATACATGCTTCATTCAATTCATACAATATGAATATTATGAAGCTTCATGAATGACTTGAGTATAGACAAAAGATCAGTGACACTCATCGTATCTACATCCATCTAAACTCTTAAAATTTGTTGGTTCCGGTAGATACTAAAATATTTTGAGTACATCATCTCCTATAGAGCCACCATTATGCATAATGCAAAGAACCATGTCATTCATGATTAAATGTCGAGAGCAAATATGTATTCCAGAATATTTTCTTCAATTTTTTTATATGGATTATCTGACAATTGTGATCATCAACAACATGTTACTTCCAAAGTACATTTGATGAGAGATCAAGACCATAGAGACACACAAACCCTCGGTTGTTGTCCTACTGTCAATTTAATCGTCATTCCTCATTATTATGAGGAAACTTGGACATTGCAACCACATACATTATGTGTCCAACTGCAAGTACAATATCTTGATCATGGATCCAATCCATGATATTTTACTGGTTATTGAGTTTTCTATTGAGTGGGTTTAATGAGGATTAAATGAAATAAGAAATTTGCATATATATATATTACTTTGATTTAGTAAATTTATATCAAAGTTGTCTTGCCTTGTCAACATTAAAAGTTCATTCCCTTAATTACTTTCAATTTAAGAGATATACTTACCATTATAGATCAAGCAATATCAGGGATCTCCTTCCTTATCTTTGTCACATCTCAATAATATGAGAAACTGTAACTCGGATAAAAAGAAGCGGGAACATATTCCGCCTTGTAACTCCAACTTGCACTCCCAATTCGGTCTTTAACACCTAGTCCCACCACCCTTAAGGTGATGTTGACCCGTCATTAATTGAACCAACCATCAACAGGAATATAACTCACTATGCGCAATCCAATATTGCCCCAATAATATGAGGATCCAATATTGGGATCACTACACATACGTCCTTACTCTTTCGAGAAGTAAAGAGCCCGATCCAAATGGCTTGTTTGGAGGAGCTGTCACTTCGGACATGCATCTTCGACATACAATCTCTAGCAACAGAACCTTTTACCTTGACGGGAGACTATGGCTGTCACTTATGTGATCCTCCGTATCATGTTCAAATTATATTTAATCATTATGAATCATATTCATTACGATTAATTATTCCAAGGGAAATAACAACTCTACTGAAAATAGAGTGTTTTGATTGGATATAATCAATTTAATCACATTGAATCAATTATCAATCCAATTCAATCAACAAACTTGATTCTTACTTGAAAGAATGGTATTAACTCAGAGTACGTATTATTCGAATTTTAATAATTAGAAAATACACCGTGATTTCTCTAGTATTATCAAGTCCCTACCTGTTGTCATGGCCAGTACCGATGGGAGTGGGACAGACCGCACCGCACACGGTGCAACCTGCTACCCCAACACTCCCCAACTAGTCACCATATCCACCTCATGAAAGGATAATGTCAAATTGAACATTGTGTACTCGAGATGTTCATCAGTTTTTCAACCGGAATTATACCATGTAGTAATAATCAAAACCATTTTGATTATAAGGAAATTTGCTAAACAAATTCCAAAAACCTATTCAACATATTTGATGAAAGTGTAACCAATCAGTGATTGAGATCATATCTAATCATTTATTGGTTGAGGCAATGTCATTTAAGAGAACAAATATGAGCAAATATTTCTTAAATATTATCCATAATTATTCCATGAAATTAACCATTAATTTTACAAGTTATTTAAATGACAATCACAAGGTTCATGATCAAGTATGTAATTTTGAGCAGTGATCCTTACATACTAAAATTAACATATCTCAATCAATTTCAATAAAACTAAGCAAAATTTTTTTTTGAAATTTGTCAATTTGATTTAAAAAAGAACTCAAGTATTAAACATGTATTTTCTGGTGTTTCAAACCCGTAATTAACAACTTAATTACGTTGTTATTCATCATCCCCGAAACAGTGGACATATGGTCAATAAAATGAAAATAACTTGAGCAAACAGAATCCAAATTACGCAAACTCAAATCTCACAGTTTCCTTATTTAATGGGGAACATTATCAAGTAATAGTTCTATGTTTAAACATTTTAAAAATGGCTAAAATTTATCACAAAATAGGGCTGCGAAAATTGAAATGCGATAAAATTCTCACAATCCCTCATGAACCCAAGTCTTCTTAGGTTCATGGATCGTATCCAAAACCTCTGACCTAAGGCTCTGATACCACTTGATGGATATGAAAAAAACCTCAAGCGCATCATGAAAGCGTGAGGATCGCATCGATTGCGATAAGGAGCGTCTAGTCGCACTAGTGCTCGAGGCATCAGAATATTAAAATTTTTTAATTGATGAAAACACATGATCTAAGAACACTTCTTGGATCATTTCATCTTAACCACAAATAGGTATAAGGTTTACCTCTTGAAGTGTGGTTGTGATCGAGTCTCTAAACCAAGAAACCTCCTATTACAAGTCCGATCCAACGGAGGCGACGCTTGCGAGCACGTTGATGAGACATGTGCTCGTCGCAATCCATGTTGATGATCCAAACGACGGATCTCCTGATCTTGTCACATGAGATCCAACATCTTCTTCACGAGCTAGGCACACCGAAGGAGATGGAGAGCCATGAGTAGATGATCCGATAGCAAAACGACGATGTTGCGGCGATGACGACTCTCACAATGGCTCCATGGTGGACGACCATTATGAGAGAGAGGCTTGGTGTGTTGAGAAATAGGGAGGGACAGAGAGAACATTCATAATTGAGTATCTCGAAGAGCGAGGGGTGTATCTTCTTATATAGAGTTTTGGGAGTCCATGGATCCCAATCCATGGACATCACACAATCAATAAATGAGATTGTGTTTCTTTCAATAGTTATGATCTTGATGTAAAAACAGAACAACAACTAATATAATTTAAATTAATATATATTGTTAAATCAATATAAGTTAATTTCAAATCAAACCAATTGGATAGTCTTGGAGATAATGAGGAGACTAACCACATCCCCTAAAAAGGGGGGATGACCACCATCATCTCATGAGATCTCATTATCTCATGAGATCTTATTATCTCATGATATATCTCCAAGATTTACAACAACAATTGTTGTAAATTATTTCACAAAAATAATTCATAATTATCTTGTGAAATATTGCAATCATGACATTACAAAAATGTGAATCACATTCATGTCTCAAAGCAAAAATGTAAATTATATTTTCAATTAATTATAAATGTGAATCAAATTCACATTAATAATTAATCAACATATATAAATCTCAAACAGCTCTCATATATTTGATTAATATGGATAGTTCTATCCACATTATTCATATCTATGATAATTAAATCATATTTAATCATCTTCGATCTCTATTCTCATGTGACCAAATAATATGAATCATATTCACATTATTTAGATCTTTGATAATTAAATCACATTTAATTATCTTAAATAACTCTCTTTATAATATGAAGCAAATTCATATTATTCATGATAATTAAATCACATTTAATTATCATATTTCTCAATGCTCAGATACACATATCAATAATGAAATTATCCATGAACTCTTTCAAGGATAATGCGCTTTCTTTGCGGATACATGGAGAAAAGGAAAAGGTGATTGTATTGTTCCACGTATAGTGACTTGGATATTGAGATCAAATCTAAAATCCAAATCTTGCGGACCTCCCTTAGACATTTTATTAAATCAAAGCCGTAGATCTAATCTTCTCATTGCATCTGAAACACATTCAGATCAAGGTCCAACATTTGGACTAAGATCAGATCACATCTCTATGTTAGGAGTCACTAAAATCTAGACATGTTTCATCACTCCCTTTGTATGGAAGCGTTATGGTTATATAATCGTTTATGATCACATCACCCTTGGGTATTCCCAATACTTGTACATCCTGCATACCAGAAGACCCAGAATAAACCTGAAGTATTAGCTCTCTTTTTCATTGTCTATTTCAGGGTTTTATCATAAGTTTTCTCATTCGATTATTGGGAGTAGGTATTGATCATATACTTTCCAAAAAGCATATATCATACTCAAGTGTTGATCATATACATTCCAAAAGTATATATATCTAACCGACAAATTTAGTCAAGCTTCCAAAGCGAGACGACCATGCACAGAATTTGATTCTTCCGAATATCGCATAAGTGAAATCATGTCTTCTAGTTCAGTAATGAACTTGTATGATCCCTTTGAGAGATCGTATTACTCATATGCTGTTGCATGCATACCAGCGCGTCGATGTATAGACCTTGGTTAGCTCATCAACCTACTGATCTACCAAATTTACATACTGAGACATATAGTAACACATCTATTTATAGTCAGAGGATGTGTGCCACATTGTGACAGCATACGACATAGGACTTTGGTTCTCTCCATCTCATTAAGTCAACTCTTTGACCTAACTTATCTAACACCTCCGAATCTCTATTCCTATGTAGAGGACCTACATCAAGAGGATGGTTAGGCGTCAACCTTTAGAGAAAGGATTGCCATCTCATTCTCAGGCAGGAGATCCTTTATTAATAATCATTTGAAGGTGCTTGATGAGTCATCAATCTAACTCATTTGATATTCATCCAAGCACCAGCCTCTATGATTCAATAATTGAATCAACAACTATATGATCATTAACATGGCCATGGTACATAACCCGAAATGTACTAAGGGACCTTTTATGCAAATAAATTATTCTTCAATTCAGATCAGGGAACCATATTTGCAATAACATGTATTGCATAATGGCTCGCCATGGGCTCGCATGTCCAACAATCTCCCACTAGCCCAAAGAGTTGTTAATGGGCTAATCATTTAAACCCGTACTCTTGTGACAATCATAAGATATTTAGGAAAATAGCTAGGTAAGCTCATCAGTCACTCTGTTCCCAAGAGACTATGGCATGTCCTTTTACGGCACTTGCATATCCCTCAGTTACAGTGCTCAGATCCAATGCGAATGTTGCATCTCATGCAACCAATAATCAATCTTGTCAGTTATAGTGTCCTTAACCCTACAACTAAGTAATTATTATGATAAGTATTTCTATAATCATTATAAGAACACCCTTATTCCTGGAGATCTCTATCTCCTAAGGTATCCGTAGTTAAGACCTTTTAGATCTCTATCTCTAAAGTCTTCAGTTCTTGAAGATAAGATTAGATATCACTATCTCTAAAGTCTTGTCATTTTTGAAGATTTTGTTATTATTGCAATCAAGTGTTTTATTTCCATGGTAGGATTAGCAACAATTTACTACTCCCACTGCATGGCAGACATTTGAATTTTGTACACATTTAGCATACACTCAGCTTCTCATAACTAATGTGCAATGGCATTCGGTTTAGCATCCACTTCCTCAGTTCCTTAAGGTGTTATCCATTTAGATAGGCTAGTGCCATATCTTAAGGAAAAGAAGACTTTATTGGAATTTTCCAAAAAATGGAATATATCAAAGGTGTACTGCTTAATGTGAAAGTCCCAACACCCTCTTATCTATGCTTATGAACACCTTCAGAACTAAGATCCAAGAGGTATCATTGATATCAAATTTCAAGGTATGAAATAGCCAGTCAATAAAGCACTTATTATTATCCTTATATCATTCCAAATGATCAGGATGTCATCTCCATTTAGCACGATTAAGAGAATAGCACTCCCACTAAGATTCACATGGTTCATAAAGATTTTATTTGAAATCATAACATTTATAATTTCATCATATATTATGTTCCTACTATAAGAATCTTATTCAAGTCCATAGATGGAGTTACTCAGCTGCACACTTTTCTTTCCTCAAGCATGAAGCCCTAAGGTTACTTCATGTGACCATCCTCAATGAGGTATTCATAGAGGAATGCAATCTTGACTCGCATCTTGAAGATGACACAGTCAAGTTGTGTAGATATAGTTAGAAATACTCTAATGGAGTTAAGCATGTTCACTGAAGAGCAGGTCTCATCGCAAGAGACATCTTCTCTTCAGTGTGTATCTTATGGATACGAACCGTGCTTTGAAAGTATCTACATCTCATCAGGTTCCATCTTTCTCTTGAAGATAATTTACACCTTAAAGGGTCTTACCCATATAGTTGGATTCTCAAGGGTCTATATACAACGATTGTATATGAAGTCTACTTTAGACTTTATTACTAACACCCGTCTTTCCATGTCATGATCTTTAATGGCTTCATAACTTGAAGTAAGATCATTGTCTCATTTGACGGACACATTGAACACATACTCAAACTCATTTAAAGATGTATTAGTGTTTCATCTTTAATTATCCTTTTGGTTTCCAATTTCAGGATCCTCATTATCTTCTCTAGATTCAATGAGTTCCTTAACTTCATTTTCTTCTTGATTCTGAAGAGTTTCATCCTCTAAGAATCGCATTCTCAGAGATGAGATCTTTGAAGAATCTCAAGATCATAAAGTAGGTATCCAATACCATCCTTTATTTTCCTAATGATGTAGAACTCTCTAGTGTGCGATTCCAGCTTACTTGCATGGAACCTTATTAAAGATATATATTGTAGTCTCTACTACATGTATACATGGAAACTAAGAGGTAATTATGCTAATATTCACCATTGACCAAATCATGTCACACATCATCTAATTGTATCTTCCTACAACTCTCTTGAGTTTAGGTGTATCAGAAGGAGTGAATTCAGAATGATATTCATATCTCCACAAGGTATTCCATGAATTCTTCTAGTAGGTACTTGCAACTTAGGTTAGATCAAATTCATTTTCATCTTCCTTCAAACTTTGGTTCTAAGCCGAAATTGTGAAATCTTTGAACATTTCAAAGATTTCTAAGGTGAAGGGAAGAAATTTCATATGACAAATAATCATTAATAGATATCACATATCCATAATGTTTATTCTGATATAGATGATACACATACATCAATATGTATGAGATCTTGAATACCTTGGCATCTAACACCATTCCCAGAGAAGGGTGTACTAGTCATTTTACTTTGAATACAATATTCATAAGTATGTAAGTTTTGAAATTTTATACATTCTAAAGTTTCATCTCTTACTAGTCTATTGATCAAATCAACAGGAAAATATCCAAGGCATCATGCTAGATCATTGTCAAATGATCCTCATACTCCTATTGATCTTGTAAGGTTTAACTTTCAGTATTAGAAATCTTAATGAATGATTGATTAATTTTCTAATTTAGTAGTGTCCACAAGATGTTAGATTACTATATGAAATATATCCATCATAACTCTCCATGATATTTATATTCCAGAATTCTTGTTTATTTACAACATTTAGAAATAAACAATGAGTGTATACTGATATCCATGACATTCTCTAAGACTCAGGACTCTCCTACTGAAAATATGAAGTCTATCAATCCAATAGAGACTGTTGCAACAATTGCATAAATATCCATGTAGATGACTTATTAAACTTGAAGGTCAAATTCCAATCTTCTAATACATATGCAACCAATTGGAAGTGTTATTAGAAGAATGAGATACAAGTATTAGAGTCTGATCTTATCAAATTAGAAAGTCAATTTCACAGATTAGATGTAGATGTAGATTATTTTGATGCACTATCCGAGTCCTTATCTAAGGATCCTAGATAGTCTAGATAGTTATACTATCAGCACATTGACTTATTGCAGTATTTGCATTCATCCAACTCTTTCTATGTCATATGTATGGAAACCATAGAAGTACAATCAACTCTTTGACTTTACTTTTAATTTGGGTCCAACCCATGCTTCCATTGTGCTCCTTTCATCTATAAACAACAATTGTTTAAGACAAAGGATCTCTTATGTTGAATTCGAAGGATTTCAATTTAAGAGTATTTCTTCATTTATATATGCTTCGTTCAATTCATACAATATGAATATTATGAAGATTCATGATTGACTTGAGTATAGACAGTAGATCGATGACATTCGTCATATCTACATCCATCTAAACTCTTAAAGTTTGTTGGTTCAGGTAGGTACTCAAACATTTTAAGTACATCATCTCCTATAGAGCCACCATTCTGCATGATGCAGAGAACCATGTCATTCACGATTATATGGTGATTTATCTAATGAAGAATCGCTTGTGAGCTCCTCACCTCCATGACCATCACCAAGTGTGACAACAAGGACCAAATTGACTCATTCAGATAAACCAGTTGCTCCTTTGTCTAGTCGATTATCTAGTGAGAAGAAGATGAGTACAGATTCCTTGAGGTGTTCCCTCAAACACCTCAAGTCGTATCAATATCCTCTTCCTCTTGATGCTTCAGGTTCTAGAAAAACAACTAAGAAAATTGCCTTCAACATGTTAGGGTAGGAATTTTATGAGGATTCCTCCTCATGTCCATATGAGAAGATGTACATGAGTGATCTTAGTTCGTATAATCTAGAGCCTTATCTTAGAAAGCTAAAGATTTAGATTGAGGACTCATCAAGCACCGTCAAATGATTATTAAGAGATGATCTCTAGCCTTAGGAGGAGATGGCAATCCTCTCTCTGAAGGTTGATTCTAACTAACCTCTTGATGCAAGTCCTATGCATAGGAATAGATATTCAGAGGTGTTAGATGAGTTAGGTGAAAGAGTTGACTTAACGAGATCGAGATAACCAGGTCATTGTATGTTGTCACGATATAGACACGACATGTGGCAGCTCCTAGAGGAGCCACATGTCGTCCCCTACTTCCTCACTTAATCCCTCTTTTCTAGATTGTTGAATGAATAGGTATTCATCCATAAACATGTCATTAATCATTTTATTTTATTTCTTTCGTTTTATTTACTTCTTCAAAGTCACCGTCCCATGGCTGGATTGTGATCGTTCAATCTCGATCGATCAAATAACCACTATTTATATCCTCCCTTAATTTTGTCTGAACCTTAGTAATTCACTGTCTGCCGCCTCTTTCCATATCTCCTCCCCGATCTCATTGTACCTCATCACCACTACCAACATGCCATCTTTGGTCGTCGCCAATCAAATTGCTTTATCTCGACCACCTTCCCTTCATAACCACCGCTGCCTCACCGTCCTCTCTATTTAAACCCTAGCATTGCCATCAAGAGGGGCATCCATCGACAAATGGCATAGGAGGAGGAGAGATATGAAGTGACAGCTCGGGTCTTCTTCCTCCCGATAGCTGAGATCCAAGACACCGTTCTTATCGTAGCTTATGCCTCCGCCGTGCATCTGCCCACTCTCAAACATCTGTCGTTGCTTCAACACCCAAAACCGCTTATTAGTGTCCTGTTAACTTGGGTTAAGTTGATTAATTAAGTTGTCATTGTCACCTAATCTAACTGAGTTCCCATCGACAAAATTCTTCAACCACAAACAAATCAAGCAAGTAATACAGTGGTCTAAGCTACTTTTATTGTCCCAGTATAGCGACCAGGGCCAAACACAAGGAGCACTATGATAAACTGGGTAGTCAAATGAAGAGATTCAAAGTATTTTTATTTTCTTTTTAGTGGTTTTAATTTTGCAAATCTATAATTTTTGAAAATAAGGAAAATAAAGGTAAGAAACAAAAGACAAATACATACTCTTTTCGGATTTTTCAAATACGGTAAAAATGACAAAAAAATATTTTTTTTCTTCCAACCATTGTTATTGTTTTTGTAATTTTTGGATAAAATTTAAATGTTTCGAACTTTATAAAATTGAAATCTGAAAAAAATAACCAAACAATGCATAGTTAGGAGTGTTTTTCAAATTAAAAACATTAAAGTACTAAAAACTCCTGATATACAAATTTATTAAAAAACTATATGCAAATATCTAGAAATAAAGACCAAGAACACAAATTTTGGATTTTCTTATGATTTTATATAATTTTTATGGTGTTTTAGGGTTTTATAAATTTTTAGATTTTTATAAAAGAAAATAAGATGAAAATGGTAGCCCTAATATTTTAGAAATTTTATGACATTTTTTCGAATTTTTATAAATTTTCTAAGTAAAATAGTGAATTTTCATACTATTTTTGAATTTTTAATAATAGTAAATAAAAGAAATACAACATATAAAGAATACCACTTAAAGAAAATGTTAGAAGGAACTAGTTGATTTATTTCAATTAATAAAAGAGAGAAAAAATAAACAGTGCATAGAGGATCTAGATGCCAATATTTAAGTTCTAGGGGCCTAATAATAACATGCAAGGAAATGCAAGGGCCTAAGATGCAAAAAATCTATATAAATCATATGTTGTACGTGTTTTAGATTCAGAAGGGCATAGTTGCAAATACTTAAAGCTTCTTCGATTTCATTAACCAATTTAAAGCTCAGGGTCAAGTTCGTAAAATACCCACAAAAACACGTGTACAACTACGTGACTTCAACTCAACTAGTCTAAAATGCAAATAATAAATGCAAGGTCTTGACTATAATTGTTCAAAGCTAAATATTACATTTATTAGACTGAAAGGAAATGGCAAAAAAATAAAAGGGCAAAAGTGAAATATACCTTGCAGATAAATGGCATGCAATCATGGACCCTATAACGTATGGCCCTGATGGAATATTGATCGCCACATCAGATGGCTTAGAGTATGTGGCAGACATGTGGTCAGATGGATTTGGTGGCGCAGATCTAACGGCCAGAGTAGAAAGGTGTGTCGTATGGTCAGGTATGCGCCAAGACCTGATTTGAGCACTATTATTTGGGTGTGATCGGCTCAAATCAAATCTAGGCGCATGGGCTCCTCATCCAATGCGAAAGAGAGGTGATGGAAGATCTCGAAGAAGGTGGAGCTGGGCGATATGGCAGGTCGATCTGAACAAATGGATGTAGGAATGGAGCTCCTAGCCTAATGGTTGGAGCAACTAAGGTGTACACCAATTGATGGATGAAATCACGAAGTACGATCGAACTAAAAAGGAAGAAGGCTATCTAATGATCGGAGATGAGAAGGTGAAGCAGGGTGGAGTCAACGGCAAGGTCATTGCCTCAACCCAACTACGGAAGGTCGAGGTGGCTACTCACAGTAGGGAACTTCAGCTGTGATCGAGACACGATCGACCCAGCGTAAATACAAGCTCCAATGGAAGATGGAGGATCTTGTCACTAACATGAAGATTCAAGTGGAGGAGAGGAGGTGCGAGGAATGACCTAGGGCACGATAGAGCTCGAGGATAGGATTTAAAGGGCTCCCCAAGCATCTGGAAGGATCGAGACGCTTAACGTGAACTGAGGGGAACATTTGAGGCCAAGATTCGAGGGAAAATGTGGTTGGATCCAAACTAGGGAAAAGGGAGAAAATGGGTCTAGCGAAGGGATGCCCGGTCGAACCTAGAAGGGGGAGTTTGACCTGAGTCAACAGACCCGAGTTGACCTATCAGAAATGGAATATACAAAATAAAAGGAAAAATCAACAAAAAAATAGTAAATGAATTTAAAATAATGAGTTATAAAAATAATAAATGTTATTTATTTAGCAGTCTTACAATATATACTATTATGTACAAATATAATATACCTATATATTTTATACATGTATTTTTATTGTATTATTTTTTTGCAAAAATATACTATATTTTATATTTATTTATTTAAAAAAAATAAAAAGTATAAAAACATTTCAATGGGATTTTTATAGATTAATTAAAAGTGTTAATAAATTAATATTTTGTACAATATATATTTTAATTGGTGATATTATATAATAAAGAGTTGATTTTTTATTTTGTAGTTTATGATTTTTTATAAATTTTATTTGATTATTAAGAGTATATACAACAGTTAAAAATACAATATATATTTAAATTATATAAATAAATAAAGATATAAACTAACACGGGTATTGTACAACTATACACAATCTAATTTTTGCAATTATTTTTATTATTTACATAATATTTTTATTTCATAATGAAATCAAATTATTTAAAAATAAAAATAGGTGAAGAATATATATATATAATGAGTAGTGATGAATATATACAGTGAATAAGGACCCAATCTCTCCCTACTTTATTATTTATTGAACAGGCCAATATTTGTCCTTCTCTCGGGGTTCGGGTTGGTCTATGCTCGTTACATAAA
The DNA here is from genome assembly GCA_037367405.1 of Ottelia alismoides. NCBI lineage: Eukaryota > Viridiplantae > Streptophyta > Magnoliopsida > Alismatales > Hydrocharitaceae > Ottelia > Ottelia alismoides. The sequence goes on along the minus strand of JAZKJV010007996.1, from coordinate 435,674 downwards.
TACATCCTTATTTTATGTTCCTTTCTTTTTTTTCTTCTTTCTTATTTTATTTTGGTTAGAAAGAATGTTAAATATACATTATTAACAAAAGCATGCACAATGCTAATTTATATTACTTGACATATATTTATAGATATTTTGCATAGGGAATTTGGCTAAAATATAAAGGATGTGAATCATGGATTCATCGTTCTCCTATACATTACCTATGCTAGTCCCCTAGCAAGCACTTATTTCAAAAAGATGGGGAAAATAAATAAAGAAAAGAAAAAGCAAAGAACTTAGAACAATATTTATTATTAAACTTATCTTCATAAAATTAGAGCATGGAGCTCGATCAGACCTTTGGATTATTAGTTTGGCAGAACCTAATTGGGAAATGGATTTAAGACCTAACAGACTCTAAGTTCCATAAGACTCCCATTCATGTCTCCTCAACAAACGGGTGAGAACAAGTTTATATATGCAAACTCTTATGACTATGAATTTTACTTGTAATGTGTAAGTGATATATAGCTCCACACTTAGAGATGGCAAAGAAAAAGCCTACCTCAACAAGGTAACTCTAATTCCCCGATCTAGAAACTCTTTTCTCGTGGAGTGGGGTTTTCCCTTCTAAGTTCAAGTGCAACCAGCTCAAGAAGAGGGGGAAAGAAGAGAATGGATCGTGGCTAGTGTAGCCACATATCCATTGGAGCTTAACAAGTGTAGCCAAGTCTCTAGCTACAAGCTTCCATGAGATGAGATAGTGTATAATATAAGCTTTGCTTATTCAACTATATACACTCATGTAGTCATTTTATTTTCAATCATGCATGTCTCCTTTTTTCAGAGTTTTTGCATTTTTTATGACATGTATACAACATATCTAAAAGGTGCATCATGTACATAAGGAGTTTTTATTTTTGAGCAAGTATACTCTCCCTCTTTTGAAGCATTATTGCAACCCACAGCATCTTGTCATTAGACCTCAATGCCACTGGACCAGGATGAGATGCACTACCCTCCTTAAAGGAAGAGAGATGGCTCCACTTGTTGTTACACACCCATGTGCTACCCCAAGATAGATGATTCTACCCCCTCACCACCTCATCCATGAAGAGCCACGTGTAGAGTGCTTGTCCATGTTAATCCACTATCTAGAAATAACATGTGTGCATTGTTAAGTGTTCTCCTTAGACCTATCAAGATGACATGTGAACATAGTCTTGGGGACACAAAGAATCAATTCACTAGGACCTGAAAAATCTCAACTCTGATTCCTATAAGTTTCATCTGAAGTTAAGTGGATTAAGGTCTTAACCAAGCTTTATTCTTCATTTTTATTCTAGACTTTTTTAAATGTCAATATTATTCTGAAAAACGAAAATATACATGCAATAAAACATATTTACAAAACATTTGGAAAGAGAATAAAATAAAAGAAAAAATCTTTTTGAAAAGGTTTTCAAAGAATTTTTACAAATTTTAATGTATATTATCTTTTTCAAATTTTAGACATTTTTAATAAGACAAAAAAAGAAAGTATTTATAAATATTTATAAGAACTTCTACATATTTACAAGGGTTTCATTTACAAGTTTTATACACAAGTTTAACAAGTGGATTTTATCTATAAATTTTATTAAAGGATTTTATATACAAGAATTTTATATACATGTTTAGAAATAAGTATAGGTTTTATTTTCATAGAAATTACAACACCTATTTACAAATAATTTATATATCCATAATTTATTATCCATGCAACAAAATATTTTTCAAAAAAATATACAAACCATTTTACAAAAATTTTCAGTGCATTTTCAAAACCTTTTTCAAAACTAGTTTTACAAATAATTTTACAAATCATTTTACAAACAATTTTTCGAAAAGATTTTTGCTAACATTTTGCTTTCACATATTTTACAAGAATTTGTACATTATACATATTTTGATATATGAAATATTTTAGAAACATTTTACAAACAAAACATTTTTATAAAAAGTTGTACGAAAATAATTTAATAAATGTCTTTACAAACAATTTTTACAAACAATTTTGCAATTTTTTTACAAAAAAACTTTACACATATTTTTGCAAACATTTTTCAAAATACTTTTATTCTAGTTTTATTAAATATAGCCACGTTATTAACCCTAAAGTACGAGTTATGGCTAAATTACATACACAATATAAATGATCCACCCACAATACCGAGCTCAAACGATGTCCTCAAAGTGATTAGCGAGCGATAAAGAAGACATAACTCATGCTATGTGTAGAAAAGTGGAAAGAATCTTATATTACAATGACTTAAAGAATGAAGGAATAAGATGAATAGAAGTTGGTGATTCCCCCTATATGTAGGAACAAGTAATCCTAAGTATAGAAGACTTTACAAAAGGGGAAAACTGGGGAATATAATGTATATGAAATCAATGACTCGACTTGCCCCCAATACTTAGGGTCAAAGATCCCAAAGTATGGAAAATAATATCAACAGTTGACGAAAAAGTAATGAATCGATCAAAAAAGTGAAAAACGGATATTACCTCCCATATTCTTAGGGTAGGATGCCCCTGAGTATAGGCAACAAATCAGATGTAATAGAATATATAGAAATATGAACAATATAGTTACAACATCCCCTTATACTTAGGATAATAAATATCATAAATATAACAAGAATCCTATTCAAGACCTGAGATGTTAAACAAAATGGAAGAGTGAAAGAATAAACAGAAAATATGTATATACAAAGAGGCAGATAAAAGTGTAAATCAGGTTTGAGTTGCATAAGATGAGAATAAAAAACACATCTCATACAAAATAAATTGGTGAAACATCAATGGTCAATGGGTCATGATCAAAAAAAGGCTTCAGGCATTGACCTTGACCCAAAAGGTGGACTTATAAGACAACTCGGATATGTAAATAATACCATTGTCATGCATTATTCTGACAAAATATGAAAATTTTCACTTTCTTTGTGATTTCCCTTGAAATAATCTCAATCATGCATCAAATAGCCATACTCTCTGATCAGGCTCAAACTATTTATGGTTGATGTGTGAATCATGACATATCTTCACTCGATCCTTATATTGTAGTCTACTCAAAAAGGTTGTATCTCTAAACTCCTCCAGGGTTGCCAACTCTGCTCTCCTCTAATCTCCTACACTCATTAGATCCAATAATATCTTTGTGACTGTCCACAGTGATTTGTGCTTAATCTCAATGGGTAAGTGGCATGGCTTGCCATAAACAAGTCGAAATGGAGATGTACCCAAAGGAGTCTTGAAGGATGTCCTAAAGACCCACAAGACCGAGTCCAAAAGCTGTGACCAATGCTTTCAGTCTGGGCGGACAAGCTTCTACAATATAGTCTTGATCTCCATGTTCAAAACCTCAGTAAGACCATTCGCGTGTAAATGATATGGACTGGCAACTCTATGGTCTATGTTGAACTCATTAACATTGGCCATTACCTTGTTTATGATAAAATTGGTCCTCTGTCAGAAATCAAAACTCTAGGAACCTCAAATCGTGATATGATATTCTTCCTCAAAAATATGCAAACAGTACGTGCATCAGCGGCTAGGGCGGGGATGGCCTCAACCCAATGACTCACATAATCCATAACCAACAAAATATACAAAAATCCTTGACTCTTATGTAATGGACCCATAAAATCGATGCCCCATGCATCAAAAACATGACATAAGTGAATGTGCTACATCAACATAATGTCTTTATGACCACAACTACCCATCCTATGACAGTTAGTACAACTCTTCACGTATTCATCTGAATCCTTGAAGAGTGTTGGCCACCAAAGGGTCGGATTGAAGAACCATTTTGTGTTCTCCGTCACATGGTGATGTCCTCCTGCCTCAAGCTTGTGACAAGATATGAGGATGCTATGGTGCTCCTACTAAGGAATACACCGACGTCAGACACTATCCCCCCTTCATGGTAATGGGTGGGATCCTCCCAATGGTACAACTAGGCTCTCATTAGGAAAGTCTCAAGTCGCTTTCTCGTCCAACCTTGAGGAACTTTCTTGGCAACAAGATAGTTCACAATGTCTGCATACCATGGGAGATAGGTGATAGAAAGAATCACCTCCTCTGGGAAAGTCTTAGTGATAGGTGTGGTTGTCTTAGAACCATCAAGACGCTCTAATAGGGAGAGGTGATCCGCCACCGCATTATTGAGTCTAGGTTTATTCTTAATCTCAATATCAAATGCATGGAGTAGAAGGATCCATCTAGTCAAGCGTGTCTTGGCATACTTCTTATCCGTCAAGTACCGGATGGCAGCATGATCATTGTAAGTAGTCTATCTAGATCCTAGAATATAAGATCAAAACATATCCAAAGCAAATACTACAGCTAGCATCTCCTTCTCTATAATAGTATAATTCCATTGGGAGGCCTTCAAAGTACATCTAGTAGAGTGAATGGAAAAATTCAATCCATCCCTCCTTTGTACTAGCACAACCCCTATGGAAAAATTAGAAGCATCTATCAGGATCTCGAATGGGAGGGACCAATCAAGAGGCTGAAAGACATGAACATGTACGACTAGATTCTTGAGAGTCTTAAATGACAAAAGACACTTATCATCTACAAGGAACTTAGTGTCTTTCGTGAGAAGATAAGTAAGCGACCAGGAAATACGATTGAAGTCCAGAATAAACCGTTGGTAGAAACAGACAAGCCCAGAAAGACTACAACTGCCTTAGATTGGACAGTTGAGTGAGCTTCTTGATGATATCCACTGAAGGATATGGGAAAATCCTCAAGCGCATCATGGAAGTGTGATGATCGTATCACATACAATCATGTGCGAGTAGTCATACTGGTTGCTCGGTGCAACGGAATCTTAATTTTTTTGAAAGGATTTAACCAAATGATCCAAGAACATTTATTGAATAATTTCATCTAACCACATCAAAGATATAGAAATACATCTTGGAGTGTGGTTGTGATCTATCCTTTAAAGGAAGAGACCTCCTGTCTCATGTCCGATCCATCGGAGGAGACGCTTGCGAGCACGGGGATGAGTCATGTGCTTCTCATAGTCGAGTTGATGTTCCAATCAATGGATCTCCTGATCTCATCTAACAAGATCTAACGCCTTCTTCACGATGCCATGCACCAAAGAAGTCGGAGATCCAAAGGTCGTCGAGGTAGAGCACAATGGCAAGGCGACAACAAAGATGACCTTCTCTCTATGAGAGCGGACAACCACTCAAGATGAGAAAGAGTGTGTGAAAATAAGAAAGAGAGGGAGAGACTTCATTGTGATTTCTTGTAACTCGAAGAGCAAGGATTGTCACTTCTTATATAGAGTTTTAGGAGTCCATCCCCCAATCCATGGCAGTACATAATCAATGGATGAGATTGATTTGTGTTTCTTTCAATGGCTAAGATGTTGTTGTAGAAAACACAGTAACAAATAATTTAATTTAAATTAATTTTCATTGATAAATCCACAAAATTCATTTAATATTAAATCATCTTTGACTAGAGAAGAGATAAAGAAGAGACTAAACCAATCCCCTAAGAAGAGGGGACGGCTACTCTTCTCCTTATGGAGAGTTGTATCCATCCACTTCTCTTGGGTGGACTTGGTCAATCTGTTCTAATTATCATGAGATCTCATTATCTCATGATATATCATCATCTCTTGTCGATAATATTTTCACCAAAAAATAATTCAAAATTATCTCATGGAAAATACCAACCATGCCATTGAATTTATGTGAATCTCATTCACAACCTAAAACAAGATGTAATTATATTTTCAATAAATCTTTTTAATGTGAATCCAATCCATATTAACAATTAATCAAAAAATATAAATTACAAAAGTCTTTCTCTGATATATTATAAATCTCATTTACAATATACATGGATAATTGGATAGTGCTATCCACATTATCCATATCCACAGTAATTAAATATCATTTAATTACATTGGATAACCATTCTCATGCATTAAGATAATGTGAATCGAATTCACATTATTCATGATAATTAAATCACAATTAAATATCTCTTCCTCATTACTTAGACATAATTCAACATTGGAATTATTCTTGAGCTCTTTCTAGAATAATGTCCTTTCTCTGCAAATGCTTGAAGATAAGGATAGGGTGATTGTATTGTACCACGTATAGTGACCTGTATATTGATATCACGTTCAAATCCAGATCCCATGGACCTCTCACAGATTCTTGATTTAATCAAGCCCATCGATATAATGTTATCATTCTATCTGAATCTCATTCAGATAAATGTCCAACATTTGGACAAGGATTAGATTACTTTTCAACTGAAAGGAGTCACTAAAACCCAGACCTATTTCATCACACCCTCGGAATGGAAGTGTCATGGTTATACAATCGTTTAAGATCACATCACTATCAGGTATTCCAAATACCTATGCATCCTGCATATTGGAAGTGCTATGATCAACCCGAAGATATAGATCAATTTTACATTGTCATCTTCATGGTTTGATCGTCAAGTTTCTCATTCTTTACCATTGGATTTGGTATCGATCATATACTTTCCAAAATCATATGTCATACCTTCAAATTCTTGTCATGCTTGTAAAGCATGACGACCATGCATGGAATTTGTTCCCAATACCTCATGAGTGACCTCATGTCTTCCGGTTCATAAGTAAACCTGTATGATCCCTTTGAGAGATCGTATTACTCATATGTCCTTGAATGCACACCAGTGTGTCGGTGTATAGACCTTTTTTAGGTCATCAACCTATTGGTCTGCCAAATGTAAACACTCAAACATATAGCAACACATCTGTCTCCAAGCATAGGATGCATTCCAGTATTGCGACAGTATACGATATGGGACTTTGGTTATCTCGATCTTGTTAAGTCAACTCCTTGATCTAACTAATCTGACTCCTCCGAATCTCTATTCCTATGCAGAGGACATGCATCAAGAGGTCAATCAAGTATTAGCCTATGTGAGAAAGGATTGCCATATCCTACTCAGGCTAAAGATCATCTCTTAATAATGATTTGACAGTGCTTGATGAGTCCTCAATCTAACTCATTAGATATCCATCCAAACACCAGCCTCTATGATTCTATTATTGAATCAACAGTTGTATGATTATTATGATGGCCATGGTACATAAACCTAATTGTATACAGGGACCTTATAGTGCATTCATTCATTTAACTTCAGAAAGGGAGTGAAACAATCAATAACTTTTATTGATAAAATATATATTACAATAACATTTATTTTAAAAATGGTTCACCTCGAGCTCACATGGCTAACAATATCCCACTATCCCTCAGAACCATTCGGGAACAATCCTTAAACTCATACTCATTACATGTTGGTCGAAAACCTTATGTGTTAGAGGTTGGGTAAGAGGATCAGCAATGTTATCGGCAGAGCCTACCTTGGTGATGATGATATCACCATGCTTTTGAATCTCTCGAATGATGTGGTATTTCCTTTCCACGTGCTTGCTCTTTTGATGCCACCGGGGTTCCTTCACCTGGGCAATGGCTCCCATGTTATCGAAGATTAACGGGATGGGAGTATCATAGGAAACTATGCCAAGTTCCAGAATGAACTTGCGCAACCACACCGCCTCTTTTGCAGCATCAGATGCGGCTATATATTCGGCTTCTGTTGTTAAATCTGTTGTAGTGTCCTGCTTCTTGCTTCTCCAACTCATAGCATCATGTTCAACTGGAACACAAACCCTGATGTTGACTTTCGATCATCAACATTTGATTATAAGTCTGAATCTATATATCCCAAGACTTGGAGATCACCATCTCCATAAACAAAGATGTAATCTTGCGTCTTTCTTAGATACTTTAATATGTTCTTCACTGTATTCTAGTGTTGCTCTCCATAGTAGGACTGGTAACGGCTTACCACTCCCACTGCATGGCAGATATCTGGCCATGTACACATCATGGCGTACATTGAGCTTCCTATAGCTGATACAAAAGGGCATCCAGCCATGGCTTTCTTTTCCTCAGAACTTTGAGGAACCATCCCTTTTGACAGGTGTATAGCATGTCTTAAGGGGATGAATCCTTTCTTGGAACTATCTATACGGAAACGTTCAAGAATCTTCTTAATGTACCCATGTTGTGATAATCCCAATATCATCTTTTCTTGATTTCTAAACAACTTCAGACCTAAGATGTAAGAGGCTTCTCCAAGATCTTTCATTTCGAAGGTATGGGATAGCGAAATCTTGACATTGGTAATCATTCATGTGTCATTCCCAATGATAAGGATGTCATCTACAGAAAGAACGATGAACACAATGGCGCTCCCACTAAGCTTCTTGTACACACAAGGTTCCTCAGGAGTTTGCACAAAATCATAACTCTTTAGGGCTTTGTTAAATCTAGTGTTCCAACTACGAGAAGCTTGTTTAATCCCATAGATGGATTTCTTCAGCTTGCATACTTTATTATCCTCGGTTATGAAGCCCTGAGGCTGCTCAATATAGATATCCTCCTCCAGGTAAACATTGAAGAAAGTTGTCTTGGCGTCCATCTGCCAGATGTCATAGTCAAGATATGCAGCTATAACAAGCAATATCCTAATGGACTTAAGCATAGCCACAAGAGAGAACGTCTCATCGTAGTCGATGCCTTCTCTCTATGTGTAGCCTTTGGCCACGAGTCATGCCTTGAAAGTCTCCACTTTCCTATCAGGTCCCCTCTTTTTATAGAAGACCCATTAACACCCAATGGGTTTTACCCCATTAGATGGATCCTCTAGGGTCCATATACCAATTTTTATGCATGGAGTCAATCTCTGACTTCATTTCTAGCATCCATCTATCCATGTCATGATCCACGACTACTTCATCAAATGAAGCGGGATCATTGTCAGTTCTCCTAACACATGGAATCCATACCGTTCAGGTGGTGCAACCACCCTCGAACTCCTTCGAAGAGGTATGGGTGTTTCATCTTTATTAATCTCTTCAGTTTCTGGGGCATGAAGCTCAGAATCCTCAGGGGATTCAATGAGTTCCTCTACTTCATTTTTGTCTTGGCCTTCAAGGAAGTCATCCTCCAGAAATTTCACATCTCTATAGACAAAAACCTTTTGGATCTCAGGATCGTAAAGTTGGTATTCAATAACATATTTAATATACCCAATGAAGTAACACTCACGAGAGCGAGATTCTAGCTTACTTGCATCTACATTCTTCGCATGGACCAAGCAACCCCAAACCCTCAAGTTATTAACAGTAGGTTTGGTTCCATACCAGAGCTCATGAGGAGTCTTAAGAACATATTTGCTAGGAATCTTGTTTAGGATATATATTACAATCTCTATTGCATATCCCCAGTAACTAAGAAGTAAATATGCTTTGCTCATCATTGAACAGACCGTATCCATGATAGCCCCGTTGCGTCTTTCAGCAATGCCATTAAGTTGAAGGTTCCGGGAGGAGTGAGATTGGAGACAATTCCATTCTCTTTAAGGTATTCCTTGAATTTATCTGAGGAGTACTCACCACCTTGGTCAGATCGAATCTGTTTAATCTTTCTATCGGTTTGGTTCTCAACCAAAGCCTTGAAGTCTTTAAACTTTTCAAAGGTTTCAGATTTACGATGTAGCAAGAAGATAAACTCGTATCGCAAATGGTCATCAATAAATATCAAGTAACATTGATATCCATTTCAGGTCGCGATATTGATGGGACCACATACATTGGTATATATTAGGTCAATAATACCTTCGCATTGTGTAACCTTGTTATGAAAAGGCATCCTTGTCATTTTACCTCGAATAGATTGTTCGCAGGTAGGTAAAGATTGAACCTAGGGTCCATCATTTATCAATCTATTGATCCTATCGACATATAAATGACCAAACCTTTGATGCCAAATCATATTCGAATAATTTGCATTTTTTCTTGAATCTTTTAGGGTTTTTATTAGTGGTAGTGACATTCATGACATGTTCATCAATGCACAATTCATAGAGTCCACTAGAAGTTAACACACCATATGCAATATGTTTATCATACTTATGACAAGTTTATTACAGAAAAGGAATGAATATTCTTTTTTGACAATCTTAGATACGGATATTAAATTCCTTCTTACTTCAGGTACATACTAGGACTCTTCCACTATAGAACGATATTCTACAGGTCTCGACGGCGACTACTACAACACTTGCATCAGATCTCATATGGATGACTATCCCCCCTTCTTCGATATTCTTAGTTTCCTGAAACAGATGCAACAAATTGCATACATGAACAAAAGTACCAGAATTAACTTTTGAACTTCCTTCTCATCCAACGAGAAATCTATTTTTAATGATGAAAGTAGATTTCATACCTGTTGGAGCTTTACCTTTGTCGATTGACTTCAGATAATCTGGACGATTACGCTTCCAGTGCTCCGATTTCTTGTAGCGATGATAGACATCGGTTTTCTTTTATGTCATCAAAGTGGATGCATTGGTTGACGAGCCAACTCCTTGACTCTTCTTCTTTCTCTTCTGGGCTGGGCCCTTCCGAGAACAATGCTTCCGATCGTGCTTTCACTTGACATGTGCAACCATCGCACTGCCAAAGGGGCTATCTTTCTTCATTATGTCATCGACTGACTTTAATGCAGACAATAGCTCAGCATTAATATAATTTCCTTTATTCATGTGGTACGTTACCACAAAGTTATTGAAAGACTTAAGGAGTGACAGCAGAATGAAGTCAGCCTACATGTCTGAGTTCATGTCAGCTCCCAGGGTTTCCAATTGAGAAAGGTACCCAAACATTTTGAGTACATGCTCTCTGACAGAGTTCCCTTCCTACATCTTGCAGCGAATAAGTTATTTCATAATATTATAATGAACATATCTTTCAGATTCAACATAATGCCACGATAAGTGTCCATTTCCACATGCTGCTACTACAGTACTTTGGACAATGAACCAAGGATATAACATCTTGTCATATTATGGTCTTCATCATATTTTTCATTAAATGAAATTTCTTCCGGAGTCTTTGGGTCTGCATACTTGTCCTTTGATAGCACATAGGAAATGCACTCAACAGAAAGGACAAGATCCAAATTTCGAATCCAATCCGAAAAATTTGGTCCGGTCAACTGATTCACCTCAAGAAGCTTGTGAAGTGGGTTCATGGATTTCATTTTCTGAAATTAAGAATGCACTATTTTAGAACATATAAATAATTATATATTCAAATTAAAAACTTTGATTAAGGAATTTTTAATCAAATTAATCTTGCTTTGTCAACTTTGAAAGGTCATTCCCTTAATTACTTTCAAAGCAAGAGATATACTTACCGCTATATCTCCAGCAAGATCTAGGATCTCCTCTTTATTTTTGTCACATCCCAATAATATGAGTACCTATGACTCAAATAAAGAGAAAAAAGAACGCATTCCGCCTTGTAAGTCCAACTTGCATTTCCCAATTCGGTCTTTAACACCCAGGCCCACCACCCCTAAGGCGATGTTGACCCGTTGTTAATTGAACCAACCGTCAACAGGCTTAAAACTCACTATACACAATCCAATATCGCCCCAATAATATGAGGACCCGATATTGGGGTCACTACGTATACGACCTTACTCTTTCAAGAAGCGAAGAGCTCGATCCAAATGGATTATATGAAGGAGCTGTCACTTCGGACAGGCATCTCTGACATACAATATCTGGCAACAAAACTCTTTGCCTTGACGGGAGACCATGGATGTCACTTATGTGATGCTCCACCTCATATTCACATTTTTAATTAATTATTATGAATCATATTCTTGTAATTAATTCTTCCTAGGGAAATACACATCTATCATAATAGAGTGTATTAATTGGATATAATTCATTTAATCTCAATAAATCAATTATCACTCCAATTCAATCATCAAACTTGATTGTTACTTGAAATAATGGTATTGTCAACATGTATTATTCAAATTTTAATAATTAGAATATATGTCACGATCTCTTAAGCATCATTCGTTCCCTACCCGCTATCATGGCTAGTACCTATGGGAGTGGGGCAGACCGCACACAATGCAACCTGCTACCACAACGCTACCAGACTAGATACCGTATCTGCCTCGGGAAAAAATAATGCCAAGTCAATCACTTTGTACTTGAGATGATAATCAGTTCTTCAATCGAAATTATACCATATAGTAATAATTAAAACCATTTTGATTACAAGGAAATTTGCTAGACAAATTCCCAAAAGCTATTCAAGTAGCAAGTTTGATGAGAGTTATCAGGTAAACAATTGGTGATCTAGATCTAAGCTAATCATTCATTGGTTGAGGCAATGTCATTTAAGGGAACAATTATTATTCTAATATTTCCCAAATATTATCCATAATTATTTCAGAAGATTAACCATTAATTTCACAAATTACTTAAATGACAATCACAAGGTTCATGATCGAGTATGTAATTCTCAACAGTGACCCCTACTTAATAAAATTAACATATCTTTTTCATTTTAAATCCAAATTAAGCAAAATAAATTCCCAGCATTTGATAATATGATTTAAAAAAGAAACCATGTGATTATCATGCATTTCCAGGTGTTTTGAAAAATTAATTAACATCTTAATTACGTTATTATCTGCCATCCCCGAAACAGTGGATCCATGGTCATTAAAAGATCTTAACTTGAGCAAACAAAATCCAAATTACGCAAACTCAAATTACATGTTTTTCTTATTTAATGGGAAACATTATCCATGTGATATATTCACATTTAAACATTTTAAACAGTACCGAAAATGTATCACAAAGCGGGGCTAGTAAAATTGAAATGCTAAAATCTTCACGAGCCCATATCTTCTTTAGTTTATGGATCTAATCCAAAACCTTCAACCTGGATCTGATACCACTTGAAGGATATGGGTAAATCCTCAAGCGCATCACGGAACTGTGATGATCATATCACATATGATCATGAGCGACTAGTCGCACTAGTTGCTCGGTGCAGCGGAATTTTATTTTTTTTAAAATGATGAAACCACATGATCCAAGAATATTTCTTGAATCATTTCACCTAACCACATAAAATATATAGAAATACCTCTTGGAGTGTGGTTGAGATATAGCCTCTAAAGGAAGAGACCTCCTGTCTCAAGTCCGATCCATCAGAGGAGACGCCTGCGAGCGCGAGGATGAGTCGTGTGCTTCTCGCAATCCGAGTTGATGTCCTAAGAAATGGATCTCTTGATCTCATCTCACAAGATCGAACACCTTCTTCATGAGTGCCATGTACCAAAGAAGCGGAGAGCCAATGGTCGACGAAGTGGAGCACAATGGCAAGGCGATGATGAAGATGACCTTCTCTCTATGAGAGTGGACGACCACTCAATATGAGAGAGAGAGAGTACGCGTGAGAATAAGAAAGAGAGGGAGAGACTTCATTGTCATTTTGGGTAACTCAGGAGCAAGGATTGCCTCTTCCTATATAGAGTTTTAGGAGTTTATGGATCCAAATCCATGGAAAACACACAATCAACGGATGAGATTCATTTCTATTTCTTTCAATGGCTAAAATGTTGTTGTAAAAAACATGACAACAAATAATTTATTTAAATTAATTTTCATTGATAAATCAACAAAATTAATTTTAAATTAAATCATCTTTGACTAGAGAAGAGATAATGAAGAGGCTCAACCAATCCCCTAAGAAGAGGGGACGACTACTCTTTTCCTCATGGAGAGTTGTAGCCATCCACTTCTCTTGGGTGGACTTGGTCCATCTCTTCTAATTATAATGAGATCTCATTATCTCTATATCATGATCTCTTGTCAATAATATTTTCACCAAAAAATAATTCCAAATTATCTCATGAAAAATATCAACCATGCCATTGAATTTATGTGAATCTCATTCACAACCCAAAATAAGATGTAATTATATTTTCAATTAATCTTTTTAATGTGAATCCAATCCATAATAACAATTAATCAACAAAAATAAAGTACAAAAATCTCTCTCTGATATATTATAAATCCCATTTACAATATACCTGGATATTTAGATAGTGCTATCCACATTATCCTTTTCTACAATAAATAAATCTCATTTAATTACATTGGATAATAATTCTCATGCATTCAGATAATGTGAATCGAATTCACATTATTCATGATAATTAAATCACAATTAATTATCTCTTCCTCATTACTTACACGTAATTCAACATTAGAATTATTCTTGAGCTCTTTCTAGAATAATGTCCTTTCTCTGCAAATGCTTGGAGATAAGGATAGGGTGATTGTATTGTACCACGTATAGTGACTTGTATATTGAGATCACATCTCAAATCCAGATCCCACAGACCTCTCACAGATGCTTGATTTAATAAAGGCCATAAATCTAATCTTCTCATTGCATCTGAATCGCATTTAGATCAATGTCCAACATTTGGACCAAGATTAGATTACTTCTCAACTGAGAGAAGTCATTAAAATTCATACATGTCTCATCACTCCCTCGGAATGGAAGCGTTATGGTTATACAATAGTTTAATATCACATCACCATTAGCTATTTATAATACTATACATCATGCATACTGAAAGACTGATCGTCGAAAATCGAAATGCGTAAATCGATATAAAATCGAGTCGTTGTGCACCAGATAGAGGACGAATCAATAATAGAATTTACCGGAACTCAAAAAACAACATAGCACATGCGAGATGTGTGTGTATAGTAGTGAGCAACGAGTCGAACACAGGGAGGCAGATTTGATGTATCAAGTTACTTCTTTTCTTTTCTTAAGAGAGTGATATGACAAATGGAAGCAGCACTTTATTTAAATAACTACTATCGAAGAAGTAAAATCTCTTACAAATAATCCCGAATCAAACATCAAGAAACTATAATACGCAAAAATATTGCAGAGTGCGAGGATCATGAGGCGCAGAATACAAACATGCAGAGATTCAAACCAATTGTTCTAGACTAAGTGATGATAATTAGACTTTAAATCAAAATGGATATGCAAAGATGTATCCCTGAAGTTCTTGCATTAATCATGAACAGTTGTGATGACTAGATGTCAAGCATAGATTCAACAATGCCCATGCATGCTCTGTAATTTTGTATGATCATCGCTAAATGATGGTTATGCGCGAGTTGGTAATCCTCTGCAGCAATAGTTTGATCTACATGGTCCAAGTTGCTGCATATGACGGCTTCATCCACTTCCGATAACTGCAAAAAAAAGCAACAAAATAAGATAAACTAAACTTCTGAATAAGAATCACAATGCATAAAAATGATAAGAAACAAATGGTGAGGGGGGATTAGGAGATCTGGACGGAGGAGAAGGGATATTGAGAATCCTCAAGCGCATCACGGAAGCGTGATGATCGCATCGAATACGATCGGGGCGACTAGTCGTACTAGTCGCAAGGTGCAGCGGAATTTAAAAATTTTAAATCTAATGATGAAACCACATGATCACGAGAACACTTCTCGGATCGTTTCATCAAACCACAAAGTATAAGGAATACCTTTGAAGCGTGGTTGTGATCACGAGATCCCAAACAAGAGATCCTCCTGTCTCAAGTCCGATCCACGAAGAACGCACTTGCGAGCACGATGATGAGTCACGTCCCTCCCGCAATCCTCGATGAAGATCCAAGCAATAGATCCCCTGATTTCGTCAAGCGAAATCCGTCGTCTTCCTCTACAGCAAGTAGCCATGAAGAAGAAGGAGATCCTCGAGTCGTCGAAGGCGAAGGCGAGAACTTCTCTCCTTTCTCAACAATGGTGGTCGGCCACCCTATGGAGAGAGAAAGAGAGCACGAGAATGAGAGGGAGAGAGAATAGAGTTCTTCAACTCAAGAATGTTGTGTGTTGGAAAAGGCTACCCTAGCCCTCCTTTTATACTAGTTTAGGGTCCAATGGATCTCAATCCATGGGACTCATGGATCCAAGGGCTATGCTTGGTCCATGCTAAATCAATGGCTATGATTGTTGTTGGTTAAAACCAACAACATTAATTTTAAATCAATAAATGTTGCAACATTATCAACATAATTTAATTTAACATAAACTAATTAAGAAATAATATGATAAATAAAATAGAGTCAACCAACCTCCCTAAAAAGGGGGGCGTCACCCATGAACAATTCATGGGTGACGCCACCTATGAATGGTGGTTAATTTTGGCTCCTTTTTATTTATCTTATTATTCCTTAATTAATATTCACCAAATTAATTCCCAATTAATTTTGTGAATATTTCAATCATGCCATTGAATATTATGTGAATCATATTCACAACCCAAACTAGTTAGTAAATTGCATTTCCAATTAATTAATAAATGTGAATCTAATCCACATTATTAATTAACAAATGCTATTCACATTGATTCTCTCTCTTATATATGTATATTATAAATCATATTTATAATACACATATATATCATGGATAGTGTTATCCACATTCTCTTAATCCTTGATAATTAAATCCCATTTAATTATCTTAGATAATCATTCTCACAATATGAATTATATTCATATTAAGCTTGATAATTAAATCTCATTTAATCATCAAGTCCTTGCTTGGATATTTCATCAAAAGAATTATTCTTGAAACCTTTTCATGAATAATGTGCTTTCTCTGCAGATACTTGGAGATAAGGACAGGGTGTTTGTATTATTCCATGTATAGTGACTTGGATGTTGAGATCTCATCTCAAATCCAGATCTAACGGACCTCTCATAGATGCCTGATTAAATCAAGTCCGTATACTTAATCTTCTCATTGCATCTGAATCACATTCAGATCAATGTCCAACATTTGGACTAAGATCAAGTTACTTCTCTACTGAGAGGAGTCACTAAAATCCAGACCTGTTTCATCACTCCCTCGGACTGGAAGCGTCATGGTTATACAATCGTTTATGATCACATCACCCTCAAGTATTCCCAATACCTGCACATCCTGCATACTTGAAGACCAATGATCAACCTGAAGATGAAGATCTATTTTATACTGTCTTCTTCAGGGTTTGATCACCAAGTTTCTCAATCTTGGTCATTGGGATTTGGTATCGATCATATGCTTTCCCAAAGCATATATCATACCTTCAAATTCTTGTCATGCTTCCAAAGCACGACGACCATGCATGGAATTTGATCGGTCCCAATTCCTCATGAGTGAGCTCATGTCTTCCGATTCATAAGTGAACCTGTATGATCCCTTTGAAAGATCGTATTACTCATATGCCCTCATATTCACACCAGCTCGCCGGTATATAGACCTTGGTTAGGTCATCAACCTACTGGTCTGCCAAATGTACACACTCAAACATATAGTAACACATCTGTCTCTGGTCAGAGGATGTGTGCCTATGCTGTGACAGTATTTCAACAAAGGACTTAGGTTATCTCGATCTCGCTAAGTCAACCCATTGACTTAACTAATCTGACACCTTCGAATCACTATTCCCATGCAGAGGACCTGCATCAAAAGGTCGGTCAGATATCAGCCTATGTGAGAAAGGATTGCCATCTCCTACTCAGGCTGGAGATCATCTCTTAATAATCATTTGACGGTGCTTGATGAGTCCTCTATCTAACCCATTAGATATTCATCCAAGCACCAGCCTCTATGATTCAATTATTGAACCAACAACTATATGATCATCAAGATGGCCATGGTACATAACCCCAATTGTACAGAGGGACCTTATAGTGCATTCATTTACTTAATTTCAGAAAGGGAGTGAACAATCAATAACTTTTATTGATAAAACATAATTATTACAATAACACTTATTGTAAGAATGGTTCGCCCCGGGCTCACATGGCTAACAATCTCCCACTAGCCCTCAGAACCATTCAGGAGCAGCCCTTAAACCCATACTCATTACATGATGGTCGAAAACCTTCTGCGTCAGAATTTGGTAAGAGGATCAGCAACGTTGTCGGTAGAGGCCACCTTTGTGATGATGATATCACCACGCTTTTGAATCTCCCGAATGATGTGGTATTTCCTTTCCACGTGTTTGCTCTTTTGATGCCATCTGGGTTCCTTTGCTTGGGCAATGGCTCCCGTGTTATCGCAGAGTAACGGGATGGGAGTATCAGGGGAAACTACGCCAAGCTCCAAGATGAACTTGCGTAACCACACCGCCTCCTTTGCAGCATCCGATGCGGCAATGTACTCAGCTTCTGTTGTTGAATCCGCCGTAGTGTCCTGCTTCTTGCTTCTCCAGCTCACAGCACCACCGTTCAACAGGAATACAAACCCTGATGTCGACTTTCGATCATCAATATCTGACTGGAAGTCTGAATCTGTATATCCCAAGACTTGGAGATCACCATCTCCATAGACCAAGATGTAGTCTTGCGTCCGTCTTAGATATTTGAATATGTTCTTTACTGCATTCCAGTGTTGTTCTCCATAGCAGGATTGGTAACGACTTACCACTCCCACTGCATGGCAGATGTCTGGCCTGGTGCACATCATGGCATACATCAAGCTTCCTACAGCTGATGCATAGGGGCATCCAGCCATGGCCTTCTTTTCCTCAACACTTTGAGGAGCCATCCCTTTAGACAGATGAATACCATGTCTTAAGGGGAGGAATCCTTTCTTGGAACTATCCATGCGGAATCGTTCAAGAATCTTCTTAATGTATCCATGTTGTGACAATCCCAACATCCTATTTTCTCGGTTTCTGAACAACTTCAGGCCTAAGATGTAGGAGGCTTCTCCAAGATCTTTCATCTCGAAGGTATGAGATAGCCAAATCTTCACACTGGTCATCACTCCTGTATCATTCCCAATGATAAGGATATCATCTACGTAAAGCACGATGAACACAATGGCGCTCCCACTAAGCTTCTTGTACACACAAGGTTCATCAGGATTCTGCACAAAATCATAACTCTTTATGGTTTCGTCAAATCTGATGTTCCAGCTACGAGAAGCTTGTTTGAGCCCATAGATGGATTTTTTAGCTTGCACACTTTACCGTCCTAAGCTATGAAGCCCTGGGGCTGCTCCATATAGATATCCTCCTTGATGTAACCATTGAGGAAGGCTGTCTTGACGTCCATCTGCCAGATGTCGTAGTCAAGAGATGCAACTATAGCTAGCAGTGTCCTGATGGACTTGAGCATAGCCACAGGAGAGAATGTCTCATCGTAGTCGATGCATTCTCTCTGTGTGTAGCCCTTGGCTACAAGCCGTGCCTTGAAAGTCTCTACTTTCCCATCAGGTCCCCTCTTTCTCTTGAAGATCCATTTGCACCCAATGGGATTCACCCCCTTGGGTGGATCTTCTAGGGTCCATACACCATTCTTATGCATGGAGTCAATCTCTGACTTCATTGCTAGCATCCATCTATCCATGTCATGATCCGCGAGTGCTTCATCAAATGAAGTGGGATCATCGTCAATCTTACTTGACACATGGAATCCATACCTTTCGGGTGGTGCAACCACCCTCGAACTCCTTCGAAGAGGTATGGGTGTTACATCTTCATTTATCTCTTCAGTTTCTGGTTCAGGAATCTCAGAATCCTTAGGGGATTTGATGAGTTCCTCTACTTCATTTCTATCTTGACCTTTAAGGAAATCATCCTCCAGAAATCTCACATCTCTAGAGACAAAAACCTTTTGGGTCTCAGGGTCATAAAGTTGATATCCAATACCATCTTTAACATACCCAATGAAGTAGCACTCACAAGTGCGAGATTCTAGCTTACTTGCATCCACATTCTTTGCATGGACCAAGCAACCCCAAACCCTCAAGTGTCTAACACTAGGTTTGGTTCCATACCAGAGCTCATGAGGAGTCTTAGGTACAGATTTGCTAGGAATCTTGTTCAGGATATATATAGCAGTCTCTACTGCATATCCCCAGAAACTAAGAGGTAAACGTGCTTTGCTCATCATTGAACGGACCATGTCCATGATGGTCCTGTTGCGTCTTTCAGCAACACCATTGAGTTGGGGAGTTCCAGGCGGAGTGAGGTTGGAGACAATTCCATTCTCTTTAAGGTATCCCTTGAATTCATCTGAGAGGTACTCACCACCTCGGTCAGATCGAATCCGTTTAATCTTCCTATCGGTTTGGTTCTCAACCAAAGCCTTAAACTCTTTGAACTTTTCAAAGGCCTCAGATTTATGACGTAGTAGGAAGATAAACCCGTATCGTGAATGACCATCAATAAACGTCAAATAATATCGATATCCATTTCGAGTCGCGGTACTGAAGGGACCACATACATCAGTATATATTAGATCAAGAATACCTTCGCATCTCGTAACCTTGTTACGGAAAGGCATCCTGGTCATTTTACCTCGAATGCAATATTCACAGGTAGGTAAAGATTGAACCTGTAGAAAATCTAAGGGTCCATCCTTTATCAATCTATTGATCCTATCAACAGATAAATGACCAAGCCTTTGATGCCAAATCATATTCGAATGATTTCCATTCTCCCTGGATCTTTTAGGGTTTTTATTAGTGGTAGTGACATTCATGACACATTCATCAATGCACAATTCATAGAGTCCACTAGAAGTCAAAACACCATCCGTAATGAATTTATCATATTTATTAATGACTAACTTATTACAGAATAGGAAGGAATATCCATGCCTAACAAGCTTAGATACGGATATCAAATTCCTTCTGACTTCAGGTACATAAAGACACTCTTTAAGTACTAAGACTCGACCACTAGATAATGATAGTCGGCAGGTTCCAATGGCGACTGCTGCAACACTTGCATCAGATCCCATCTGGATGACTATCTCCCCTTGCTCCAGATTCCTAGTTTCCTGAAACAAATGCAACGAATTGCATACATGAACAGAAGCACCAGAATCTACAACCCAACTTCCTTCTCGTCCAACGAGAAAGCTAGTTTCAATGATGAAAGTAGATTTCATACCTGCTGGGGCTTTACCTTTGTCAGCAGACTTCAGGTATTCTGGGCAGTTACGCCGCCAGTGCCCCAGCTTCTTGCAGTGGTGACAGACATCGGTCTTCTTAGATGTCATTAACGTGGAAGCACTGGAAGATGAACCAACTCCTTGACTCTTCTTCTTTCTCTTCTGGGCCGGGCCCTTCCGAGAACCTTGCTTCCGATCGCGCTTTCCTTTCACTTGTGCAACCATTGCACTAGCAGATGGGCCGTCCTTCTTCATCACATCTTCTACAGACTTTAATGTAGTTAACAGCCCAGCGTTGGTGAAATCAACTTTGCTCATGTGATATGACACGACAAAGTTGTTGAAAGACTTAGGGAGTGACAGGAGAATGAAATCAGCTTGCATATCAGAATCCATGTAAGCTCCCAAGGTTTCCAATTCAGAGAGGTACCCAAACACTTTGAGCACATGCTCTCTAACAGAGGTCCCTTCCTGCATCTTGCAGCGAATAAGCTCTTTCATCACATTGTAACGCTGTGTGCGGTTTACGTCACCGAACATTTCTTTCAGATTCAGCATGATTTCTTGGCAGTGGTTCATTTCCACATGCTGCTTCTGAAGCACATTGGATAATGAGCCAAGGATATAACATCTTGCCAAGTTATGATCTTCATCATATTTCTCATTAAAAGATTTATCTTCCACAGTCAGAGGGTCTGCTATCTTGTCTTTGTTCAGCACATAAGAGATGCGCTCCGCAGATAGGACAAGATCCAAATTTCGGATCCAATCCGAATAATTTGATCCAGTCAACTGATTGACCTCCAGAAGCCTGTTCAGAGGGTTCATGGACTTCATTTTCTAAAATTAATAATGCACTATATTAGAATATATAAATAATTACATATCCAATTTTTTTAAAACATTTGATTAAGGCATTTTAAATCAAATTTGTCTTGCTATGTCTACCATGAAAGATTATTCCCTAATCGTCTTTCAAAGTAAGAGATATACTTACCGCTATATCTCAAGCAAGATCTGGGATCTCCTCTTTATTTGTATCACATCCCAATAATATGAGAACCTGTGACTCGAATAAAGAGAAGCGGGAACACATTCCGCCTTGCAAGTCCAACTTGCATTTCTCAATTCGGTCTTTAACACCCGGGCCCACCACCCCTAAGATGATGTTGACCCGTTGCTAATTGAACCAACCGTCAACAGGCTTAAAACTCGCTATACGCAATCCAATATCGCCCCAATAATATGAGGACTCGATATTGGGGTCACTACATATACGGCCTTACTCTTTCGAGAAGCAAAGAACCCGATTCAAATAATTGTATATAGGATCTGTCACTTTGGACAGGCGTCTCCTATATACAACTTTTGGCGACGAAATTCTTTGCCTCGACGGGAGACCATGGATGTCACTTATGTGATCCTCCACCTCTTATTCAAATTGAAATAATTAATTATTGTGAATCATATTCACATAATTAATTCTTCCAAGGGAAATACACATCTATTCATAATAGAGTGTTTCATAGGATATAATTAATTTAATCACATTAAATCAATCATTAATCCTATTATCAATAAACAAACTTTGAATTTTACTTGAATAGTAGGTATAATCTCAAAATACGTATTATTTCGAATTTTAATAATTAGAAATACACTTTGATTTCTCCGGCATTATCCAATCCCTACCCGTTGTCATGGCCAGTACCGGCGAGAGTGGGGCGGACCATATACGTTGCAACCCGCTACCCCAGCGATCTCCGACTAGACACCATATCCACCTCAGGAAAGGATAATGCCAGATAGATCATCATGTACTTTGAGATGCTCATCGGTCTTTCAACCGAAATTATACCATATAATATACATCAAAACCTTTTGATTATATTATAAGGAGATTTGCTAAACAAATCCCCAATCCTATTCAAGCAAGAGGGGTTTTTCATGTAAATGTTGTCCTACAACTATTGTAGGATAAACTATGGTTTTCATGAAAGCAATGTTTGTTGATGAACCAATGATCAAGATCTAATATCTCATCATTGTGGTTTAGGCAAGTGTCATTCAATGAAATAATTATTTCTTTAAATGATTCACAAATATTTATCACTAATTATTCCAGAAAATTAACAATTAATTTTCATCATGATAATTGAATGACATATCACAAGGTTCAAGATCAAAAATGTTAATTTCCAGCAGTGACCCCCAATCACTAAAATTAACTTATCTTGATCAATTTAAATCCAAAAATTGCAAACTCAGTTTCTGAAGATTGTCTATTTGATTTATTGAAGAATCCAAGTAATAATTCACGCATTTCGAGGCGGATTAAAACCGCAATTATCTCATTAATCACGTTTAAATCCGCAGTTTCCGCAACAGTGAATATAGTCATATTCAAAAAGTCATATCTTGAGCAAATAAAGTCCAAATTTAGTAAACTCAAGTCCTATGGTTTCCTTGTTTAATGGGGAACAAAATCCAATTGAAAATTTCGTGTTTAAATATTTTAAATAGTACAGAAAAATTCAATTAGACAGAGGTGCGAAAATTGAAATGCAGTAAAAATTTCGCAACCCTTTCAAGAACCAAATCGTCTAAGGTCCATGGATCATATCCAAACCCTTATTCAACCTGGCTTTGATACCACTTGAAGGATATTGAGAATCCTCAAGCACATCACGGAAGCGTGACAATCGCATCGAATACGATCGGGGCGACTAGTCGTACTAGTCGCAAGGTGCAGCGGGATTTAAAATTTTAAATCTAATGATGAAACCACATGATCACGAGAATACTTCTCGGATCGTTTCATCAAACCACAAAGTATAAGGAATACCTTTGAAGCGTGGTTGTGATCGCGAGATCCGAAACAAGATATCCTCCTGTCTCAAGTCCGATCCACGAAGAACGCACTTGCGGGCACGATGATGAGTCGCGTCCCTCCCGCAATCCTCGATGAAGATCCAAGCAATAGATCCCCTGATTTCGTCAAGAGAAATCCGTCGTCTTCCTCTACAGCAAGTAGCCATGAAGAAGAAGGAGATCCTCGAGTCGTCGAAGGCGAAGGCGAGAACTTCTCTCCTTTCTCAACAATGGTGGTCGGCCACCCTATGGAGAGAGAGAGAGAGCACGAGAATGAGAGGGAGAGAGAATAGAGTTCTTCAACTCAAGAATGTTGTGTGTTGGAAAAGGCTACCCTAGCCCTCCTTTTATACTAGTTTAGGGTCCAATGGATCTCAATCCATGGGACTCATGGATCCAAGGGCTATGCTTGATCCATGCTAAATCAATGGCTATGATTGTTGTTGGTTAAAACCAACAACATTAATTTTAAATCAAAAAATGTTGCAACATTATCAACATAATTTAATTTAACATAAACTAATTAAGAAATAATATGATAAATAAAATGGAGTCAACCAACCTCCCTAAAAAGGGGGGCGTCACCCATGAACAATTCATGGGTGACGCCACCTATGAATGGTGGTTAATTTTGGCTCCTTTTTATTTATCTTATTATTCCTTAATTAGTATTCACCAAATTAAGTCCCAATTAATTTTGTGAATATTTCAATCATGCCATTGAATATTATGTGAATCATATTCACAACCCAAACTAGTTAGTAAATTGCATTTCCAATTAATTAATAAATGTGAATCTAATCCACATTATTAATTAACAAATGCTATTCACATTGATTCTCTCTCTTATATATGTATATTATAAATCATATTTATAATACACATATATATCATGGATAGTGTTATCCACATTCTCTTAATCCTTGATAATTAAATCCCATTTAATTATCTTAGATAATCATTCTTACAATATGAATTATATTCATATTAAGCTTGATAATTAAATCTCATTTAATCATCAAGTCCTTGCTTGGATATTTCATCAAAAGAATTATTCTTGAAACCTTTTCATGAATAATGTGCTTTCTCCGCAGATACTTGGGGATAAGGACAGGGCGTTTGTATTATTCCATGTATAGTGACTTGGATGTTGAGATCTCATCTCAAATCCAGATCTAACGGACCTCTCATAGATGCTTCATTAAATCAAGTCCGTATACTTAATCTTCTCATTGCATCTGAATCACATTCAGATCAATGTCCAACATTTGGACTAAGATCAAGTTACTTCTCTACTGAGAGGAGTCACTAAAATCCAGACCTGTTTCACCACTCCCTCGGACTGGAAGCGTCATGGTTATACAATCGTTTATGATCACATCACCCTCAGGTATTCCCAATACCTGCACATCCTGCATACTTGAAGACCAATGATCAACCTGAAGATGAAGATCTATTTATACTGTCTTCTTCAGGGTTTGATCACCAAGTTTCTCAATCTTGGTCATTGGGATTTGGTATCGATCATATGCTTTCCCAAAGCATATATCATACCTTCAAATTCTTGTCATGCTTCCAAAGCACGACGACCATGCATGGAATTTGATCGGTCCCAATACCTCATGAGTGAGCTCATGTCTTCCGGTTTATAAGTGAACCTGTATGATCCCTTTGAGAGATCGTATTACTCATATGCCCTCATATGCACACCAGCTCACCGATATATAGACCTTGGTTAGGTCATCAACCTACTGGTCTGCCAAATGTGCACACTCAGACATATAGTAACACATCTGTCTCTGGTCAGAGGATGTGTGCCTATGCTGTGACAGTATTTCAACATAGGACTTAGGTTATCTCGATCTCGCTAAGTCAACCCATTGACTTAACTAATCTGACACCTTCGAATCACTATTCCCATGCAGAGGACCTGCATCAAAAGGTCGGTCAGATATCAGCCTATGTGAGAAAGGATTGCCATCTCCTACTCAGGCTGGAGATCATCTCTTAATAATCATTTGACGGTGCTTGATGAGTCCTCTATCTAACCCATTAGATATTCATCCAAGCACCAGCCTCTATGATTCAATTATTGAACCAACAGCTATATGATCATCAAGATGGCCATGGTACATAACCCCAATTGTACAGAGGGACCTTATAGTGCATTCATTTACTTAATTTCATAAAGGGAGTGAACAATCAATAACTTTTATTGATAAAACATAATTATTACAATAACACTTATTGTAAGAATGGTTCGCCTCGGGCTCACATGGCTAACAATGTGCACGCTTCAGTTGTTGCGAACTGCACACAAGTAGCGTATTGTCCTGTTCTTTCCTCGGGTCGAAGCGATTCCTAGTGGTTTCCAGCCTCCTTTTGCACGCCAATCTCCTTCTCATTTTATCCCCATTCATGCATGATGGTTGGTTGCCCATTGATACTGAATGCTTGATTACATCCTGAGAATCTCACGATTTGCTTGAGCCGTTAGTGCGAGGCATGCAGTTTTGGCAGGAATAAAAGCATAAAAATAAGGCTCCATCAATTATGGACAGCGAGGAGGAGGTGTCGTGCAATCCATTACATGATTCTCGTGTATTCGGATCTACCGCAAAAGGAAATATCGAGTGTACTGGGTCATTGGATGCAAGGGTAGTTGTGATCTGTATGCTCAATTCCTGCCCATAGCTGGAATGATTCCAATCAATCCCACAAAATTTGAGGCAGTTTATACCTTTTCTAGGAAATTTAATTGGCCATCGGATTTAGAATGAGGCCCAGCCATATAATTCGATCATGAATTTTTTTCTGCACGAGGCTTGACTGCATGTATTCACGCATGGGATGAGCAGCATATTACTTGTGATCAGAAGTCACGTGGTTGCACCATAAATGGAAATGGGAGGAGACATGGCTCTCTACGTGCACGGGGTTAAAAGGAATTTAAGGCATGATGTGGTTCCAAGTAAGTGGGGATTTTGCATGAAAATCCACGGAAACATGTGAGTTTATAGAAAGGCCCTAACAATTCTTGAGTTTTAGCAAATAGATATCATAGACTTGTGTGGTTTTTAGGACCATATGGAATAAGGATCAATGGGGTTTTGACAAAAGATTAGGATTAGGGATTAGGAACCAGGTTTTGGTTGCGGATTGGGATAGCAAAAGATCTAGAAACCAATCATGAATATGAGTGTAACATCCAACCCCAATGACAAGAATTAAGCTCAATTCTGTGATCACATTAAAAACTGACAGATACAAAGATATGACCATAAATCATGCAAACTCAATCCTCTAATGCACACAAAAGGGCTATAAATGGGCATGATAATGCAATGAATCATAGATTCATCAAAGACCTATGATCAACCCGAAGATATAGATCAATTTTACACTATCATCTTCATGGTTTAATCTTCAAGTTTCTCATTCTTGGTCATTGGAATTTGGTATCGATCATATGTTTTCCAAAATCATATATCATACATTCAAATTCTTGTCGTGCTTCTGAAGCATAATGACCATGCATGGAATTTTTTCCCAATACCTCATGAGGGAGCTCATGTCTTCTGGTTCACATGTGAACCTATATGATCCTTTTGAGAGATTGTATTACTCATATGCCCTTGCATGCACACCAGCATACCGATGTATAGACCTTGGTTAGGTCATCAACCTATTAGTCTGCCAAATGTAAGCACTCAGACAGACTTTGGTTATCTCTATCTCGTTAAATCAACTCCTTGACCTAACTAATCTGACACCTCTGAATCTCTATTCCTATGCAGTGGACATGCATCAAGAGGTCTGTCAGATATCAGCCTATGTGAGAAAGGATTGTCATCTCCTACTCAGGCTGGAGATCATCTCTTAACAATCATTTGATGGGGCTTGATGAGTCCTTAATCTAACTCATTAGATATTCATCTAACACCAGCCTACATGATTCTATTATGGAATCAACAGCTGTATGATTATTAAGATGGCCTTGGTACATAACCATAATTGTACAAAGAGACCTGATAGTGCATTCATTCATTTAGTTTCAGAAAGGGAGTGAAACAATCAATAACGTTTATTGATAAAACATATATTATAATAACAATTATTGTAAGAATGGTTCGCTTCGGGCTCACATGGGTAACATCCAACTCAATCGAATCGAACTCCAAGCTCCTATTGGTTATTATGTGACCAAGGATTGTCCCTTGAGTAATCATAAAATGACTCTTCTCCCAAGATATAGTAAGGTTTTCCTCAGTGCATCATTGAAGCACATGAACTGGGCAAGAAAGACAAGCATCAAACCTATCACCGTAGACCGTAAAATCACCCAAGAAGACCTCTAAACATTAAACGTAATAAATCCCTTATCTATCATCATTAATCACCAATATTATCTCACTTACTTAAGTTAGTCACAATATTCATTGACTATTTAACACTAACTTCTAATTTGTGTGCTGTAGATAATTGACACTATTTTATATATATTATATAACGTATAACTGGGCTATTATTTTATGTATTTATTTCTCATTAAAAATTAAATAAAAATTATTATATTACTGTATATAAATAAGTTGACATAAATTACTATTAAAATACAAAAAATAAATAATAAATAAATAAAAGGAATTGTTTTATATTGTTTTAATTAGAATTTAATTTTTATCTATGTATAAATGACCTATGATCTCTTTGGCTTCTATTTGAAAGTAGTAGATCTCGATGAGATCTACAACTTTCAGGTTTACCACCTTTTCTAATTTTCATTCTCACTAATTCTTAATGAATTATTTTTGAATTTATGAATTATTTTAATCCTATTTGGCCATGTGGCTCCTCCATAGCTGCCAATGTAGCATGCTTCCTTTTGTGCCACATGACTTCATTTCTGACCTTCTGATCATATCTGATCAGAAGCATCATAGCTGCATATATGTGCCTAAATCGTGACCGTTTTATTCTTCTTCCATAGGTGGATCTCGTCCATTCCCTAGCGCTTTCTTCTCAAGCATTGGATCATTTGACCGAGAGTTGGGGATTTGTCTTCAAACTCCATCCATTGATCCCCCTTATTCTAGCTACCATCTTCACACAATCTTCCTTCTGTCGTCAGCTAACTTCCCAAACAACAACCTGATGAATCCATGATTTATTAACTTTTCTGTCGCTTTTTGTCTTAAAACCCTTAACAAATGCATGTAAATATTCATTAATTCCCATCTTTTATTCAAACTTCATTCATGAATAAATATTCACTTTTAAGCATAAAAACCATGTAAATAAATAAAGAACAAAGAAAAAGAAAAGAAGGCAGATTGGAGATATGTATATATGTACAATATGACTTATAAATATAAACATAACTGCAAGGTATATTTATAGCCTAAACCCCGAGACCAAGTCAGCATGGATTGGTCGACAAACCGATAAGTAGGGGGAGATAAGGAAAGAAAACCATAAAAATAAATTAAGACACACTTCATGTACTTCTCACTATTTATCAAATCAATACAAAACTTCAATAATTTTTAATTATATGTAAATATTTTTCACCAAACTCTTTTCCTAATTATTCTAAAAATGTATATAAAAATACAAAAATAAGTTAAAAATATTAACCCGTACATATACCAAGAAATCTTACTTATAAATTGTCAAAATCTCAACTTCCGAACATCATAACTTCTTCATACGAACTCCAATTTCACTCTATTCACCTTTAAAAGTTCATAAAATAATATTTTCTAATTAATAGAGGTGGTTTTATCGAATTCTGAGTCCGTTTGCAAAAAGTCGGTTTT
Organism: Ottelia alismoides; assembly: GCA_037367405.1. NCBI lineage: Eukaryota > Viridiplantae > Streptophyta > Magnoliopsida > Alismatales > Hydrocharitaceae > Ottelia > Ottelia alismoides. The sequence continues at coordinate 406,030 of JAZKJV010007996.1, read as the reverse complement.
GGGATCAAATGACAATGGGGTTTCTGGGCTATTTATTTTCTGTAGAACACATTATTTATAGTTTTATTAATTTTATAAATTCTAATTATTTTCATGATTTTGTAATTTAACCCCAATTTATTTCAAACTTTTGGAGCTTATTTATTTATTTAAAAAAATCCAAAACCCAAAATTATAGGTAAAAATGAACTAGATAACTTATACCTATATTTATTAATATATGTAAATTAATTTATTCAAATCTCTAAAAATTCACACAACCCTTATTTATTATTCTAATAATTAAGAAAATATAAAATTAATATTTAGTTATTTATTTATTAAACTAAAAATCCAAAACCTATTAATCTATACATATTTATTAATATAATATTTATATTTCGAATAATATTTATTATTTATAAAAAGTAATTATTCCATAATTTAGATAATTAATTTACTTACATTTCTTGTTTTTATACTTAATTAAAATAATGTTATTTACTATTTAATATTGAATTTATAAGAAATTCGTACATCTGGCCAATCAGGTGTTGACACATGTCAGCTCCTGGTTCATCTTCTCCAAGAAGGCAGAATTGAATCTGTTCCAACCGGCCAACTTCAATGAATTATCCCGCGCACCTTATAACTTCTTCCGACGATCCAAACCCTTGAAACCCTTCTCCTAACAACCTTCTTCATCACCCACCATTAGATCTAATGTGGAGCTCACGAAAACTCTTTATATAAACCTCCAAAGTGGGCAGTTCGCAACTAACCCTCCCATAACCACTTTCATCCCAGAACAGTGGTTGAGTCCCATTTTCTCCACCTCGCTCCGCCTCACTCTGGTGGTGACAGCACCCGAAGGCTACCCAGCGTGGAAGAGGGATCATCAGAGGAGAAGTTCCAAGGCTCTCTTTTCGCCTTGCATCGTCGCCGCGTGCATGTCCAGCTCTGGTTTACCGCCCGTCGAGCCATCATCAGGAGGTCATATACCCCCGGTTCACAGGTAACTTCTTCCATCTTCATCATTTTATTTCTCGATATGTGTGCCATGATTAGTGTGTTTAAGAGCATCATTAGAGAGGTTGATCATCTATCTTAGACGCACACTCAATTCCAAATCTAAAACCCAACTGAATCAAGCCCAATTTCATCCTCCCATTTCTACAATTTACACGTCATTCTTTAATCTGGAAACACATTCGAACTTGCAAAATCATAATTTTCTTGGCCGATTCTTGAGTGAATCGAGCAACAAACCATTCTTTGCAGTCTAATAAAGCAATTGGAGCATCAAAACATCAATTGGAGCTTTCAAATATATAAGAAATGCAACGATCCATCAATTTCCAGGATAGACGGACCGCCACCTTCATTGTCTGATCTCCGCCGCAATCAGCCACCAACGGAGCTGCTCCACCACGGGCGAGCTCGAGGGGTGAAGGCGTCACCCCTTTGGGCTCGCCGGAGGTCCCAGATCATCGCCAGCCGTCGTGGATAAATTGGAGAAGATAACATATTGGCCAGCGAGCATCAGAAGTTGAAGAACCTCAATAACACCAGACGTCACAGTCTTGTGACACGTGGCACATTTGGACGGTCACGATCGTGCGCAGCCATCTAATCTCAGTAGTGAAAGTGAAACGGTGGAACAATTGCATACTAAATCCCACCAGCTTCCAGACACTTCAGACACACCCCAATATTTCCAGAATTTGCATTTAGGTCCCTGCGCGAGGACCTAAATGTAAGACATTTTATTTCTTTGACATTTCAGTCCATGTTAAGGACTATTTTGTAGACTCTGTTCTATCTTTTATTGCGTGTATACCCCTGAGCTGTAGGGGAGTCTTGTACATATTTTTGATACTCCTTTCTGTAGATTTTCTTGGGGTAATTACACAACTACCTCCGCGAGGTTTTCAGTAATTTTCGTGTATTTTTGTCGTGATTTAATCGTGATTTGCTTTGTCGCCAATTGTCTCCGTTTTGATTAGTTTTCGTGTGTTGTTCGAGCCCGTTGCTCGACCGTTTTACCTACCATATAATATCATCTATATTTCACCTATATTCCACCTATTATATCATAGGAAAATTGTTTGAAAAAATATCACTTTGAAAAATAAATAAAAAATTGGAAAAATATAAAATCAAATAAAAATCTAAAAATGAAAATTCCATAAAAAGAATTATCGTGTTTCCTCCATCGCTCTAAGAATTGATAAAATAATCACAAATATATTTTCTTCTAAAAAATTCAAAATATACTATTATGCCTTCTTGTGTTTGACCCAAGCACACTTACTTGGTTAAATAATTAATGTCAGATTTTCTTCAAAACCGATCTTTTTTTGATCGACTAGGATCTCTTTGCGGTTTTTTACACCAACAACACTTTCATTTAAAATTGCAATCGGATTTTAACCGCATCAAAATGGCGCTGTTGTCGGGGAGGTGTTAGTGTATTTTGATTTTTTACATATCTTTATTATTTATTTCTCTCTTCTTATTGTTTTTCGTATCTTTTCTTCGGTTTTTCTTACGGCTTTTCTCGAATCGTTTCTTGATCTTCTTTAGCTGCTAATCAATTTTTGCAGGGCCTACAGGATCAGCCGATTTCTTAGGAAGCCGAATCAGTTGAAAGAGAGAAAGCTCTATTGAACTCTAGTAGCTGGGGTCCACTAAGGACATCCCGACTTGTATTGCCCCCCCCCATTTTTTTCGAGGTCTCGTTCGCCGAGTACTGTGTATTTGGTGGATCTGGGCACCCATCGCGGTTTTCTCACCTTGACGGTTTTTTTCGTAGCTTTTTTGATAGATGTTTCCTTATGAGTTTTTATTCTATCTGATTGTGCTTACGTAGTTAGTCTTAGGATTTGCAACCTATGTGCATGATTTTAGGATTTTCATAAAAAGAAAATAAAAAAATAAATGTTTGTTTGAAAAAACTCAAAAATATATAAAACCCTAAAATAAAATCGGGACTGCTAATATATCGGATCTAAAAATAAACATAAGATTCATTTGACTTGGGAGAGTAATCTCCGCACAACTTCTCAGAGTGCGCGAGTGAGAGACGACCCTTAAATATAAACATGTTTTCTTTTAAAATACTACTTAGTTCAGACACCTGATCACTGCTTTTCAGTGGGTACGCTCGGGTAGCCGGAAACAGTCCGTGTTTACTTAGCAGAGTGGGGGATTTAGAGGACATTGCATAAGGCTCCGTCCTCAAGCAACACGGGTAGCCTAAAACGGTCAGTACTTGCCACCATACTGGCTGAGAGCAAGTGGTTTTTTGTGAGGACTCGGGGCAGTATCGCGGGGAAAATCCGGGCACCTATCAGCTCGCATCAACTCACGATAACCGATTACTCTTATTTGCTAATTACAACCCTAAAATCGATAAGATAAAAGACCAAACTCTTACGGTCATCATCGGGTTGAGTTGGTGAAAATGGGGTTTGCATTGTATTTGCTTGCGAGGCATGAGTTACCGTAGCTTTACGCATTCCTCTCTCTCTCTTGAATCACGAATCGTGCTTTCCCTTTCTCTTGACATCGAAGATGATGTCTCCACGGCTTTTTTGCTCAGACTCCGTGAGCTTTCGACCGTCCACCGTCATTTGTACATCTTCACAAGCTTGGGATGACTCTCTTCCCAAGCTGGTCCCATCCGATCTCAAGGAGAGTCAGACCCAAACTCCCTCGCCTCCTGGCCAGAATATTGAGGCAGACCCTCGCCTCAATACATCGTCATCTCCAGCCAAATTTTCACTGAGTTCTTACGAGAGCTTTTCTTTTCCAGACGATTTAAAGCAGATGGCTCGCGGCAAAGGACCAGCAGACGAGAGGCCACCAGCTGAGGAACATCACGACGGAAGACCAGATCCAACCGTAGATGTTACGATAGGTATTCTTGAGACTCTTCAACAGATGAACATCCAGATCCGAGAACAGTTTAGAACTCAGAACGAGTTGCGGGCTGAGATAGTCGCACTACGAGCAGGGGTCGGGAACCAGTTACCACTTGTAGTGGTTCCCTCTACTTTACGGGAAGAGTATAACCGAGCGCGAGAATGCTCCATCATTGGATTCGGCTACCGCCGAATCAAGGGCCATACGAATTGAGGTCATTCTTCATCTCACTTCTTCCCAAGTTCTACGGGAATGCTACCGAGGAGCCGTTTACCTTTCTGCAGCAATTCGAGATGATTTGCGGTACGGCTAGTTATCCAGGAGTTACGAAGGAGACTGTCAGCCTCAAAGCCTTTCCCTTCGCCTTAGCCGATAAGGCGCTTTACTGGTTGAGTCACCTTAGAGGAAAATTTCTACATGGGACGATCTAAAGTCCACATTTCTGCGTAAATATTTTCCTCTGGGGAGGACGAACATGATGAGGAGTCAGATCTCCAACTTTACGCAGCATCCGCATGAATCTTTCCATGAGGCATGGGATAGATTCAATGATCTTGTGGAGAGATGCCCACATCATGAGATACCGATGAAAGTGCTAGTTCAGAATTATTTTGAAGGACTCCAGCCGGACATCCAAGGGCTAGTGTGTGCCGCATGTGGAGGCAGTTATTTGAACAAGGATGCCGAGTCAGTCTGGGCCATCTTCGAAGGGATGGCTGAGAACTTGAGAGTCGTCGACTCTACTCGGGCATTTCAGAAAGCCCCGCAACCACCACATCACCGAGACCATCACAAGGTGGCTAATATCTCAGAATCTGAATCCAACACCAACATGGGCTTTATTAGTGAGAAGTTAACGTTGGTGGATGTGATTCAGAAGCAACTTGAGGACTTACAGCCGCTGCGAGAGCTAGAGAAACTCCCATGTCTACCTCAGCAGCTGAGTGATCTTTCGAAGAAGATTTCTGATCGTCAACTCCAGTACCAGCAGAGCCAATCTTCTTCGACCGCATAACCTACACGGAGGATCTTACCCGCTCCACCCACCCGTCAGATTCATTTCGTACAGAGCGAGCCAGAGACTCTGCAGATTGATTGGAATGAGGATCAGTCTCATGCCAATACCGATCAGATCACCAGTGCTGCAGATATGGAGGTTGAGCCGCAAGCCACTCTCAAGATTAACAGGATTTGGTATACTCCGATTCAGCAACCGAGTATACCGCATCATCAGCAGCAGTCGTACGGTCATCCGCAGCATGGACGCCCACATTTCCAGCACCGGCAGAATTACACGCAGCAGCAGTCTCACCAGCATGCTTATCAGATACTACATTCATATCAATAACCTTTTAACCATTCACATACATATCCTTATCAGCAGCAGCAACAGCAGTCTTCCTTTACACCACAGAGATCCTCTCAGCCTTCCACCTCACAGCATTACACGCCAAGGCAGGAGAGAATAGAGAACCAGGGCCACCACACCGAACCTGAGATGTCTTCACAGGCCCAAGCACTAAATCAGATCATGTATACACTGAGTACGCTCCATATTGCGCATAAGACCGAGATGGAGCAGGTTAACCGTCGTTTGGACGCGTTAACTGCACCGAAGACCACTCTTCCAGCCCAGCCTCAGATGAACCCGAACAAAAAGAGAAGGCATCCAGATCAGGTAGACAACACTACAGGTACGATCTCTTTTCCTGAATTTTTATCTAACTTCATTCGTCTCAGGAGCGGTAGATCGCCACGAGCACCTGCTGGAGTAGAAGAGCGGGCACTTGACGAGGAGCAGGAGCAAATCCATGAGCCGCGAGATTCTGATGCTGAGGAGGAGAACCAGCATGTTAATGAGGACAACTTTGCAGATCCAAGATACGGGAGCGATGCCGATACAGTTTACATGGACAATGGCGAATCAGACGATGACATCACACCAGATCATGCAGATACTCCCGAGAAAAACATATCTTCTCCTGTTTTAGAGAGTTTTGTACATAATTCTGAAACTCTCGATGTACAAGTTGATTCCAATATTAATAAAAATTCTGATTTTCTGATTCCTGACATTGTTCCTTTTCCTGATGCTTTATTTAGAATAGGAAAGAAAAATAACAAAAAGAATGTTGTGACTCCAGAGACAGAAAGGTTACTAAAATATCACATCTTTTTGAAGATCCCACTTCATGATGTCTTAGATCATTTCTTACGCTTAAGAATCAATTGAAAAACTGATGCACCACGCGTAAGAAAAAGAGATCCCGTACAGAGAAACATGTTTTGACTAAGGCTACATCTTGTGCTATTCAGAATAAGTTACCAAAGAAGAAGAAGGACCCAGGTGCACATTATGTCAGATGTGAGATCGCAAAAGCTGAATTCGATCGCACTCTCTTAGATAATGGTTCCTCGATCAATTTGATACCCTCTTCTTTACTCGATAAGCTCGAGTTAGGTCCTCTTTACAAATCCCGCGCGATCCTTCAGTTTGCTGATAGATCCGTAAAGAGACCTAAGGGTGTATTAAGGAACGTTATCGTAACTGTATAGGGTCTGCAATTCTCAATGGACTTTACGGTCCTGGACAAGGATTGCCCTACACAGTTACACCTTACCCCAATTATTCTCGGGAAACCTTTCTTAGAAACCGCAAAGGCTCTCTTCGATTATGATACAGGGAAGGTATCTTTTCGCGTCAAGGGAGAGAAGGTACATATAGAGATGGCAAGAGATTCCAACACATCTAGTGATGCATCTTCTGATTTCTTGAGTTCTTTAACCACCTGCGATTACATGGATGAGGTCTGTTTTGACGACCTCAAAAGATATCAAGTAGAGACCCAAGAGTGCTTAACAGAGGACAGGTCTGAGACTACAGTTGGCGACTCTTCAGAAGGTACTTTATATTTTAGTCTGGATGATGAGAAGCAAAGGGATCAGACTTCTGAGGAGTTTATTGCAGACCTTTCAGATTCAGAGATTTTACCTGATTCCTCCACTTCAGATGATCTAGAGACCGAATTTCATTTAGCTTAGTTGTTTTCCTCTGATCAGTCTGAGGAAGAGCATAGTAGCGAGTCGGATGATGTTTTGAACATCTTCTGTAGTCTGACTCTAGAGTACATTGACATGGTGGATAATCAGAATGCCGACAAATCCACAACCAACACAGATCCCATTACTCATATGGATGATGTTTTAGCAGAATCAGAATCTACCTTACCAGAACTAACGACATTGCCACCAAACATGAAATATGCTTTCCTTGCGGGTCTACATCGACAGTTTCCGATCATTATCAGTTCATCATTGACCGACGAACAAGAATCTCGTCTGATGGAGGTTCTTGAAAGAAACCGCAAGGCTATTGGGTGGACTGTATCCGATCTCTGTGGGATTAATCCTGCTTTGTGATCTCATCATATCTATCTCGATCATGATAGCAAACTCTCTAGAGAGTTTAAGCGTAGGCTGAATCTGGTTTTACGAGAAGTTGTCAAGAAAGAGATTAGAAATGGTGTGATGCATCGTTCATTTATCCCATCTCCGACTCTGAATGGGTCAGCCCATTACATGTTGTCCCGAAGAAGTCGGGAATTCAGATGATTAAGAATGAGAGTGGAGAGGAGATTCCAAAGAGACTAACCACGTCGTAGCGGGTGTGCATTTATTATAGAAAATTGAACGTCGCGACGAAGAAATACCACTTCCCTTTGCCTTTTATAGATCAGGTCATAGAACGATTGGCATGGAAGGAGTACTTCTGTTTCCTTGACGGTTACTCCGGATACAACCAAGTAACAATTGTTCCTGAAGACCAGGAGAAAACCACTTTCACATATCTGTTCGGCACGTATGCCTTTATACGGATACCCTTTAGATTGTGCAACGCTCCTGCTACTTTCCAAAGGTGTATGCTTGCTTTTTTTGCGGACATGGTCGGTGATTTTGTAGAGGTTTTTATGGATGATTTTTTGGTCTATGGTGAGTCCTTTGATGATTGTTTAACGCACCTAGACTAGGTTCTTCGAAAGTATTGTGAGACAGATATCGTTTTATCTTGGGAAAAGAGACATTTTATGGTTACTCACGGGATCGTGTTGGGGCACGTCATCTCCCAGCGAGGCATGGAGGTTGACCCTGCCAAGGTGGATGTCATCAAGTGGCTCGAACCGCCATCCAACGTCAAACAGTTACGGTCATTTCTCGGGCATGTCGGTTTTTACCAATGGTTTATCCAAGACTTTTCCAAGATTGCCCGACCGTTAACTAAATTATTAGGCAAATACATCGAGTTCTTATTAGATGATAAATGTCATAATGCCTTACTCACATTGAAAGAAAAGATTATCAGTGCTCTTGTTCTACAGCCGCCTGATTGGTCTATACCCTTCCAGATCATGACGAATGCTTCAGACTTTGCGGTCGGGGCTTTATTAGGACAGAGGAGGAATGGACTTCCCATTGCTATCCACTATGCGAATAGAACCTTAGATGATGCCCAACATAATTACACAGTAATATAAAAAGGAAATGTTGGCAGTGGTATTCGCCTTAGATAAATTCCGATCCTATCTTCTTGGCTCTAAAATCACAATTTACACAGATCACTCAGCTATCCGGTTTTTTATGGAAAAGAAGGATGTCAAGGCACGCCTTCTTAGATGGATTCTATTACTTCAAGAATTCGATTTGGACATTAGAGACAAACCTGGGGTAAAGAATGTGGTAGCTGATCACCTCTCCCGATTACAGACAGATCAGCCTTCAGATGAGTACACGCCAGAGATTGCAAAGAGATTTCCTGACGGGAGCATCTTTGCAGTTACTGAACTTCCATGGTATGCAGATATAGTGAAATTTTTGGTCACACAGAAAAGTCCTCAAGGTTGGCCAAAGAATCGAGTTGATAAACTAGTTTCTGAGGCACGATACTACCACTGGGAGGATCCGATTCTTTTTCGTGAAGGACCTGATTGTGTTTACTGGCGTTGTATTCCTCAGGAGGAATATAATTGTGTCCTCACTTTGTTTCATTCTTTAGAGGCAGGGGGACATCACTCAGGGAAGAGGACAGCGTAGAAGGTACCTCAGAGCAGATTATGGTGGCCAACTCTTACTAGAGATGCTTGTACATTCGTGAAGAGTTTCCCGGATTGTCAGAGTGTAGTAGGGACAGTCAGTGCTAGAGATGCAATGCCGATGCGACCCGTCATCATTTACGAGATCTTTGACACATGGGGCATAGATTTCATGGGACCGTTCCCTTCCAGCAACGGCTTTGAGTACATCCTTCTCGCTGTAGATTATGTTAGTAGATGGGTGGAGGCTATACCAGTACGAACTACAGACAGTAAGAGAGTTTGCAAGTTCCTAAGGGAACACATTATTTCATGGTTCAGGATCCCACGTATTCTTATTTCAGATGGAGGTAGCCATTTCATTAATAAGGAGGTCAAAAAGCTAGTGAAGCAATACGACATTGATCACAAAGTAGATTATCCTTACCACCCATAGACGAACGGCATGGTTGAAGTTTAAAATAGGGAGGTGAAATCAATTCTCCAGAAACTAGTACGACGGGATAGGAAGAAGTGGTCATAGCTTCTAGATCAGGTTCTTTAGGCATATCGTACTGCATACAAAACTCCCTTAGGTACTTCACCATTTAGATTGGTTTATGGAAAGCCGTGCCATTTGCTTGTAGAGATCATGAACAAATCTGAATGGGCTATTTGATAAATTTTAATGGATACACAGAAAGCAGGAGCCAAGAGAAAGATAGATCTGAATGAGCTGGTAGAGATTCGAAATCAAGCATATGAGAAAACTCTCATTTATTAGGATAAAGTGAAGAATGACACGACATACATATTCAGCACAAGATCTTTGTTCCTAGGCAGAAAGTCTGGTTGTTCAATGCAACGTTGAGAATTTTTCCCGGTAAATTAAAAAGCAAGTGGGAAGGACCTTATATAGTCAGAACGGTGCACGACAATGGAAGTATAGCAATATCAGATGTGTCACCTGGTGCAGAACCGTTCGTGGTTAACAGGCAGATGCTGAAGCACTTCGTCGAGATTACTGATCATCTGACCCGTACTGAAGTGATCTATTTTGTACAGGAATCATGATCATTCTTTCACTTCATCTCATCCTATACAAATGCTTTTGAGCCATTCGATTTCTGGAGATCCGCAACACTTGCATATTCTTCGTAGACCACAGTCGTCCCCATTTTTGCTCGTCTTCTATGCTTAAGATATCAGATCCTAAGTATAGGGGGGACCGATTGTTCGTTGATTCACGTTTTATATTTTGTTCTGATTCTTTTGTATATCCTTTCTTTTTCACAAATCACTGGTCTCCGATTTTTGGCTACACTCTTTTCTATACTTAGGATGCCTTATCCTAAGTATAGGGGGACTGGGTGATTTCAATGATCTCGTATTCTTTATTACTTTTGAGCTTTCGTTATAGATTCTTTTCACTTAGTCATCATGTTTTTTGCTCTCCTTTTATACTTACGATTACCTGATCGTAAGTATAGGGGGAGGGTTTACTGACTTGTTTTTGTAAAGTCTTTTTCACCCACTTTTACTTAGCATGAGTTATGTCCTCTTTTTTCTCTTTTGACGCTATGGGGACATAGCTCAAGCTAAGTCTAGGGGGTGCGTATATATTGTATATATACTTTTGTCCGTAGTTCGTACTTTTATGTATTTTCTATATCTATAAAATCAATAAAAAGTGGGTAAGGGTTAGTTTAAAATCTATTTATATATTTATTTTTACTTATAAAATCCTTGTAAATAAGTAAAATATGTATAAAAATTGTATTTAAAATCTATAATTAAAATATATATTTAAAATTTGTATTTAAAATTTGTATAATACTTATTTAAAATCTTATTTATGAAAACATGTGTAAAAATCATCTAATCCTTGTAAAATTCTCTGTAGATAAAATCTATAAAATTCATTAGATATTTAACCCAAATAAAATATATCTTGTAAAATTCATATACAAAAAACTATTTATAAAAATAAGAAAAACCATAAAAAATACAAAGTCCTAAAAGTCATAAAAATTATAAAATCCTTAAAATCCATAAAAATGAGTAAAATTCAGAAAATATACTTCACAAAAACATGGTTGCATTTGCATTCATATTTTTCAGAATAAGTTTGATTTCTGGAACTAAGGATTGAGTCTAGTCTAAAGGATGGAGCTTGATCACAGCTTTTAACTTCCATTGTAAGGAGCCTTGTTAGGATATGGAATTTAGACTCTTCAGGTCTGTGACTTAAATCTTTGGGTTCCATAAGATCATATTCGGGAAATCAAGTCATATGTGCTTAAGTAGACCATTTGGTGTCATCCGTACAACTCTACACCAGTGAACCAATCTTGAACACATGCACTCTGCACTTAGCTCGACTTGCATGGAGTTGCGAAGGTTAGTACATCTTGGTAGTGCGTTTTTATCCTTATCTTTGCAGCATTGAAGTCTAAAGAAGGGAGAGATTGGGGTTGCGATAGTCGCTTCGGATGAGGGAAGGATCTGCTGACACAATTTTTCTAAGACCTCAAAAAAGGGACGGAACAAAAGATGTTATATCCGTCGAGGCACAAAGAGATGAATGCAGTGCAAGCAAATTACAAAGTCAAATCAAAGAAGAAGCCACCAAATACAAATACGACCACAATGGTCCAAGCTTCCACCAAAAATGCCTGCACATCATAGTGGAGACTTAGCTACACCGATTAAGCTTCACAAGGAGATGTGTCTACACTGGTCGCACTCCACTTCTTTTCTCATTCTTCTATTTTCTCTCTATATTCGATTGTGGACATAGCACGAACTGCTATCAGAAGGGAATACCTCCCTCCCCGAGGAAATAGTAGCTGGATGAGGAAGCAATAAAAGTGTATAGCCAGGATGGACGGTTTCTTCGGTTCTCTAAGCAGGAAGAGCTAAATCAATTCACACGCTGTACAAATAGATTTCAAGGATGATATAGTTTACGATATGAATAAGTGAGTCTGAACTAGCTGATGAAGTGATCTTGAATAAGGATTTTTGGAACTTGAGGACTGTTGAGGATAAAATCCTAATCCTAGTTAAGGATCCGACAAAATGCTCGTTTCAGGCCCGATCAAGCTCTGTCCTTTGTCTGTTCTCATGAATTGGTTTAGGAAAACAAATTCATTCTAACTTTCTTTCTTTTTCATTTACTTTTTCAAATAAGTGCTTACTAAGGGACTAGCAAAGTTTATGTATAGGGGGTTGATGAATCCATGATTCATTAACTTTTCTGTTGCATTTTATCTTAAAACCCTTAACAAATGCATGTAAATATTCATTAATTCCCATCTTTATTCAAACTTCATTCATAAATAAATATTCAATTTTAAGCATAAAAATCATGTAAATAAATAAAGAACAAAGAAAAAGAAAAGAAGGCAGATTGGAGATATGTATATATGTACAATATGACTTATAAATATAAATATAACTGCAAGTTATATTTATAGCCTAACCCCCGAGACTAAGTCAGCATGGATTGGTCCACAAACCAATAAGTTGGGGAAGATAAGGAAAGAAAACCATAAAAATAAATTAAGACACACTTCATGTACTTCTCACTATTTATCAAATCAATACAAAACTTCAATAATTTTTAATTAATTCATATGTAAATATTTTTCACCAAACTCTTTTCCTAATTATTTCTAAAAATATATATATAAATATAAAAATAAGTTAAAAATATTACATTGTATATATACCAAGAAATCTTACTTATAAATTGTCAAAATCTCAACTTCCGAACATCATAACTTCTTCATATGAACTCCAATTTCACTTTACTCACCTTTAAAAGTTCATAAAATAATATTATCTAATTAATAGAGGTGGTTTTATCGAATTCGGAGTCCGTTTGCAAAAGGTCGATTTTGGGACCAATTGACAATGGGGTTTCTGGGCTATTTATTTTCTGTAGAACACATTATTTATAGTTTTATTAATTTTATAATTTTTAATTATTTTCATGATCTTGTAATTTAACCTCAATTTATTTCGGAATTTTTGGAGCTTATTTATTATTTTAATAAAATCCAAAACCCTAACTTTTAGGTAAAAATGAACTGGATAACTTATACCTATATTTATTAATATATGTAAATTAATTTATTAAAATCTCTAAAAATTCACACCACCCTTATTTATTATTCTAATAATTAAAAAAATATAAAATTAATATTTTATTATTAATTTATTAAATTCAAAATCCAAAAACCTATTTATCTATACATATTTATTAATATAATATTTATATTTCGAATAATATTTATTATTTATAAAAAGTAATTATTCCATAATTTAGATAATTAATTTACTTACATTTCTTGTTTTTATACTTAATTAAAATAATGTTATTTACTCTTTAATATTGAATTTATAAGAAAATTTGTACATCTGGCCAACGAGGTGCTGACACATGTCAGCACCTGGTTCATCTTCTCCAAGAAGGCAGAACTGAATCTGTTCCAACCAGTCAACTTCACCGAATTATCCCGCGCACCTTATAACTTCTTCCGACAATCCAAACCCTTGAAACCCTTCTACTAACAACCTTCTTCATCGCCCACAATTAGACCTAACGTGGAGCTCACGAAAACTCTTTATATAAACATCCAAAGTGGGCAGTTCGCAGCTAACTCTCCCATAACCACTTTCATCCCAGAACAGTGGCCGAGTCCCATCTTCTCCACCTCGCTCCGTCTCACTCCGGTGGTGACAGCACCCGAAGGCTACCTAGCGTGGAAGAGGGATCATCAGAGGAGAAGTTCCAAGGCTCTCCTTTCGCCTTGCATCGTCGCCGCGTGCGCGTCCAGCTCCAGTATACCGCCCGTCGAGCCATCATCAGGAGGTCATATACCCCCAGTTCACAGGTAACTTGTTCCATCTTCATCATTTTATTTCTCGATATGTGTGTCACGATTAGTGTGTTTAAGAGCATCATTAGAGAGGTTGATCATCTACCTTAGAAGCACACTCAATTCAAACTTTTGAACCCAACTGAATCAAGCCCAATTTCATCCTCCCATTCTACCATTTACACGTCATTCTTTAATCTGGAAACACGTTTGAACTTGCAAATTCATAATTTTCTTAGACGATTCTTGAGTGAATCGAGCAACAAACCATTCTTTGTAGGTCTAATAAAGCAATTGGAGTATCAAAACTTCAATTGGAGCTTTGAAATATCTAAGAAATGCAACGATCCATCAATTTCCAAGATAGACGGACTGCCACCTTCATTGTCTGATCTCCGCCGCAATCAGCCACCTACGGAGCTCATCCACCGCGGGCGAGCTCGAGGGGTGAAGGCGTTACCCCTCTGGCCCCGCCGGAGGTCCCAGATCGTCGCTAGCCGCCGTGGATAAATTGGAGAAGATAGCATCTTGGCCAGCGAGCGTCAGAAGTTGAAGAACCTCAAGAACACCAGACGTCATAGTCTGGTGACACGTGGCACATTTGGACGGTCAAGATCGTGTGCAGCCATCTAATCTCAGCCGTGAAAGCAAAACGGTGGAACAATTGCATACTAAAAACCCCACGAGCTTCCACAGACTTCAGACGCTCCCCGATATTTCTAGAATTTGCATTTAGATCCCCGTGCGGGGACCTAAATATAAAACATTTTATTTCTTTCAAATTTCAGTCCATGTTAAGGACTATTTTGCAGACTCTATTCTATCTTTTATTGTGTGTATACCCTTGAGCTGTAGGGGAGTCTTGCACGTATTTTTGATACTCTTTTCCGTAGATTTTCTTGGGGTAATTACACAACTATCTTCGCGAGGTTTTCAATAATTTTTGTGTATTTTTGTCGTGATTTTATCGTGATTTGCTTTGTTGCCAATTGTCTCCGTTTTTTTGTTTTCGTGTGTTGTTCGAACCCGTTGCTCGACCATTTTACCTACTATATAATATCACCTATATTCCACCTATTATATCGTAGGTAAATTATTTGCAAAAATATCAATTTGGAAAATAAATAAAAAATTGGAAAAATATAAAATCAAATAAAAATCTAAAAATGAAAATTCCATAAAAAAAATTATCGTGTTTCCTCGATCGCTTTAAGAAGAGATAAAATAATCACAAATATATTTTCTTCTAAAAAATTCAAAATATATTATTCTGCCTCCTTGTGTTCGACCCAGGCACACTCACCTCACTAAATAATTAGTGTAAGGTTTTTTTTTCAAAACCGATCTTTGTTTGATCGACTAGGATCTCTTTACGGTTTTCTACACCGACAACACTTTCATTTAAAACCGCAATCGGATTTTAGCCGCATCACAACCTTCACCAACTTCTTACCCTAACTCCTGTGATTAACGCCAACCCCGATACGAAACTTAATCCTAACCACCAACTTATTTAGTAGCAATTGAAACCTCTACATGGGTACAGATCCTCCAAACTTCCTCCTCATTCCAAAAGCAATCGTCACTCTAAATGGTAGTTATTCTGCCACTCAGTGTGAATCTTCTGAGCTTCACTAACATTCTAGTTGTAGAGGAACTTGTTTTTGAAATCAAAGAAAAGGGGTGTCGCCGGCAAGATCCATATCATTGTCGACATGTTGCGTCGACACTATTTGCTGCTTGAGCTTAGTTTCTTAGTCATAGATCTGAAGCGAAGACCGAAGTTTGTGAAACTCTAATCCATGCATGTCTTCTTTTTTCTCCTCCGTTCTTCATAGCTCTAGGTAAGTATACGTATATCTCTTCCTTGTTTTTCTTAAATTTTTATTTCTCTTTTGAACAATCCGCAATTAGAATTATGATGATTGTTTTCTTCATCGTGGATCCTTGATACACGTAGAAGGCCTCAACCTCCATACTTCTTGTTTTATTACCACCTCCATCTCGATCTATGTTCTCCTTCATTACTAGAGGAGAACCCATAAGGGTCTCGTCTTCTACATTCGATTTACCATCCATTTCACTCACCATTACATGTAAACACCTCAGTTTTTTCTCGGATATTATCATCTAACCATATAGGTTCAAGATACCTTTCAATGGTCAGATATGCAAAGAAGCTCCGATCTGGAGGTTAATCCTAGTATTGCTCCTTCTCCACCGATTGTCTGATGCCCATGCTCCTCTGGTGACAACACCTCCTTTGCGATCCAACTAGACACCTTTCCCAATATTTAGAGCACCTCCATGAGCTTAGCGGAGGAAGGAGAGTCTAACCGGAGTCCTGTCATATCACCACCACTCAAGGCAGAGCAGAAAATTCACAGAAGTCAAGATACCATTAGATCAGCTCTATTTGGATGCAATATAATAGCTTACACAGGACCACATACCCATATCTGAGCATGCAACCTTGTACGCGTGATGAATCTGCGTTTCATCATCTTTATTCCTTTATTTTAGCGTAAAATCCCTTATAAAACTCCTCTATATAATACTAACCCCGTATTCTTACTAACTTGCATTTGTGAGTAAATATTATACATTTATTACTATTTTAATCTAAAATAAAAAAATAGAGAAAGAAAGGAAAAATAAAGAAAAGGAAATACTATATATATGTAATAGATACAGGCTGACCCGAAACCTGAGAGAAGGTCAAAACTTGACCAGATTGACCAGGAATAAAGTAAGTAGAGATAGGACCCTTAATTAGAAAATCCAAAATAATGTGTTGTAAATAATTGTATATTTACACTATTTTTTTGTAAATAGATTGATCTTAAATTAAATAATTCTCAAAACAAAAGTTGTAAATAAAAATATTTTTCAATAATAAAAATGTCTACAAAATAAAATCATGTACAAAATAAAAGTAGCCACATCCGAAAAGAGCAATAAACTGATAATTGAAAGACCAATTTCAGCTCCATATGAACTCAAATTGAACGAAACTCACTTCCATTATATTCTAAATTAAAATATCTTTAAAAGTTTGTGCTTTCATAATTTTTAGAGTTACGATTTGAAAGATGATTTTCTAGGCTGGTTTGTGCAATTTTGCCATTTATTTGTACATATTGTATTTGTAAATAATTGTAAATATTTTATAATAATTGTTTAAAAATAAAAATAAAAAATTAATAAAAATGTAAAACAAAAAAAGAAAAGCTAATTCCCTTATTTAGCTATTTATATAATGTACCATATGTATATATTATACGTATATAATCAATTCCTTTAAATAACCACACCAAAAAATAAAAAATATCTCATTTCAAATAGTTCCTGATCCTTTATCTCCATTTAATTAAAATTGAAATTCAAATTGAAATTCAATTATCTTTCTATTTAATTGGCTCCTCCTCCCTCATTCTCACTTGATCAATCTTTGGTGAGAGGAGCCCATTCTCTGAGAGCTATCTTGTTGCAGAAGAATGATAAGCCTTTGAGTCGTCCAGTGACAACGAGTCAGCCTTCATCGAGGCAATCACGATCTTTTCTACTCCTAAGGTGAGATCCATTTTTTTCTCTTATTTTCAACCTAGGTTAGTCATACTTTAATTTTCGACATTTTCATTTTATTATCATTTTTCTCTTGATCGTAGAATCACACATCATGATTTGATTTGAATCGAATCGTATATTTCATCTCATTTTCTTGATCCCTTCGCTTCGCGTTCTACCTCCACGACCTTCCACCTCCGGCCACGTACGGTGGCAAGAGATCCGGATCTATTCCTCATTTTTTTGCCAGATCTCCGCTCCGTATTCTATTTTGATTATGGGATTTAGTCGTCGTGCTCACATCCTAATTTCTTTATAAAATAAAAATAAAAAAAATAAAATAACATAATTTTTTCTTTCTATCATTTGTTTTTGCAGGATTAGATAAAAAAAGTTAAAAAATATAAAATATAAAAACAAAAGAAAATTTGGTTTCTGTTTCGCAAACAAAATAATAAATTTTTTTTCTGTTTTACAAAAAAATAATAAATAATAATAACAATAGCGTGTGTGCGCCGCCAAGGAGTAGCCACCACCGCTCATCCACCGCTCTGCCACAGGACAACCGCATCTGCCGTCTGGCTCATTCCGGTTGCAACATCTGCGAGCCATAGCCGCTTGTAGAAGCACCTCATCACCGCCATCAGCCGCTCCTGAGCGCGCCTGCCCACCACCCCACGACCTCGCCATCCTCGAGCACTTCAGTCGTGCCACCAGATCTCGATCGCGATCTAACCGCCAACTGCGCAGGAGCCCCAACATCGAAGATTTGACCGCCGACAGCCCACCTGATCCGCCTGCAGAAATGCCATTCACCCGTGCCCCCGCCGATATCCATCGCTTCCACCGTCGCCCATCCGCCTAGAGCGCAAATGATGATTCCCATCTGCCTGAAGCGTGCGCTGCCCTTAGCCGCACTCTGCATCGTTATACTGCCTCGCCACGCATGGCTTGGATGAGAGGAAGGTGGGGCGGCGCACCCCCTTGGCCCCTTTACCAAGAAACGTTCATACAAAGAACGAAGAGGAGCACTAATTCTACTTAATTAGGAAAATTACGATAAATCTCCCAAAGTTTTTTCAGAAATTGCAGAAGAACCCTTACCACTTCAAGCATTATATTTGGGCAAACTTACATCCACACTCTTGAAAGTTGGTGAAATTGCAAATTCATCCCTACCATTCTGACAGCACGTGCTCTGCATATCATTGGGTAATTTGTGACTTTCTCCTTTTATTTATTTCTTGTTAATTTTTGGCTATAAAACTTTTTAGAAATTACGTTTTAATCACTGAATTTGCAAACTATTTATTGGCTTGTCTTTTATATTGAAATAAATGTTTTATTTCTTTGAAAACTTTACAAAAATTTGTGTGTTCTCCTACTGTGTGTATTATTATTGTAAAAAAAATTTATTGCATTATATTATCATTAGTTATTATTAAAAAAAGGGATTTTATCACTTGTGCCCTTCCGAGATATCGCAATATCAGTTATGCCCCTATCTTTTTGGTAATATCAGTTGTGCCCTCACTTCTTTCTCCGTTACCATTTGTGCCCTTCCGTCAGATTGACCGTCAATGAGTTGACTTGACCACGATTTTTTCAAACCTTGGTGAAGTTAAGAGGGGTATTATTGTCCAGACTCCTCTTCTTCCTCCTCCAACCTCTTCCTCCTCCCTCTCTGCCCGGAACTCCTCCCCCGGCCCCTTGCTCTGAGCTCCGCCCCAACCTCCCTCCGCCCCGACCTCCTCCCGACGCACTCGGATCCAGGAAGTTCTCGAATTTAGATACGTGACAGGAGTTCATGGAGGCGTCCAAGTCCGTGGCTTTGTCCGCTGAGAAGGCCGCCGCGGAGGCGAGGTCCGCGGTGAAGGAGAAGGGGGAGAATGTCGCGAAAGCGAAGGCCTTTGCGAGGAGCGTCTTGGAGGCTATGGTTTACGGGAGCGGCGACCTTCTCAGCGGGGGGAGGGGGGGAGGGCAACCGGCGATCAGCCGGACGATCCATTGCTCCGTCCCTCAACAAAGATTGAATCTTTCCTCACATCCACTTCCAATGCCATGTTCAGAATTGAGGGTTCCGTTCTGAGAACCGGCGAGGACTTTATCGCCGCCACCGGCACGCCAGTCACCACAGCCATCACCGAAATTCCCACCGTCGATGCCTCTGGTGCCGCCAAGTTAGATCCAGAATCTGGAGGGGGCACCGGCGAGGCTGTGAATGGATCTGTTGATTGCGATCTGTTTAAGCCCATTGAGTGCAACGTGCCCCCAGTATTCCATTAGATGATGAAGGTGGCGATGGAGAAGTTCAGGGATGTGCATTTTTACCGGTTTGGTCGGCGAATACTGTGATTGTACCCGTGGTCGGGGAAGCTGTGAACGACTCGCTGCCCGTGGTTGAATCCGAGGGCAAGTTCAGCAGTGGGAAGTATCTGATATATATGGGTGGCGGTGAGAGGTGCAAAAGCATGGATCATTACTTGTGGAGCTTCCTGTGCGCTCTGGGTGAGGCGCAGTACTTGAACCGCACGTTGTCATGGATCTTTCCATTTGCCTTTCTTCGATGTATACTTCGTCAAAACAAGATGAAGAAGGGAGGGACTTCAGGCTTTATTTCGATTTCGAGCATCTCAGGGATGCTGCGTCTGTTCTCGACCAGCGAGAGTTCTGGATGGATTGGGGAAAGTGGCAGAAGAAGGATGGGCTTAGTCTACACCTTGTGGAGGATTTCTGGATCACACCGATGAAGCTTGCAGGTGTTAAAGATGCGTTGATCATGCGGGTGGCGGAGGGCAACCGGGGGAGGGGGTGCGGGGGACGGAGGGGAGACCTGGGGCGGGGGCGCTGGGTCGTCTCAGCGGGGCAAGGGGGGGTTGCGGGGGCCTGGGGGCGCAGCAGGGGGGAGAGGAGGCAGGGGTAGGGGGATGAGGAAGATGAAGAGGTGGGGGAGGAGGAAAATGAACAGTGGTTGGACTTTTTCATTCATTTGTTTCCATTTAATTCCTAATGTGTCCCTAAAGTTAACGTCCGTTTGCATTTGGGATGGACGGAAACTAACCCGAGGGGTACAAGTGATATATTTGCAAGAAGTGAGGGGTACAACTGATATTACCAAAAAGATAGGGGCATAACTGATATTGCGATATCTCAGAGGGGCACAAGTGATAAAATCCCATTAAAAAATCAAAAACATGTCATTTTTTCCTGTTTGAACTTCGAAAAATCATAAAAATTTGAATATTATTCAAAAATTCTAAAAAAATAGAATAGTTTAATTTTTGGTGTGTTTAGTTCCCCATACAAATTTCATGCATTAATTATTTATAAAATAAAAAAATGTAGAATATAAATAATTTAAAAAATGATATAAATTTGTAGAAAAATCAAAAAATGTGATTTAAGTTATTTTTTGTAGATAATTTCACTTAGTTTAAGAAAAAATAATTTTCATAATTTTCGCATTTATTTGGTATTTTAATTGCGAAATAATCCTGTGTGCTCACTATTTGCATTTTCTCTTGTTTTTATTCATTTAAAAATCTTAAAAAATATCTGAACAGACTATAAAACCGTAAAACTTTATCAAAAACATAAAAATATATTTATAGTAGCTTTTTTTTACCATATTTTAAAAATACAAAAAAAATCCTTTTGCATATAAACATACATGAAAAATCACATTTCTAAAATTTTCAAAATGCAAAAATAAAAAATATAAATAAAAAGATAAAAAAAAGATAAAAATTCCACAAAAATCAAGGATAGTTTGCATTTGAGATTTTCTTTTCTTTTAATTGATTTTTTTGATTATTTGAATAAGCATCGGGAATTGTAACCTCCCTGAATTCGATCCTGTTCGTTATACAGGTTAATTAAATAGTAAAAATATATTTGTTTCTCACATTATTCTTTGCAATTATTTCAGCTTCAGAATAAATAAATAAATAAATTTGTTTGTTGACGCTTGATTAGGTTGCAACGACTTGTTAATAATTCAATAATCTAAACACTCGAGAAAAGCATGTTAACAACGCACCAAAGCCACATCCGAAGCACAACGGGCTGCCATGTGGCCTAAGCCACACCTTCGATCTGAACCTGTAGTTACGTGCGTCCTTCCACGTGATCTTGGGAAATTGTAGTCGTGTCCCTACCGGTCTCCTTATTTGCAAAACTACCCCTACGTAGGGGGTATCTAATAAAATTAATGGCCAGTTTTTATTAAATGCATTTCAGTCCCTCTAGGGACCTATTTGTAAACCTTGTGCTCTATTTTCTTAAGCTTTTATTAGTGTCAGGCCCCTAGATTTAATTGTTAGTAACTTAGAGCATATCTTACCCAAGTGAATGATTTTTGTCTCGTTTGAACTCTAATTAATTTTTCTATCTATTGATGTAATTTGTTGTTAGTTTTTATCTATAAATATCACATAAATTATTTCATCTTCTAAGTGCTTAATTAGATCCTTAAATTAAGTTGAAAATGGCATCTTTTTGAGCAATTCATCCTGATAAATCCTTTGCTCCTTAATGGCAATTTATTAGTTGATTTAATCATTATCATTAAATAAATAGTTTAATTTCTTTTTGAGATTATTGAGCATCAAAGTTAAATTACTTTTTACGATTTATTTAATACTTCAAGTGTTCATTAGATATGTTTTCATGCCTAATAAACATTAGATTAATTCATGGAATTATTGTGATTAATCCAATTTGCCTATTTAGTGTTTCATCGTGTTAAACTTAATTGTGTTTGTGCATGATTGTCTTCATATAATTTAAGTTTATTTAAAAAATGTGTTCAAACTCTATCTTGTTTTGATATGTGTATCTGCTCAACATAATCATCCTATAAACTGCTACATTAAGTATTTGAAATTTAGATTTTAATCACTTAATTGCTCGCATCCTTATGTTCGACCCTGGACTTCCCAGATTATAAATTCAAGCTGAATCCTCATTGTAGAGATCATTCATTCGGTTATGTATGACACACTAAGTGTCTATGCTACAATAGATACATTTTGATACATGCATTTAATGATTCTTAAGATGGCACCGTTGCCGGGGACACAACACATTTTGTGTTCATTTTTAGGGTCAGATATTTATTTAGTGATTTGTAGGATCATTATTTTTTACATTGTTTTGTAGAATTTTGTCTTATGTTATTTTGTGATTTTTACTTAATTATTTTTTTAATCTCTCTAGAATTCTCTAATAATCTTTTGTTTTGTGGAAGGCTTGTGGAGCCACAACTCTCGGTGGACCGCGAAGGAGAGGAGCTTGGAGTTACTTGCTGGAGAGCTCACAAATCAATTTGTTTAGTAGAGATATTATTTAGATTAGTTGAGACCATTTTGTCGTGTTGTAATTATTTGTATCCTAATTGCCTATTTACAACGGTTTCTCGATTGAGATCTCACTTGTGTAACGAAGGCATGTAGACTATATTATTTTTATGTGGTGGTTGTGGTGACAGTGGTTCTGGACTTGAGTGATGTTTTAGAAGCAAGAACTACGCCAAATTCAACATATGGTAGGTCCTTTTGCTTGATATATTCTGTAAATTAGGATACACAACATAATCTCATAAGATTCACAATTACAAAATTTTAAGAGATTCATAAACGAACATAACATATATCTACTTAGTCAAATAAATTGATTTCTTCATCGTTAATAGAACTATTGCTCAGGTTCGGATTTTTCAGCTTGCATCATATAGATTTATATATTCAGTCTATGCATCCACATGGAGAGTGCTGGGAGGCGTTGTAAGTATCTCTAATGACTACATATATTATTGATTTCTGATTGCATTCTGTTTTTCACTTTCTCCCTTAGTTTTACCAACTTAAGGAGAAAGGGATTGTATGTTAGGCAATACCTGTGGTAACTTAAGTCAAGCAATAACCAAACTTTTAAATTTGGGACTAAATTAATGCTACTTGACCAATTTAAATTGAAATAAAAGCAACCTTGTTTTACGGGTGCAAAAAAACCATCATTGTTCGAATTTAATTGCAAGTGAGGGAGAGAGATGAACATTAGGATAGAAACAAGCCAAAATTTTCAAATAGACTACTAGTTGTACAAAAATGATTAGCAACTTCTCAGTGAGGAAATGTAGGTAGCCGGTAAACGATCCAGTTAGAGGACATTGCGTAAGGCTCCATCCTCAAGTAACATGTACTAGTATTCTTAGGGTCCGTACTTACTCCCATACTAGCTGAAAGTGGGTGCAACTGGTTATAAGGATCATGTTTAGTCTGTATGGAAATATAGGCACCAAATAGCTCGTTAATTCTTTCATATTTTGCATTTATCACCATCTAAAATTGAAAAGATAATAAGGCCATCATTCTCCAACCTTCAATGTCAAATTGGTGAATCAATTCAAAAGGGTTTGCATTGATTGTTTAATGTGAGTAACTCCACACATTCATGTGCCGAATAGAACTAGATTTTTGTATCGAGCATGCTCCAATTCCCTATATCTTAAATTCAGAGATGGATAATTGGTCGGATATTTGCTCAGATTTTGCGAGCTTGTCATTGAACCAATCAAATATCATGTCTTCACCAGTCCAGTCCTTGTCTTTTTCTTCTCCTTTAACTATACCATCATGGTTTGGAAACATTCCTTTTTCCAAAGTGGTGTATAATGATTCCCTCCTTGGAGATGGTTACATCTCAACTAATCCCATTTCTTCTCTACTCACTAAGGAAGAACTTTGCTGTGGTGAAATTGATATGTTTTCATTATCTTCATCTAGATCTCAATCCAATCCTTTCGCAGATGAAGTTTACAAAGATGCATTAGAGACGCCTCCTAAGAAACATAATGGAGAAGAGGAAGAATGAGAGGACCCAATGCATGAATTGTTTGCTAGGTTAGAAGAATCCAAGCAGAATCAAGCACTTATGCGAGTGCAACTTGGTCAATTATAGTTGGGTATAGATGCACCAATGGATGCGACATACAATACTTGGCAATACCGGGTGGCTAATTGGTTGATCCCAGTTGAACCTGAAGTTGAATACAAATTAAAGCTGCAACTTCTTAGTTTGTTGCAACATTTCCATAGGAATGCTTGTGAGGAACCTTACGCATTCCTTAGGGACTTTGAGTTGGTTTGCACTAACCTTAGGCATCATAGGGTTGGCCAAGACTACATTAGGCTTAAAGCCCTTCTTTTTACCTCAAAGAATAAGTAAGATTACGGATGATGAACTCGATGGCAGTTTCAACTAGCTTTGTGCAATTCAAGGATCTCTTCCTGAAGAAGTTCTACCCTTTAAGTATAACTAACTTGATGTTCTCACACATTACGAGTTTCTCCCAACTTCCAAATGAAGCCTTCTGTGATTCATTCGAGAGATTCAAGGATATCTTACAAAAGTGTCCTTGTCACGTCTTAGAGCCTACCATCCTGATTCAATCTATATGTTGTGGTCTACACCTTGAGGTGCATGGTTTGGTTAGTGCTACTTGTCGAGGCAGCTATATTGCACGAGGAGCAGACATCGTCTGGAAGGTGTTCGAGCAGATGGTTGAGACGATTAGAGCACAAACTTTGAGTAGATCTCAGATAGAGACCCCGATTACATTCCTATCAAATGGGAGAGTGAAGGCTATAGTGGATCCTTTCGACAAAGGCCTTATAGTAGATAAACTCATAGCGGTTGAGAGGATCTATAAGAGGATGGATAAATTGGACATAAACTTATCCAAACTTCCTAAATAGATGACGGAGCTTTCCGAGAGGGAATCCAAGATGAGGGTACCTACTATGACTGCAGCTGCTGCTCCCATTCAGCGTTTTCACCGTATTCAGGAGCCGCAGATGTCAAGGCCACCCCCACCGTGGGTAGAGGACCAACCTCTAGCCCATTCTTGCCAGCAGTAGGAACTATCTATGGAGGTAGTTATTGAGGAGCCTTCCCTGGTGCGGGAGGTAAATGGTGCATGGTACACACATGACAAAGCCAGGTTGGTGATGAATCTACAATTCGCCATCTTTATTCATTTATTTTAGCTTAAAATCCCTTATAAAACACCTGTATATAATACTAACTCTATATTCTTACTAACTTGCATATGTGTGTAAATATTGTATATTTGTATATTATTTTAACCTGAAATAAATAATAAAGAAAGAAAGGAAAAATACAGAAAATAAAATAAAAAAGGAAGACTATATATATGAAATAGATACAGGCTAACCCGAA
Source organism: Ottelia alismoides (assembly GCA_037367405.1). Lineage (NCBI taxonomy): Eukaryota > Viridiplantae > Streptophyta > Magnoliopsida > Alismatales > Hydrocharitaceae > Ottelia > Ottelia alismoides. The sequence continues at coordinate 380,364 of JAZKJV010007996.1, read as the reverse complement.
CCCCGAGAGAAGGTCAAGACTTGACCTGATCGACCAGGAATAAAGTAGGGGGAGATAGGGTCCTCAATTAAAAAATCCAAAACAATTGTGTAATGTGTATATTTCTGTATTACACTACTTTATTTGTACATTAATTGACCTCAAATCAAGTAACTTTCAAAACCAAAGTTGTAAATACAAATGTGTTCTAATTAATAAAAATAATTAGGCAATTAATTCATCTACAAAATAAAAGCAACCACACTAGGAAAAAACCACAAGCACTAATTAAAAGACCTATTCCAGCTCCATATGAACTCAAATTGAACCAATCTCACTTCCATTGGATTCTAAATAAAATTATCTTTAAAATTGTTGTATTTTCATAATTTTTGAAGTTACGAGTAAAAAAGTTGGTTTTCTGGGGTGATTTGTGTAATTTTCCCATGTATTTTGTACATATTGTATTTGTACATATTGGTAAATATTTTTCTACTAATTATTTAAAATAATAATAATAATAATAAAGCTAATTTGCTCATTTACCCTTGTATATAATGTCATATATGTATATAGTATATGTATATAGTTGCTATTCTTAATTAACCACCATAAACAATTTTTAAAAATAACATTTTTTATTCAAAGAAATAAAATAATGAAAATTAAAAAAAATAGATAATTTTGTAAATACTTTTATCTCTCTTTATCTTTATATCATTTCAATTTTCATCTCTCTTATCTCTTTATCCAAAAAATTCAAAAAAATTAAATTTCATCTCCATTATCTCTTCTATTTATATGGTTGATTCTCCATCATTCCAACTGGATCAATCTTTGGTGAGAGGATCCCGATCTTCGAGAGTCTTGTCATCGAGAAAGGTGCCTAGCCTTCGAGCCGTCCGGTGACATCGATTCGACGTTCATCGAGGCGATCACGGTCCATTTTCTGCTCCTAAGGTGAGATCCATCGTTATTTCTTCATTTTTTATCTAGGTTAATCATAGTTTAAATTCTGCAACTTCATTTCATCGTCATTTCATTTTTATAGATCTTAAATTTAAAAACAAATCCATCACAATTTAATACGTTTCGATCTTGATTTTTCATCTCACGTTCTTGATCTCTCCACGTTCTTTTCTATCTTACACGATCTATCAACTCCGACCACGCAATGGTCAGAGAATCGGATTCTATCCTTTCACTTTTGCCGGATCCTCGTTCATTTTTCGATTTGTAAATAAATACAAAAATAAAAAAAAACTTTGTTCTTTTTCTCTAGCATTTGCTTTGCATGATAAAAAAAATAACAAAAAATAAAAAAAAATAAAAAAATAGTATTTCATTCATTGTTTACAATTCAAAAGGAAAAAATAAAAAATAAATAAAAAAACAGGTTCTGCCCACAGCACCGCCTCTTGCCATCTGAACGTCAGCCTGCGGTGCTTCTCGCAGCCTGGGCCCCGTCACCTCGCCGCGGCGGATCTATCTCCGCGTCAACGCCGCCACGCCTCCGCGCTGGGCACGGCCTGCCCGAACATCTCTCCCATAGCAATCCAAGCACAGGCCGCCAGGCTGCGCTGCCCACGGCCATATTCCTTTCGCCTGGGATAGAGTCACATCACCGCGAGACCACACTGCCCGACACCTCCTCCCTCAGTCCACCACCCAGGCGCTTCAGCCCTGCTCCAGCCACCATTCTGCCCCTCCATTGACCTACACCGCCGTGGGCACTCCACTTCCATGCTGCCGCCATCTGCAGCAATCAGCGCACCTCCGCCTCAAGACCATCGCCTTGCACGTCCTCCTGATCGTCGACCTCTACTGTGCATCTCCATTCACGCAGGTGCCCCCCTTCCACGTCGCCGCCATCTACGGCAAGCCATCCACCACAGGCGGCGCCACCCCCCATCTTGGATTCCTTTTTGGTGAAGAACGAAAAGGACAGAACCTAGGGTTTGGACAGCTCCTGGTGGTTTTCAGAATTGCAAAAAGGTCCCCTCTTCAGTTGCAACACACGCCACACACGTGCATTTCTAGGTAATTTGCATTTCCAGACTTCTATTATTTCTTTTATTTATTTAATGCAAAAACAAGAACTATTTACATTTTAGTCCCTGTATATCCCGACTGATTATTTGCATCTTTTTCTTATTTAAATAAAAGTTTTCTTTGGTCAATAAATTTCCCAAGAATTATGTTATGCTCAAGATTTTGGCATCTTTTTAGCATAAAATTTTCATTACATTTTATCATCATTTAATATTATTAAAAAATAATAAACAATATCTTTTGGTCTGTTCAAAATTAGAAAATTCATAAAAATTTGAAAATATCTCCAAAAATTCTAAAAATAAATTATAGTAGGTTTCTTTCATTGTCATATAATTTCTATCCAAATTTCATGTATTAACTCTTTATAAAACCAAAAAATTTGAAAAATACTAAAAAAATTTTAAAAATAATGAAAAAATCTACAAAAATCCAAAAATTGTCATATCACTTCTTATTTGTAGATATTTGCATATAGTTTTTTATAAAAATAATTGCCAGGAGTTTTGGGCACTTAAAATATTTTTAAGTTGCAAATTACTCCAGACTATGCATAATGTCACATTTTCTCACTGTTTGATTTAAAAAAATACAAAAACATCTGAAAATTACACAAAAATTCTCAAAAATATTTCAAAACTTTCAAAACCCAAAAATATTTTCCTTGAATTTTTCTGAGCTCATTTGATAAATTAGAAATTACAAAAATAGTTTGTGTGCGTATTTTTTGATCTTGTAAATATTGCTCCATGTTATTTTTGAAAATAAAAAATTTTAAAATCAAAATCACTAAAAATTTGAAAATAAGAAAATAAAAAAATAGAAATAAAAAATTGTTAAATAAATTAAAAAGATAAAAAATCATAAAAACCAAGGATAGTTATCCTTTGAGATTCATGTTTTTCTCTTAACTGATTGTCGATTAATTGAATAACCCTCGGGATTTATATCCTCCCTGAGTTCGACCTTATCCGCTATACATGTTAATAAGTAGCAAAAATAAAAAAATTGTATGTTTGTCATAGGATTTTTTGTGGTTAGCAACGATAATACTTTAAAATTTACCATTAATTTCTGATACTGATAATTCTCGCACAACAAAATAGCGCCGTTACCGGGGAGGCACGGCGAGGGTAGTTAGGTTTCTCTTTTGACCTGCTATTCTTGGTTGTACATATCTATTTATATTTTTCCATTCACTTCATTGTTCATATCAACTGCATTCATTTCATTTTTTCTAATATTTGATAATTTTGCTTATTGCACATTCTCTTTTCTTTTTCTTGAGGAAGCCCGCAGAGCGAAGGAGGTGATCCTAGGAGAGCCGAAGCACCCAAGCGACGTGGAGGCGGCTTGATTCTTCACCAAGCCGTAGGATAGCGTGTGAAGATGAGAAAAAGAATTGAAAGAAATAATAGAGAGAGAGAGAAAGATTTTCTAGTATTTGAACTCCTGTACACGGACATTCATTTGTTATGGGGTCTGTTTCGCCAAGTGCCGGTGCAATTGGGGAAACTCACCGGTTTTTCTTCATCAATTTTATTTTTCTTTGTTTCCCGCGGATTTCATGAGCTACCTCTTGATTGCTTTAATTAGTTTGCTTGAGCCAGGTAATTAATTAGGTCCAAACACCCTAACTAAGAATTTCTGTGCCTATAGAGTAGAGCGTAATTTGGAGTTAGTCAAATTAACTTGCTCTTACCCGTTAATAGAAGCTATTATCTAGGACGGTTCACTTGCATCATACAGGTTAGTTTATTTTTCTGTATTTAAATTTTTGCACGGATCACTTACATGTAGAGTGTTGGCGACAAGGTACACATCTCTAACGCTTGCATGCATCATTGTTTTTAATCGCGCATTGGCATTTCCGATCTCCTTCCTTGTTTTCACTCACATAAGTTAAAAAGGAAATTGGACTCTCGGTAGGCGATTCTTTGAAAATATTTTAACCAAGTGACAAATGCCTAAAATACAGGATTGCTAAAGAAAACTCGCCCTTAAAATAAAAACAAGGAAAAATCATTATTTTGGGGAGAGTAACCCCCTCATTGTTTGGTTTGTATGTAGCGAGAGAGAGACCCACACACTAGGATAGACCACGCCCGAACTCTTTTCAGACTACTATCTTAGGTTGTCATTCTCTAGTGAGGATCTCTCCGATAGCTGGTAAAGAGGCTCGTGACGTCCTTAACAGATTGAATTAATCGAGTAGCCAGTAAACGGTCCGCAATTCATACTAGCTGGGAAAGATCTAACTTTGGGATTAGGCCAGTCTCCTGAGAGCATTGGGTTCCTAACATCTCGCTTTAACCGCTCTGATATATTGTATTATCACCAAACTCTAAATTTGACAAGATAATTGACCGACCCATTAAGGTCTTCACATTGAGTTGAGTTGGTGAACTGGGGTTTGTATTGTGTTTTCTTGTTAGTGCGAAAGATCCTTCTGCACAGTTTATGCCTTCATTCACTTTCACTCTTGCATTGACCTTCGTGCTCTCGTATTCTTGTCTATTGATTTAGAAGATGTCGAACCGGAGTATTTCTCATTCGGACTTCGCGAACTCATTCTACACTTCAAGCTGTTCATCTTCTATTCGGAGAGACTCACTTCACGAATATTCCTCTTTCCCCACTTCACAATTCACAACATCCATGAATCCACTATTTATGATTGGATTTAATCTCGAATTAATATCTGAGAATCCACCAATTCTGAGCACTAATCGAGTGGCATATACATTTTCAGAGTCAGAAGTCAGACACTTTGCCACCAAAGAGAAAGGGAACCATGTCGGAGTAAAGCGAGATCAACAATACCATGTTAGCCTCCATTCAATCAATTCAAGCACAGTTAATAGAGCAGGCTAGTTATCAGGCCACATTGAGAGATATGATTCTCAAGATGAGACAAGAAAGAGAATACAGGAGAGAGGGGGATAACAGAACCCTGGAGGTGGGAATGGAGGAGAATAACCTCACATAGAACCTGGGGCTAAGCCTACACTAAAAGATGCTATAATCCAGGGGTAGGACAGACAAATTCTTGGATACAAATCCCTGCGATTCATGGGCATTTTGAGCTTAATCCTACTATTTTACCTCTTATCCCAATATTCCATGGAAATATTAATGAAGAACCTTATATACACCTCCAGCAGTTAGATCGCATTTGTGGAACAGTACACTACCCAAATGTCCCATTAGAAGTAGTGCAGATGACTGCCTTTCTATTCAGTCTGATGGGCAAAGCTTTGTATTGGTTAAATCACTTGGGGAAGGTTGACACTACTTGGGAAGAGTTGAGATCTGCATTTATGAACAAGTATTATCCTCTTGGACGACTCAACCAAATGCAATCCTTGATTCCTAATTTCTCCCAGATGCCCTAGGAGCCTATTCACGAGGCGTGGGAACGATTCAAAGATCTGACGGAGAGATGCCCCAATCATGATATTCCAAAGACCAGCCTTGTACAATATTTCTTTGGGGGTTTAAGCATTGAGAATCAGAAGCTGGTAGATGCCGCTTGTGGGGGAAGCCACTTCAACAAGGATGAGGATGTCCTTTATCAAATTTTTGAGGAGATGGCAGAAAGTTCAGCAGCTCTTTCTTCTTCACGTGCTTTTCAGAAGCACCCCATCACCACCCCTGCACTACCCCACAAGGATGTCAAAATAACGGCAACACAAGAAGTGGATAAGGTGGATAGCTTTTACCTGGCCATCATTGGAAACCACCTATCCAAAGTGGACATTATTGAAAAGTGATTCAAGGAACTTGATAAGCGTCATGTGATCGAGCAGATGACAAAGAACATGGATAAGCTGGATGAGATAACAAAGCACTTGGAGCTTCTTGTGAGTACGATCAGTGCAATCCACAGTACGAGTGCAACGGCGAATACTTCTACTAGGGAGCATACTTCTTCCACCCAATAGAGTAGAAGAGGACCATCCAGAGTTCAACATGTCTACTACGTGCAGATACCAGATCAAGTTCAGCATCATTCACATCAGATAGTTCCGTACCAACATGAAGTAGCCTACACTCCTGAACAACAGTCTCCACCTCCACCTGTCATCCAAGAGGTCAATGGTATGAAGTTCGACCGTGAGCGAAACCAACCCCGTCCATCAGGGCAAGGCCATTTTGGGTTCACAGCAGGATCAGAGACCCACCCACTAGCTTCAGGGATGCAGACAACAATAGTACCAACACTTGCAGTTCCAACCTCACTTTCAGTCTCCACCATAGTTCCAAAATTGGAGACAAGGCCAGCCACAACAGCAGTCTATGTACTTTCCTCAGCCTAACCAGCAATAGACTGCATATTATGGACAATATCCTTTCCCCCCTCCTCCTCATTACCAGAATCCGTATGGTTACCAACAACCTCCGTGCTATCAGTCTCAGCGATAGCCAGTCAATGAGCAACATGAGGCCCTTCAGTCAATCCAGCACTAGAACATCTTGCATTTCTTATGAAGAATATGAATGAACTGACTCAGCGGATCGATGACCTGACTACCACCAAGACACTAATTCCAGCATAGGTCGAAGCCAACCACAATAATTTCAGATGCAAGGAGCAGGTAGCCAAAATCCCACCCACCCCCGAGACAGGTATGTCCCTTGATTTTACATGTTTATCTGACGCCATTCATCTCAGGAGCGGTAGGAGTTTGCAGCCGCATACACACCAGTTGGGGTTGGAAAATTGAACCACTGAGATGGCATCATCTTCCACATCATCTCCTTCACCAGCATTCGAGAGGACCAACATAGCAGCACCAGAGTTTGGAGTTTCACGGCCTTCACCACCACCTTCACCAGGCAGATGTAGATCACCATCAGCAAGGGAGAATATACCAGTTGCAGATTCTTCCTCTTCACAAGCAGCAGCATCCTGTTCTGTTTTAGATTATGTTTCTCCTTCACCTAGTATGGACAATACTGTACATGCTAATTCTGATTGTCCTCTTGTACATGAGGATTCTACTTTGAATAAAGGAAATGAACGTTTGCATGTTTATTCGAATTCTGTGTCGTTTCCTTCTGCTCTCAAAGTTAAAAAAATTCAAAAATTAAAAACAACACTATCTGATCCTGGAGTAGTTGAGATCTTACAGAAAATCTTTTTAAAGATGCCACTCCTTAAGGCCATGGAATACATGCCTATAGTAAAAAAAGGAATGAAAGAGGCATGTACCCAAAAGCGTCAACCAAGGAAGAATAGACGGAAGGAAATAGAAAAACACATCTTGACCATGGCCACAGTTCATGCCATCAGCAACCTTCCGTCTAAAAAGAAAGAAAAGGGAGCACCTCACATCCATTGCCATATCTTTGATCAAGAATTTGATCGTACTCTTCTCGATAGCAGTTCCTCCATTAATCTAATGCTTTCCTCTTTATTAACTGAATTCCAGTTAGGGACTCTTAAATCAACCAGAATGATCCTTCAGTTTGCTGATAGATTGATTAAGAGGCCAAGAGGTATTTTAGAGGAAGTTATTGTAACGGTGTAGGGAATGAAATTCCCTATAGATTTTGTTGTCATGGATAGGACACACCTGCACCGTTACTTCATACCCCGATCATACTAGGTCGACCGTTCCTTCGAACGGTCGAAGCAACAGTTGATTATGGTACTGGAGAGATAATCTTTCACTCTCGTAGTGATAAGGTTAAAATTGAGACGATCTCTGATCTTAGACCATCACCACCAGTAGCAACAAATGATACAGAGAAAGTTATATCAGAGCCAGATGACTGTGATTTTCTTACTGAATTCAGAGAAACAGATCTTTTCACAGATTTTATAGATACCTAGGAGTTCCTTACCCAAAAGTACTCTCTGGAAAGCACAGTCGACATGAGTTCCCTTGGTGGTCCATTTGAGATACTTGCCGATAAGCAGTTTGAACAAAGTTCTGAGGTCCAGATATCTGAGCTATTCGTTGAATTTCCTAATTTATGCACAGATGAGAGACATCTTTCTGAGATTATTGCTGAGATATATGAGCCACTAATTGATAAGAATATTGACATCCTGATGAACCCTTCCTAGATGAGCAAAGATCATTCATTACAAATCTATCAAATATTCTATTTGTTGAGCCGTCAGTAGCCAAGGTGGATAGTCTACAGAGCACAGATCACATACCGTCTACCAGTACAGTAGTAGAGGTTATTGCAGAGCCGATTCAGACCCCACCTGAGCTCAAGGTTTTACCATCAACGTTGAAATATGCCCTCCTTGCAGGTCCCCCCCAAATGTTTCTGGTCATCCTCAGCTCGCAGTTGACCGCTGAACAAGAATCTCACGTGCTAGAGGTTCTTGAGAGAAACCACAAGGCCATAGGTGATGAATTGCGTGTTCATCATGCTAAAATTGGTCAATTAGGCTATGTTCCCCAACATTCACAGGCATTTAATCATTAACAAAGCATCATTAGCATCATACATGTGTAAATAATATCTGCATTTCATCATGCATAATTGCATTTAAAATCCCAAGTGTAAATTAGCCCAAAAAGCTGCTAACTTTTCACATTTGTAAATAATTCATCCTAACTTCGATTGACCCCAAACCACCTCCATTGTGTATATATTACTAACTTCATTAAATAGAATATACAAAAAAATTACTAACCCCAATAAGTGTCAAATAATCCCAAAGTCTAATTTCACATCTAACAGACTAAAATGAGCATATCTCCACATACAATGTCTTATTTTGGTCTACTCACTTTTAAAGTACTCCATTTTCAAATACCTTCAAAACAAGACCAATTTCATAAAATTAGGAGCTCATATGTGAAAGTTGGGTTTTGGGCCTCTTTTGCGTATTTTAACTTTTTGCTATTTTTGACCTGAGTTTTTATGTACATAATTAACCCTTTAATTTTATTTCTTCTCCACTATTGTTCTTTGATGAAAGTTTTATTAAGCGACACAAAAATCTAAATCCAGATTAAAATTGAAATCAAAGAAACTGACCTAGTCCAAGCGTCCGTTGTAAGTCTGTACAAAAGTTGTGTGTTTCTTACTTCTATTTTTTCCTATTTTATTATTTATTAAAAATCCAAAAAAATTAGATTAGCGTGTAATTATTTTTCTTGTATTTTATCGTAATTTTTCTATATTTTTATCCTCTCTAAAACCACCAAAAAAATTACAAAACCCCCAAAATCTGGTTTTCTATACACATGGAGAACCACCAAAAATACTACTTCACACAGGTGACCTCTTTTGCTCATGGATCCTTCATGAAAGTTGTAGATCACGTCAAGATGAGCAACTTTAATGAAGAAAACTTTTCGATCCGAGGTCTTCTTCTATCTCCTCTTCTCTTCACAAAATTCGAATTTTTTGGTGCCACGTGGCAGCTCCAGGGCGTGCAACGAGGCACCCCACTTCCTCTCACTTTAGCCCCCCTCCCCAGGGTCACGTGCTAGGCACGTGACCCCCGTCCTCTACATCCAGCCGTTGCCAGGCGCACCCCAACATCGCTCCTCCTTCCCCACCTCGCGAAACCGCCGCCTTCACCACCTATAAAGCTCGCCTCCTCACCACCGCACGAGCTATGCGCCACTGCAAGGAAGAGCCTCGACGCCTTGGTGATAGCAAGACTTGGGCATCTCTGGCGTGATCCAGCCACCTTCTGGTGATCTGCCTCGAGCTTCCAAGCTCGCATCAACTCCGACAGCGTCTACTCGCCATCGAGACTCCATCTCAGGTACCCCTCGCCATCCCCCCTCTTCATCCAAACCCACGCCACCTCCACCTGCCTTGCAAAGGCCGGGACCTCCTCTGCCTCTCCACCGTACCCACCGCATGCCTGAGCGAAACCAATCGCCGTGCCCCTTTTATCGTTGGCTAACCTTGCAGGTTCTCGCCTTCCCTTCGCCTCGCAGCCTGCACCTCCATCCTAGCCCGCGCGACGCCTCTGCCTCTACTTCCCCCACCGGTCGTGTATCGACCGGCCAAGGGCCAGCCGTTCGCTCCCTCCGCCCGCGCGGCGCCTCTGCCTCTACTTCCTCCGTCGATCAGTTACCGTCGGATCGGGCCAATAGCTTTTGATCCAACGGTCCTCGAAGAGCCACGCGTCCCCCCCTCCCTGAGCCTCGGCCCCAGCCTCAAGGCTCGGGTCCACCGAAGCAACGCCAAACCACCACGAAGGCTCGGGCGTCCGAGCCTGAGCCTTGCCACCCGACCCTCAGCGTCGCCATCCGAGCCTCAGCCCCGGACCCCCAAGCCTCTGGTTCAGGACTCTGAGCCTCCGGTCTGGACACCCGAGCCTCAACCGCTGCCCCGAACATCCTGGCGCACGTGTTGTGCATGCGCGCTTGGTGAAAATTGCAAAAGACCCCTGGTATTTTCAGAAATTGCAAAAATACCCCCGCTAGGGGTAAATTACATCCGTGCCCATCCAATTTTCAGAAATTGTAGATAAGTCCTTCCAGGGACCATTTTCAAGGAAAAACTTCATTTTAATTACATTTTAGTCTTTTAAATTTCATTTCATCATATCTTTCACACGAACTCCATTTTTTGCATACAATATGTCATTTTGAAGCTCTTTTCATGCTCTACCATTTAACATAGTTTATGGATGGATCCGAGGTTGTTTATTGATTATGATTATTTGAGGATCTATGTAGACTATTGCAGGCTACTTTTGACATAGTCGTGATAGAGGAATTAACGATAATTTTTGCAGGAAATCTGATAAGGATTTTACTCTGATTGAACCATTGCCGATTATTCTCAAATCTAAAATTAATTTACAGTCATTCCTCTAATATTATTGTCGACTATTGAATCATAGAGGCCAGATACTTTGTTTCATTATTCTGTGTATCACTTTATTAACTTGAAGCATTGAGTCAAGTTCGGTCCATTTTGATATGTGATTAATTTTGTGAAATTATTGATCATATTATTGGAGGATTTGACACATTTCAATTCACAGATCTTGAGCACAATCATCTCTGTTTATTTTCTTTGCATCTCATCTTCTTCGTTGCATTGTATATTTTTCAACACAAGAAGTTAATCGAACATTTATTAATTATTTACTTTAATTTAAAACCACGCAACTAAGAATCTCCATTCCCTGTGTTCGTCCTTGGTAGACTTGCCAAGTAAAAATATTGCACAACATTCAAAGATTATGGTCTTTTGATTGACCGAAATTCGCCTCCTATACTACAATTCATCATTATTAATGAGGCAAATTTCGCTCTCATCAATAGGATGGAATATCTCAGATCTCTGTGGGATTACTCCAGCATTGTGCTCTCATCATATCTACCTAGAGGATGACTGTAAACCCTCCCGTGAATGTCAATGCCATATAAATGTAGGATATGAGGAATCCTCAAGCGCATCACGTAAGCGTGACGAACGCATCTTATGCGATCGGGGTGACTAGTCGTACTAGTTGCTTGGTGCAACATAATTTTAAAAATTTAAATCATATGAATGAAACCACATGATCACAAGAACATTTCTTGGATCGTTTCATCTAACCACAAAGTATTACAAATACCTCTCGAAGCGTGGTTGCGATCACTAGATATCTAAAGTAAGAGATCCTCTTGACTCAAGTCTAATCTACGAAGATGGCACTTCCGGGTGCGTTGATGAGACACATGCTTCTCGCAATCCTCGATGAAGATCCAAGCCTTGAATCTCCTGATTTTGTGAACAAAATACAACGTCTCCTTCTAGTGCAAGAAGATCCAAAGAAGACCGAGATCCATGAGCAATCGAAGCGACAACACGATGACGTAAATGCGATTGCTATTCCATCGAGATCTTAAGGTGGACAGACACCTTTAAAGAGAGAGAAGGGGCGAGAATGAGAGTTGAGAGAGAGAGAGAGTAGACTTGTACAATTATCATATATTCTCAAAGGGCTAGGGTTGCCCACCTTATATATTAGTTTGGGAGTCCATGGATTACAATCCATGGATACACAAAATCAATGATTAGATTGATATGTGTTTTTAATCAATGGCCATGATCATTGTTGCTCAAAACAACTTATTAATTTATATTAAATTAAATATATGTTGCATTATCATCAACATAATTTAATTCAATAAAATCAATTATCACAAGATGATGATGATAATACTAATAATAAAGGGATGATAATCCACTCCTAAAAAAGAGGGGCGTCACACATGACCAATTCATGGGTGACACCACCTTTTTATTAGTGGATTATCTTCTCTTTTATTTCATCTCATTATCTCTTAATTATTTGCAACAACATTTATTGCGAATATATCCACTAAATTATTTCTAAATTAATTAGTGAATATTTCAATCATTCCATTGAAAATATGTGAATCATATTTGCAAGCCAAATAATATTGTAAGTTACATTTCCAATTAATTGCTTAATGTGAATCCAATTCATATTAACAATTAATAAATGCCATTTACAAAAGTGCTCTCTCTTTAATATATTATAAATCATATTTATAATATATACAGATACTATGGACATCATGGATAGCACTATCCACAATCTGCATTTCCTTGATAATTAAATGTCATTTAATTATCTTGGATATTCATTCTCACAATATGAATCTTATTCATATTATTCTTGATAATTAAATCTTATTTAATTATCAACATCTTGTTGCTTGGATGCATAATTCATCAAAGGAATTATTCTTGAACTCCTTCAAGAATAGTGTGCTTTCTCCGCAGATACTTGGAGATAAGGACAAGGCGATTGTATTGTTCCACGTATAGTGACTTGGATGTTGAGATCTCATCTCAAATCCAGATCTCATGGATCCCATAGATGCTTGATTAAATCAAGACCGCAAATCTAATCTTCTCATTGCATCTAAATCTCATTCAGATCAATGTCCAACACTTGGACCAAGATTAGATTACATCTCTACTGAGAGGAGCCACTAAAATCCAAACATGTTTCATCACTCCTCAGAATGGAAGCTTCATGGTTATACAATTGTACACATCACCCTTAGGTATCTCCAATACCTTTACATCTTGCATACTGGAAGACCTATGACCAACCTGAAGATATCGATCAATTTTACACTGTCATCTTCAGGGTTTGATCACCAAGTTTCTCAACCTTGGTCATTGGGAATCGATATCGATCATATGCTTTCCCAAAGCATATATCATACCTTCAAATTCTTGTCATATTCTAAAGCACGATAACCATGCATGGAATTTGATCGGTCCCAATACCTCATGAGTGAGCTAATGTCTTCCAGTTCACAAATGAATCTGTATGATCCCTTTGAGAGATCGTATTACTCATATGCCCTTACTCGCACACTAGCTCGCCGGTGTATAGAACTTGGTTAGGTCATCAACCTATTGGTCTACCAAATGTACATACTCAGACATATAGTAACACATCTGTCTCTGGTCGGAGGATGTTGCCTATGCTGTGATAACATTCAACATAGGACTTAGGTTATCTCGATCTCGTTAAGTCAACCCTTTGACCTAACTAATCTGGAACCTCTAAATCACTATTCTCATGCAGAGGACCTGCATCAAGAGGTTGGTTAGATATCAACCTTTATGAGAAAGGATTGCCATCTCCTACTCAGTTGATGGTGCTTGATGAGTCCTCTATCTAACTCTTTAGATATTCATTCAAACACCAGCCTCTATGATTCAATTAATAAATCAACAGCTATATGATCATCAAGACGGCCATGCTACATAACCCTAATTGTACAGAGGGACTTTATAGTGCATTCATTCATTTAATTTCAGAAAGGGAGTGAAACAATCAATAACTTTTATTGATAAAACATATATATTACTATAACATTTATTGTAAGAATGGTTCGCCTCAAGCTCACATGGCTAACAATCTCCTACTAGCCCTCAGAACCATTCAGGAACAATCCGTAAAGCCATGTTCATTAGATGCTGGTCGAAAAGCTTCTATGTTAGAGGTTTGATAAGAGGATCGACAACGTTGTCGGTAGAGGCCACCTTGGTGATGATGATATCACCACGCTTTTTAATCTCCTGAATGATGTGGTATTTCCTTTCCCCATGCTTTCTCTTTTGATGCCATCTGGGTTCTTTTGCATGGGCAATGGCTAATGTGTTATCGCAGTGTAACAGGATGAATATCATAGGAAACTATGCCAAGCTCCAAGATGAACTTACGCAACCACACCGCTTCCTTTGTAGCATCCAATGCGGCAATATATTCAGCTTCTATTGTTGAATCTGTTGTGGTGTCCTGCTTCTTGCTTCTCTCGCTCACAACACCATCGTTCAAGAGGAATACAAACTCTGATGTCAACTTTCGATAATCAATATCCAACTGGAAGTCTGAATCTGTATATCCCAAGAACTGGAGATCACCATCTCCATAGACCAAGATGTAATATTGTGTCTGTCTTAGATATCTGAATATGTTCTTTACTGCATTCCAGTGTTTCTCTCCATAACAGGATTGGTAACGACTTACCACTCCCACTGCATTGCAGATGTCTGGCCTAGTACACATCGTGGCATACATTAAGCTTCCTACTACTGATGCATAGGGGCACCCAACCATGGCCTTCTTTTCCTCAACACTTTGAGGAGCCATCCCTTTAGACAGATGGATACCATGTCTTAAGGAGAGGAATCCTTTCTTGGAACTATCCATACGGAATCATTTAAGAATCTTCTTAATGTATCCGTGTTGTGATATTTTCAATATTCTCTTTTCTCGATTCTTGAACAGCTTCAGACCTAATATGTAAGAGACTTCTCCAAGATCTTTCATCTCGAAGATATGAGGTAGACAAATCTTCACACTGGTCATCATCCCTGTATCAGTTCCAATGATAAGGATGTCATCTACATAAAGCACGATGAACACAATGGCGCTCCCACTAAGCTTCTTGTACACACAAGGTTCATCAGGATTCTGCACAAAATTATAACTCTTGATGGTTTCATCAAATCTGATGTTCCAACTACGAGATGCTTGTTTGAGCCCATAGATGGATTTCTTTAGCTTGCATGCTTTTCCATCCTCAACTATGAAGCCCTGGGGATGCTCCATATAGATATCCTCCTCGAGGTGTCCATTGAGGAAAGTTGTCTTGACGTCCATCTACTAGATGTCGTAGTCAAGAGATGCATTTATAGCTAGCACTGTCCTGTTGGACTTAAGCATAGCCACAGGAGAGAACGTCTCATCGTGGTCAATGCCTTCTCTTTGTACGTAGCCCTTGGCTATGAGCTGTGCTATGAAAGTCTCTACTTTCCCATAAGGTCCCCTTTTTCTCTTGAAGATCCATTTAGACCCAATGGGTTTTACCCCTTTAGGTGGATCCTTTAGGGTCCATACACCATTCTTATGCATGGAGTCAATTTCTGAATTCATTGCTAGAATCCATCTATCCATGTCAGATCCGCGATTGTTTCATCAAATGAAGCAGGATCATTGTCAGTCTCACTTGACACATGGAATCCATACCTTTGAGGTGGTGCAACCTCCCTCGAACTTCTTCGAAGAGGTATGGGTGTTTCATCTTTATTTATTTCTTCAGTTTCTGGTTTTGGAAGCTCAGAATCCTCATGGTATTCAATGAGTTCCTCTACTTCATTTCTGTCTTGACCTTTAAGGAAATCATCCTCAAAAATTTCACATCTCTAGAGACAAAAACCTTTTGGGTCTCAGGGTCATAAAGGTGATCGCGCGAGAGAGATTCTAGCTTACTTGCGTCCACATTCTTCGCATGGACCAAGCAACCCCAAACCCTCAAGTGTTTAACACTAGGTTTGTTTCCATACCAGAGCTCGTGAGGAGTCTTGGGTACAGATTTACTAGGAATCTTATTCAGGATATATATTATAGTCTCTACTGCATATCCCCAGAAACTAAGAGGTAAATGCGCTTCGCTCTTCATCGAACGGAACATGTCCAAGACGGTCCTGTTACGTCTTTCAGCAACACCATTAATTTGGGGAGTTTCAAGGGGAGTGAGATTGGAGATAATTCCATTCTTATTGAGTCATTCCTTGAGTTCATCTAAGAGGTACTTTCCAACTCGTTCAGATCGAATTCGTTTTGTCTTCCTATCTATTTGGTTCTCAAGCAAAGCCTTAAAATCTTTGAACTTTTCAAATGTTTCATATTTATGACGTAGTAGGAAGATAAACCTGTATCATGAATGGTCATCGATAAATATCAAATAATATCAATATCCATTTCGAGTCACGGTATTGAAGGGACCACATACATCTGTATGTATTAGGTCAAGAATACCTTCGCATCTCATAACCTTGTTATGGAAAGGTGTTCTAGTCATTTTACCTTGAATGTAATGTTCATAGGTAGGTAAAGATTGAACATGTAGAAAATCTAAAGGTCCATCCTTTATCAATCTATTAATCCTATCAACAGATAAATGACTAAGCCTTTGAAGCCAAATCATATTCGAATGATTTCCATCCTCCTTTGATCTTTTAGGGTTTTTATTATTAGTGGTAGTGACATTCATGACACATTCATCAATGCACAATTCATAGAGTCCACCAGAAGTCAAAATACCATCCACAATATATTTATCATAATAGTTTACAATTAACTTATTACAAAAAGACACTCTTTAATTACTAAGACTCGACCACTAGATAACGATAGTCGGCCAGTCCCGATGGCGACTGCTGAAACACTTGCATCAGATCCCATCTGGATAACTATCTCCCCTTGCTCCATATTCCTAGTTTCCTGAAACAAATGCAACGAATTGCATACATGAATAGAAGCATCAGAATTTACAACCCAACTTCCTTCTCGTCCAACAAGAAAACTAGTTTCAATGATGAAAGTAGATTTCATACCTGCAGGGGATTTACCTTTGTCAACTGACTTCAGGTATTCTGGGCAATTATGCTGTCAGTGCCCCGACCTTTTGTAGTGGTGACAGACATCGGTCTTCTTCGATGTCATTAGTGTGGAAGTACTAGAATATGAACCAACTCCTTGATTCTTCTTCTTTCTCTTCTGGGGCGGGCCCTTCCGAGAACCTTACTTCCGACCGCGCTTTCCTTTTACTTGTGCAACCATTGCACTAGCAGAGGGGACGTCCTTCTTCATTACATTTTCTACAGACTTTAATGCATCTAACAACCCAGCATTAGTAAAATCACCTTTGCTCATGTGATATGACACGACAAAGTTGTTGAAAGACTTAGGGAGCGACAGGATAATGAAATCAGCCTGTATTTCAGAATCCATATAGGCTCCCAGGGTCTCCAATTCAAAGAGGTACCCAAACATTTGAGTACGTTTTCTCTGACAGAGGTCCCTTTTTGCATCTTGCAGCGAATAAGCTCTTTCATCACATTATAATGTAGTGTGCTATTTATGTCACCGAATATTGCTTTCAGATTCAGCATGATTTCTTGGCAATGGTTCATTTCCACATGCTGCTTCTGAAGCACATTGGACAATGAGCCAAGAATAGCATCTTGTCAAGTTATGATCTTCATCACATTTCTCATTAAAAGTTTTATCTTCCGGAGTCTGAGTGTATGCTATCTTGTCCTTGGATAACACATACGAGATGCGTTCCGTAGAAAGGACAAGATCCAAATTTTGGATCCAATCTGAATAATTTGGTTCGATCAACTAATTGATAACCAGGAGTCTGCTCAGTGGGTTCTTGGACTTCATTTTCTGAAATTAAGATGCACTATATTAGAACATATAAATATTTATATATTCATTTTTAAAACATTTGATTAAGACATTTTAAATCAAATTTTTCTTGCTATGTCAACTTTGAAAGATTATTTCCTTAATATCTTTCAAAGCCAGAGATATACTTACCGCTATATCTCAAGCAAGAACTGGGATCTCCTCTCTATCTTTGTCACATCCCAATAATATGAGAACTTGTGACTCGAATAAAGAGAAGCGGGAACACATTCCGCCTTGCAAGTCCAACTTGCATTTACCAATTCGGTCTTTAACACCCGAGGCCGCCACCCCTATGGCGATGTTGACCCATTTTTAATTGAACCAACCGCCAATAGGATTAGAACTCGCTATGCGCAATCCAATATCGCTCCAATAATATGAGGACTCGATATTGGGGTCACTACTCATACGACCTTACTCTTTCGAGAAGCAAAGAGTACGATCCAAATGCGCTTGTATACAGGAGTTGTAACTTCAGACAGACGTCTCCTACATACAATCCCTGGCGACGGAACCCTTTGTCTTGACGGGAGACCATGGATGTCACTTTTGAGATCCTCCACCTCTTATTCAAATTCAATAGTTAACTATCATGAATCACATTCATATAATTAATTCTTCCAAGGGAAATACACATATATTCATAATAGAGTGTAGTAATTAGATATAATCAATTTAATTATATTTAATTAATTATATATACAATATTAATCAACAAACTTAATTATTACTTGAATAGAAGGTATAATATCAAATTACGCATTATTCAAATTTTAATAATTAGAAAAATACACCTTGATTTCTCCAGCATTATCGAGTCCCTACCCGCTGTCATGGCCAGTACAGACGGGAGTGCGACAGACCGCAACTGGTGTGACTCACTACCCCAACGCTTCCCGACTAGACACCATATCCACCTCAGGAAAGGATAATGCCAAATAGATCATTGTGTACTTTGAGATGGTCATCGATTTTTCAACCAAATTTTACCATATAATATTCATCAAAATCATTTTGATAATATTATAAGGAGATTTGCTAAAAAATCTCCAATCCTATTCAGACAAGAGGGTTTTGCATGTAAAAGTTGTCCTACAACTATTGTAGGATAAACTAGAGGTTTGCAATGTTTGTTGATGATTTCATATCAACCAATTATGATCAAGATCAACTATCTTATCATTTTGTTAGTGAATTGTCGTCCAATGAAATAATTATCATCTTTAAATATTTTACAAATATTTATCAATATTCATTTCAGAAAATTAACAATTAATTTTCATCAATTTATTTGAATGACTATCACAAGGTTCAGGATCAAGTTTGTCAATTTCCAGCAGTGACCCCTACTCACTAAAATCAACATATCTTGATCGATTTAAATCCAAATTATGCAAAATCAGTTTCCTAAGATTGCTAATTTAATTTATGACATAATCTAAGTGATATTTAACGCATTTCTAGGCGCATCAAAACAGTAATTAACTCATTAGTCATGTTAAGATTCACAGTACCCGCAATAGTGAATACATGTCTATTCAAAGGCCATATCTTGAGAAAACAGAATCCAAATTACGTAAACTCAGATCCTATGATTTCTTTATTTAATGGGGAACAAACTTCAATTAAATAATTCGTGTTTAAACAATTTAAACAGTGGCAAAAAATACAATTAAACAGAGGTGCGAAAATTGAAACGAGACAAAACTTTCGCAACCCTTACAAACCCAAGTCATCCTAGGTTCATAGATCATATCCAAAACCTTTCTGACCTAAGCATCTGATATCACTTGAAGGATATAAGGAATCCTCAAGCACATCACGGAAGCGTGACGATCGCATCTTATACGATCGGGGCGACTATTCGCACTTGGTGTAGCGGAATTTAAAAAATTTAAATCATATGATGAAACCACATGATCACAAGAACGTTTCTTGGACAGTTTCATCTAACCACAAAGTATTAGAAATACCTCTCGAAGCATGGTTGCGATCACTAGATCTCTAAAGCAAGAGATGCTCCTGACTCAAGTCCGACCTATGAAGATGGCACTTGCAAGCATGTTGATGAGACGCGTGCTTCCCGCAATCCTCGATGAAGATCCAAGCCTTGAATCTCCTGATTTCATTCAACGAAATCTGACGTCTCCTTCTTGTGCAAGAAGCTCCAAAGAAGATGGAGATCCACGATCAATCGAAGCGACAACACGACGACATAAATGCGATTGCTATTTCGTCAAGATCTTAAGGTGGACAACCACCTTTAGAGAGAGAGAGACAGAGAGATGGGGCGAGAATGAAAGTTGGGAGAGAGTAGACGTGTATAATTATCATATATTTTCAAAGGGCTAGGGTTGCCCTCCTTATATATTAGTTTTGGAGTTCATGGATCACAATCCATGGATACACAAAATCAATGGTTAGATTGATATGTGTTTTTAATCAATGACCATGATCATTGTTGTTTAAAACAACAACTTATTAATTTATATGAAATTAAATTGATGTTATATTATCATCAACATAATTTAATTCAATAAAATCAATTATCACAAGATGATGATAAAAATAATAATAATAAAGGGATGATAATCCACTCCTAAAAAGGAGGGGCATCACACATGACCAATTCATGGGTGACGCCACCTTTTTATTGGTGGATTATCTTCTTTTTTATTTCATCTCATTATCTCTTAATTATTTGCAACAATATTCATTGCAAATATATTCACTAAATTAATTCCAAATTAGTTAGTGAATATTTCAATCATGCCATTGAAAATATGTGAATCATATTCACAACCCAAACAAAATTGTAAATTACATTTACAATTAATTGCTTAATGTGAATCTAATTCACATTAACAATTAATAAATGCATTTAAAAAAGTGCTCTCTCTCTAATATATTATAAACCGTATTTATAATATATATATAGATACTATGGATAGCATGGATAATACTATCCACAATCTACATTTCCTTGATAATTAAATCTCATTTAATTATCTCGGATAATCATTCTCACAATATGAAGCTTATTCATGTTATTCTTGATAATTAAATCTCATTTAATTATCAACATCTTGTTGCTTGGATACATAATTCATCAAAGGAATTATTCTTGAACTAGTTCAAGAATAGTGTGCTTTCTCCGTAGAAACTTGGAGATAAGGACAAGGCGATTGTATTGTTCCACATATTGTGACTTGGATGTTAAGATGTCATCTCAAATGCAGCTCTCACGGACCTCCCAAAGATGCTTGATTAAATCAAGACCGCAAATTTAAATCTTCTCATTGCATCTGAATCTTATTCAGATCAATGTCCAACGCTTGGACCAAGATCAGATTACTTCTCTACTGAGAGGAGCCACTAAAATCCAAACATGTTTCATCACTCCCTTAGAATGGAAGCGTCATGGTTATACAATCGTTTATGATCACATCACCCGCAGGTATTCCCAATACCTATACATCCTACATACTGGAAGACCTATGATCAACCTGAAGATATAAGATCAATTTTACATTGTCATCTTCAGGGTTTGATCGCCAGGTTTCTCAATCTTGGTCATTGGGAATCAGTATCTATCATATGGTTTCCCAAAGCATATATAATACCTTCAAATTCTTATCATGCTTCCAAATCACGATGACCATGCATGGAAGTTGATCGGTCCCAATACCTCATGAGTGAGCTCATGTCATCCGGTTCACAAGTAAACCTGTATGATCCCTTTGAGAGATCGTATTACTCATACATGCACACCAGCTCGTTGGTGTATAGACCTTGTTAGGTCATCAACCTATCGGTCTGCCAAATGTACATACTCAGACATATAGTAACACATCTGTCTATGGTCAGAGGATGTGTGCCTATGTTGTGACAACATTCAATATAGGACTTAGGCTATCTTGATTTTGTTAAGTCAACCCTTTGACCTAACTAATCTAACACCTCCGAAAAACTATTCCCATGCAGAGGACCAGCATCAAGAGGTCGGTCAGATATCAGCCTTTATGAGAAAGGATTGCCATCTCCTACTCAGGCTGGAGATCATCTCTTAATAATCATTTGATAGTGCTTGATGAGTCCTATATCTAACTCTTTAGATATTCATCCAAACACCAGCCTTTATGATTCAATTAATGAATCAACAACTATATGATCATCAAGACGGCCATGATACATAACCCTAATTGTATAGAGGGACCTTATAGTGCATTCATTCATTTAATTGCAAAAAGGGAGTGAAACAATCAATAACTTTTATTGGTAAAACATATATATATATATTACAATAACATTTATTGTAAGAATGGTTCGCCTCGGGCTCAGATGGCTAACACTAAATCCAAATTTAAGGGAGGTTGTCATGTAGAATATCAAGAAATGGTGTGATGTTGGATTTATATATCCCATTTCAGATTCCAAGTGGGTGATCCTTTTACATGTGGTCCCGAAGAAATCCGGGATTACAATCGTAAAGAATGACCGTGGTGAGGAGATTCCGACCCAGGTACCTACTTCATGGCGTGTCTGTGTAGATTACCGACGCCTGAACTCAGCTACCAAGAAGGATCACTTTCCGCTGCCCTTTATTGATCAGATTATTGAGCGGTTGGCATGGAAAGAGTTATTTTACTTCTTGGATGGGTACTCGGTATACAACCAAGTTGCTATCGCTCCTGAGGATCTGGAGAAAACTATTTTCACTTGTTCGTTTGGCACCTACGCCTTAAGACGGATGCCCTTTGGATTGTGTAAATCCCCCGCTACATTTCAAAGTTGTATGTTGGCCGTTTTTTTCAACATGGTGGGTAATGTTATTGAAGTCTTCATGTATGACTTCTCAGTCTACGGGGATAGTTTTGACACATGTATTGTTCATTTAGATCGAGTTCTTCAATGTTGCTGTGAGGTAAACCTAGTGCTCTCGTGGGAGAATAGTCACATTATGGTGACTAATGGGATTGTATTGGGCCATGTCATCTTTAAATGGTATGGAGGTTGACCCAGCTAAGATTGATGTGATTTCCAAATTAGAGCCACCGATAATTTGTAGTAGTTGAGGTCATTTTTGGGACATGTAGGATTCTATAGGCGATTCATAAAGGACTTCAGCAAAATTGCCAGACCTTTGACTAAGATTCTGTGTAAGGAGCCTGATTTTGTTGTCGATGAGAAAGTCCTCCTTG
Source organism: Ottelia alismoides (assembly GCA_037367405.1). Taxonomy (NCBI): domain Eukaryota; kingdom Viridiplantae; phylum Streptophyta; class Magnoliopsida; order Alismatales; family Hydrocharitaceae; genus Ottelia; species Ottelia alismoides. Next base: position 357,390 of record JAZKJV010007996.1, on the reverse strand, counting down.
CATTCAATCAGATGAAAGAGATGGTTACTAGTGCTCCTGTCTTACAACCACCTGATTGGTCTCTTCCTTTCGATATCATGACGGACGCATCAGATTTCGCAGTTGGAGTTATTTTGGGACAGAGAAGGGATGGGATACAATTTTATATACACTATGCTAGCAAGATTCTAGATGAAGCACAACGAAATTATACAGTTACAGAGAAGGAGATATTAGCAGTTTTGTTTGGGCTAGAAAAGTTCAGATCTTACTTCATCAGTTCACACATTATTGTGTACACGGATTACACTGCCATACGATACTTGCAGGCAAAGAAGGATGCCAAACCACACCTTATCAGATGGATCCTTCTTCTCCGGGAATTTGATTTAGAGATTCGAGATAAACCTGGAGTAAAAAATGTTGTGGCAGATCACCTTTCCCGTATCACAGATACAAATACCTATGAGCATAACATGATTCTTATTTCCGAAACCTTTCCAGATGAGGCCATTTTGTCTGTGGACTCACTCCCATGGTATGCTGATATTGTGAACTATCTTATCTCTAAGAAAGTCCTACAAGATTGGCTGAAGTACAAGGTAGACAGATTTCTGTCAGAGATTCATTATTACTAGTGGGAGGATCCGTACCTATTTCGCGAGGGTGCAAAGTGTATCTGGAGAAGGTGCATTCCTTAGGAGCAACACACCAGTGTACTTGAGCACTGTCACAAACTAAAATCTGGTGGGCATCATTCGGGGAAACGCACGGCATCAATGGTTTTACAGAGTGGCCTATGGTGGCCCACATTGTTTAAGGATGCTACAGAGTATGTTTGAGGTTGCACTGATTGTCAGAAAATGGGAGGCATTATTGATTCCAATGATATCATTCCCCTAAGATATATACAGATTTCTGATGCTTTTGATGCTTGGGGCAAAGACATGGGCCCATTCTCTATCAGTCAGGGATTCAGTACATCTTGCTTACTGTGGATTATGTTAGTTGATGGGAGAGGCTATCCCCACTCGAGCCGCAAATAGTCGTACAGTTTGTTCCTTTCTCAAGGACCATATTATTGTGCGGTTTGGTATTCTCAAAATACTGATTTTAGATGGGGGAAGCTATTTCATTAATAGAAAAGCAAAGAAGCTTGTGAATACGCCATTGAGCACATAGTTGCATCTCCTTAACATCCTCAGACTAATGGCTTGGCAGAAATTTCAAATAGGGAGATCAAGATGATATTACAAAAACTTGTATGTTCAGATAGGAAGAACTGGTCCTAGATGCTTGATTCAGTTCTATGGTCTTATCGGATGGCGTACAAGTCTCCTTTGGGTATGTCTCCCTACATATTGGTGTATGGAAAGCCTTGCCACCTGCCAGTGGAATTAATTCACAAATCTTTATGGGCACTCTGTGTATGCAATCTAGATTATGAGAAGGCATGAAAGAAAAGGATGTTGGATTTGAATAAATTACTGGAATTCTGAGACTTTGCATATGATAACTCACTCATGTATAAGGAGAAAGTCAAGTGCCGGCATGATAAACACATTCGAAGGAATACTTTCTCCCCCGATCAGAAAGTTTGGTTATTTGATGCTAAGTTTAAGTTGTTTCTAGGAAAATTGGAAAGCAAGTGGTCAGGACCGTTCATCGTGAGAGTTGTGCGTAACAATGGGGGTATTGTCATATCTGGGTTGTCATCTGACGCACAACCATTTGTTGTGAACGGACAAGTGCTGAAGCGATATCTAGTTCTTGATACATTCTTGTCTGTTATTGATTCTATATCTGTGATATCAGACGATGATCTCTTGATTCCATCTTTTGCATCTGATACATGAGCATACATTCCTCTTGTATATCCTTTCGTTTCACTCTTTCTTCTCATGTTTTATCATTCATCACATTTCCGTGCGTATATATGCTATACTTAGTATGTGCTTTATCCTAAGTTAGGGGGGTGAAGGATTTGTGTTTTTTCATATTCATCGTGTTCATTACTCTTGTTGTTGCCTATACTTAGGGATACTCTACCCTAAGTATAGGGGGTGATGTTGTTCATATCGTGTCTTCTATTTTTGGGTCTTTACATTCTCTTCATCGATTTTCCCTTTTGTACACTCTACTATACTTAGAATTACTTGATCCTAAGTATAGGGGGGATCGCCAACTTCTCTTCTTTTTATCTTTTCTTTAAGTCGTTGTAGCATAGGAGTATTTCCACTTTTCTATACTTAGCACGAGTATGTCTTCATTTTTCACTCTCTGATAACTTTGAGAACATAGTTCGAGCTAAGTATAGGGGGTATCGTATATATTGTATATATACTTCAGATATAACTCGTACTATTATGTTTATTTTGATGGATATGTATAAAATTTTGTAAAATCCACGTATGTAAAAAAACACAAAAACAAAAAAACCAACAAAAACAAACAAAAAATAAACAAAAACATAAAACACAAAAAAAACACACAAAAAAATCCTTGTATATAACTGTATATATTTCACTAACCCTTTTTCCTTAAAAAAGAGAAAATACAAAAATCCATAAAAAGTTCAAAATTAAAAAATTGTCTAAAAATGTTCTTTTCACATGTGCATCATTTTCTCAAAAAAAAATCTTTCTTGCATTTGCATGTGCATTTTTCAAGATAGTATTGACATTTAAACTATGTCTGGAATAAAATTGAGGAATAGAGCTTAGTTGGGCCTTAATTCACTTAATTCTAGAGGAACCTAGAGTTAAGACTTTTCAGGTCCTAGTGACTTAATTCTTTGAGTCCATAAGACTATGTTCACATGTCATCTTGAGTAGTCTAAGTAGAATATTTAACAACACACGCACGATTCTTTAAGACTGTGGCTTATCTTGGAGAAAGCACTTTGCACGTAGCTCTTCATGGATGAGGTAGTGAGGAGGCAGAACCTTTTAGCTTGGGGCATGTGAGCCCAAGGTGAACCATTCTTACAATAAATGATATTGTAATATATATGATTTATCAATAAAAGATATTGATTGTTTCACTCCCTTTATGGGATTAAATGAATGAATGCACTATAAGGTCCATCTATACAATTAGGGTTATGTACCATGCCGTCTTGATGATCATATAACTGTTGATTCATTAATTGAATCATAGAGGTTGGTGTTTGGATGAATATCTAAAGATTTAGATAGAGGACTCATCAAGCACCGTCAAATGATTATTAAGAGATGATCTCCAACCTGAGTAGGAGATGGCAATCCTTTCTCATAAAGGTTGATATCCAACCGACCTCTTGATGCAGGTCCTATGCATGGGAATAATGATTCAGAGGGGTCAGATTAGTTAGGTCAAAGGGTTGACTTAATGAGATCGAGATAACCTAAGTCCTATGTTGAATACTGTCACAGCATAGGCACACATCCTCTAATCAGAGACAGATGTGTTACTATATGTCTGAGTGTATACATTTGCATACCAATAGGTTGATGACCTAACCAAGGTCTATACACCGGCGAGCTGGTGTGCATGTAAGGGCATATGAGTAATACGATCTCTCAAAGGGATCATACAGGTTCAATTGTGAATCAGAAGACATGAGTTCACTCATGAGGTATTGGGACTGATCAAATTCTATGCATGGTCATCGTGCTTTGGAGCATGACAAGAATTTGAAGGTATGATATATGCTTTGGAAAATCATATGATCGATATCGATTCCCAATGACCAAGATTGAGAAACTTGGTGATCAAACCCTGAAGATGACAATGTAAAATTGATCTATATCTTCAGATTGATCATAGGTCTTCCAGTGTGCATGATGTATATCTTTTAGGAATACCTGAGGATGATTAGATCATAAACAATTGTATAACCATGACGCTTCCATTCCGAGGGAGTGATGAAACATGTTTGGATTTTAGGGGCTCCTAACAGTAGACAAGTGATCATTATCTTAGTCCAAGTGTTGGACATTGATATGAATGAGATTCAGATGTAATGATAAGATTAGATTTGCGGTCTTGATTTAATCAAGAATCTATGAGAGGTCCGTGAGATCTGGATTTGAGATGGGATCTCAACATCCAAGTCACTATACGTGGAACAATACAATCGTCATGTCCTTATCTCCAAGTATCTACGGAGAAAGCGCATTATTCCTGAAAGGGTTCGAGAATATTTCCATAGTTAAATTATATCTAATCATTGAGAAATAGATAATTAAATTTGATTTAATTATCTTGAATGATGTGAATTTGATTCACATTAACGACTGTGTGAGAATGATGCTCCAATATAATTAAATGTAATTTAATTATTATGGATAGGAATAATGTGGATAGCAATATCTAATTATTCATTTTACAATATAAATGTGATTTATAATGTATTAAAGAGTGATTATTATGATTTATATTTGTTAATGAATTATTGGTGTGAATTGGATTCACATTGTATAATTAATTAAAAATATAAATTATCTTTTGTTTTTGGGTTGTGAATGTGATTCACAAATTTCCAATGGTAAGATTGCAATGTTCTCAAAATTAAATATGAATTATTTTCGTAGAATAATCCACAATAAAAGTTGTTGGAACAATAATGGAGATTTTCATGGAGATATGCAATCTCATGAGATTGCATGAGATTGCCTCCACCATGAAAATAGGTGGACGGCTACCAAGTCCTATATTGAATTGGTGGCTGTCCCACCTATTTTATGGGGAGACATTATCTCCATGCTAATTATCTCCTTATTTATTTGATTTGATTTGGTATTGAATCGTATTTGATCTATCAAATATATTTGATCTAAATTAAATTATTAGTTGTTGGTTTTTACCAACAACAATCTTGACCATTTGATTAAACACAAATCAATCTCATCCATTGATTTTTGTGTGTCCCATGGATTGTGATCCATGGATCCCAAAACGCTATATAAAAAGGCACTCCATGCTCTCTAGGGTTACAACAACAAGAATAACCATCTTAAGCTCTCTCTCTTCTCTCATTCCACTCGCCATCTCCTCTCTCCCCTCTAAATGTGGTCGTCCACCAAACTCTAGAGGAGGAATGTCATCGTCGCTTCACCCTTGCACCGTCGCCTCGACATCTCTTGGTTCTCCATCTTCTTTGGAGTGCTTCTCTCTTAAAGAAGGTGTTTGATCTCGTGCGACGAGATCAGGAGTTCACCGTGTTGGATTAACTTCTTGGATTGCGAGGATCACACGACTCATCCCTGCGCTCGCAAGCATCTTCTCCGAAGATCGGACTTGAGACAGGAGATCTCTTTTCGTAGAAACTCGATCAATCACGCTACAAGAGGTATTTCTATATACTTGATGTTGTTTTAGACGAAATGATCTGAGAATCGTTCTTGGATCATGTGGTTTCATCATGTGAAAAATTTTAAATTCCTCTGCATAGAACAACTAATCCGACTAGTCGTTCTTAGTCATATTCGATATGATGCTCATGCTTCATGATGCGCTTGAGGATTATTCCATATCCTTCAACTGGTATCAGAGCCAGTTTGAAGGTTTTTTGGATACGATCTGTAAACCTAGGACGACTTGGGTTCGTTCTGGTCGCGAAAGTTTTTTTTTCGCATTTCATTTTCACACCTCTGTTTAGTGAATGAATTCAGCCCTGTTTAAAATGTTTAAACATGAATTAATCACTTGGATTTTGTTCCCCATTGAATAAAGAAACCATAGGATATGAGTTTACATAATTTGGATTCCGTTTGCTCAAGATATGGCCTTTTGAATAAACATGTATTCACTGTTGCGGGCACTACGAATCTTAACATGATTAATGAATTAATTACTATTTTTATGAGCCAAGAAATGCATGAAATAACACTTAGGTTCTTTCATAAATCAAATTCGAAATATTAGGAAACTGATTTTGCGTATTTTGGATTTAATTTGATTGAGATATGTTAATTTTGGTAAGTAGGGGTCACTACTGAATGTACATTCCAAATCAAGAACATGTAATTGTCAATTAGTGAAATTAATTGTTAATTTCCTTGAATAATTATGAAAAATATTTTCAGAAGTATTTAGAGATAATTATTTCCTTAATTGACATGGCCTCAACCAATAATTTGGTTAGATGAGATCTAAATCACAATTGGTTACACAATCGACAAACAAACTTGCTTGAATAATATCGGGAATTTATTTAGAAAATTTCTGTACAATCAAAATGGTTTTGATTATTAATATGTGGTATGATTTCGATTGAAAAATCGATTAGCATCTCAAAGTACACAATGATCTATTCGACATTATCCTTTCATGAGGTGGATATGGTGTCTAGTCGGGGGGCGTTGGGTTAGTAGGTCGCACCGGTTGCGGTCTGTCCCACTCCCATCAGTACTGGCCATGACAGCGGGTAGGGACTCGATAATGCCGGAGAAATCATGGTGTATTTTTCTAATTATTAAAATTCAAATAATACTTACTTTGAGATTATACCTTCCATTCACGTAATAATCAAGTTTGTTGATTACAAATTGGATTGAAAATTATTTTAATATGATTAAATTGATTATATCCGATTGAAACACTCTATTGAGAATAGATGTGTATTTTCCTTGGAAGAATTAATTGTGTGAATGTGATTCACAATGATTAATTAGTTATAATTTGAATATGAGGTGGAGGATCACATAAGTGACATCCATGGTCTCCTGTCAAGGAAAAGGATTCTTTCACCAGATATTGTATATAGGAGACGCCTGTCCGAAGTGACTGGTCTTGTATACAATTTATTTGGATCGGGTTCTTTACTTCTCGAAAGAGTAAGGCCGTATACATAGTGACCCCAATATCGGGTCCTCGTATTATTTGGGCGATATTGGATTGCGTATAGCAAGTATTAAGCATGTTGATGGTTGGTTCAATTAACGATGGGTAAACATCATCTTAGTGATGGTGGGCTCGGGTGTTAAAGATCGAATTGAGAAATGCAAGTTGGACTTGCAAGGCAGAATGTGTTCCCGCTTCTCTTTATTCGAGTCACAGGTTCTCATATTATTAGGATGTGACAAAGATAGAGAGGAGATCCCAGTTCTTGCTTGAGATAGCGGTAAGTATATCCCTTGCTTTGAAAGATAATAAGGGAATAAACTTTCAAAGTTGATAGAGCAAGACTAATTTGATTTAAAGTGCCTTAATCAAATGTTTTAAAAATGAATATATAATCATTTATATGTTCTAATATAGTGCATTCTTAATTTCAGAAAATGAAGTCCATGAACCCTCTGAGCAGGCTCTATGTCAATCAGTTTATCATACCAAATTATTCAGATTGGATTCAAAGTTTGGGTCTTGTCCTTTCTGCGGAGTGCATATTGTATGTGCTGTCCAGTGACAAGATAGCAGACCCTCAGACTCCAGAAGATAAATCTTTTAATGAAAAATATGATGAAGATCATTACTTGGCGAGATGTTATATCCTTGGCTCATTATCTAATGTACTTCAGAAGCAGCATGTGGAAATGAACCATTGCCAAGAAATCATGCTAAATCTGAAATAAATGTTCGGTGACATAAACCGCACGCAACGTTATAATGTGATGATAGAGCTTATTTGCTGCAAGATGCAGGAAGGGACCTCTGTCAGAGAACATGTGCTCAAAGTGTTTGGGTACCTCTCTGAATTGGAAACCCTGGGAGCCTACATGGATTCTGAAATGCAGGATGATTTCATTCTGCTATCGCTCCCTAAATCTTTCAAGAACTTTGTTGTATCATATCACATAAGCAAAGATGATTTTACTAACGCTGTCATGTTAGATGCATTAAAGTCTGCAGAACACGAATGAAGAAGGATGACCCCTCTGCTAGTGCAATGGTTGCACAAGTAAAAGGAAAGCATGGTCGGAAGCAAGGTTCTCGGAAGGGCCCACCCCAGAAGAGAAAGAAGAAGAGTCAAGGAGTTGGCTCATCTTCCAATGCATCCACGTTGATAGCGTCGAAGAAAACCGATGTTTGTCACCACTGCAAAAAAGTCAGGGCACTGGTGGCGTAATTGCCCAGAATACCTGAAGTCGGTTGACAAAGGTAAAGCCCTAGTAGGTACGAAATCTACTTTCATCATAGAAACTAGTTTTCTCGTTGGACGAGAAGGAAGTTGGGTAGTAGATTCTGGTGCTTCTATTCATGTATGCAACGTGTTGCATTTGTTTTAGGAAACTAGGAATCTAGAGAAAGGGGAGATAGTTATCTAGATGGGAGATGATGCAAGTGTTGCAGCAGTCGCCATCGGGACCTGCCAACTATCATTATCTAGTGGTAGAGTCTTAGTACTTAAAGAATATCTTTATGTACATGAAGTCGGGAGGAACTTGATATCTGTATCAAAAATTGTTAGAAATGGATATTCCTTCCTTTTCTGTAATAAGTTAGTCATAATCAATATGATAAATTTATCGTGGATGGTGTTTTGACTTTTGGTGGACTTTATGAATTGTGCATTGATGAACATGTCATGAATGTTAATACCACTAATAAAAACCATAAAAGATCCAGGGAGAATGGAAATCATTCGAATATGTTTCGGCATAAAAGGCTTGGTCATTTATCTGTTGATAGGATCAAGAGATTGATAAAGGATGGACCTTTAGATTTTCTACAGGTTCAATCTTTACCTACCTGTGAATATTGCATTCGAGGTAAAATGACCAAGATGCATTTCCGTAACAAGGTTAAAAGATGCAAAGGTATTTTTGATCTAGTACATACCGATGTATGTGGTCCCTTCAGTACCGCGACTTGAAATGGATATCGATATTATTTGTCATTTATTGATGACCATTCGCGATACGGGTTTATCTTCCTACTACATCATAAATCTGAAACCTTTGAAAAGTTCATAGAGTTTAAGGCTTTGGTGAAAACCAAGCTGATAGGAAGATTAAACAGATTCGATCTGATCGAGGTGGCGAGTACTTCTCAAATGAATTCAATAAATACCTTAAAGAGAATGGAATTGTCTCCAATCTCACCCCCTAGAACCCCCCAACTTAATGGTGTTGCTAAAAGACGCAACAGGACCATCATGGACATGGTTCGTTCAGTGGCGAGCAAAGCACATTTACCTCTAAGTTTCTGGGGATATGTAGTAGAGACTGCAATATATATCCTGAATAAGATTCCTAGCAAATCTGTACCCAAGACTCCTCATGAGCTATGGTATGGGAACAAACCTAGTGTTAATAACTTGAGGGTTTGGGGTTGCTTGGTCCATGCGAAGAACGTGGACACAAGTAAGCCAGAATCTCACACTCGTGAGTGCTACTTCATTGGATATGTTAAAGATGGTATTGGATACCAGCTCTATGTCCCTGAGACCCAAAAGGTTTTTATCTCTAGAGATGTGAAATTTCGGGAGAATGAATTCCTTAAAGTTCAAGACAAAAATGAAGTAGAGGAACTCATTGAATCCCCTGAGGATTCTGAGCTTCCTGAACCAAAAACTGAAGAGATAAATTAAGATGAAACACACATACCTCTTTGAAGGATTTCTAGGGTGTTGCACCACCTGAAAGGTATGAATTCCATGTGTCAACTGTGACTGACAATGATTCTACTTCATTTGATGAAGCATTCGTGGATCATTACATGGATAGATGGATGCTAGCAATGAAGTCAGAAATTGACTCCATGCATAAGAATGTTGTATGGACCCTAGAGGATCCACCTAAAGAAGTAAAACCCATTGGATGTAAATGGATCTTCAAGAGTAAAAGGGGACCTGATGGGGAAGTAGAGACTGTCAAAGCACGGCTCGTAGCCAAGGGCTACACACAGAGAGAAGGCATCGACTACGATGAGACGTTCTCTCATGTGGCTATGCTTAAGTCCATCAAGACTCTGCTGGCTATAGTTGCATCTCTTGACTACGACATCTGGCAGATGGACATTAAGACAGCTTTCGTCAATGGATACCTCAAGGAGGATATCTATATGTAGCATCCCCAGGGCTTCATAGTTGAGGATGGCAAAGTATACAAGCTAAAGAAATCCATCTATGGGCTCAAACAAGATTCTCGTAGCTAGAACATCAGATTTGATGAAACCATAAAGATTTATGATTTTGTGCAGAATCCTGATGAACCTTGTGTGTACAAGAAGCTTAGTGGGAGCATCATTGTGTTCATCGTACTTTACGTAGATGATATCCTTATCATTGGGAATGATACATGAATGATGATCAGTGTGAAAATTTGGCTATACCATACCTTCGAGATGAAAGATCTTGGAGGAGCCTCTAACATCTTAGGCCTGGAGTTGTCCAGAAATCGAGAAAAGACGATATTGGGATTATAGCAACATGGATACATTAAGAAGATTCTTGAACAATTCCGTATGAATAGTTCTAAGAAAGGTTTCCTTCCCTTAAGGCATGGTATCCACCTGTCTAAAGGGATGGCTCCTCAAACTGTTGTGGAAAAGAAGGCCATGGCTGGATGCCCGTATGCATCAGCTGTAGGAAGTTTAATGTATGCCATGATGTGTACTAGGCTAGACATATGCCATGCAGTGGGAGTGGTAAGTCGTTACCAATCCTTCTATGGAGAGCAACACTAGAATGCAATAAAGAACATATTCAAATATCTAAGATGGATGCAAGATTACATCTTGGTATATGGAGATGGTGATCTCAAAGTTTTGGGATATACAGATTCAGACTTCCAGTCGGATATTGATGATCGAAAGTTGACATCAGGGTTTGTATTCCTGTTGAATGGTGGTGTTGTGAGCCGGAGAAGCAAGAAGCAGGACACTATTGTAGATTCAACAACAGAAGCCGAATATATTGTCGCATTGGATGCTGCAAAGGAGGCGGTGTGGTTGCGCGGATTCATCTTAGAGCTTGGCGTAGTTTCCTCTGATACTCCCATCCCGTTACTCTACGATAACACGGGACCCATTGCCCAGGAAAAGGAAACCAAATGGCATCAAAAGAGCAAGCACGTGGAATGGAAATACCACATCATTCTGGAGATTCAAAAGTGTGGTGATATAATCATCACCAAGGTGGCCTCTACCGAGAACGTTGCTGATCCTCTTACCAAACCTCCGACCTAGAAGGTTTTCAACCAACATGTAATGAGTATGGGTTTACGGATTGTTCCTTAATGGTTTTGAGGGCTAGTAGGAGATTTTTAGCCATGTGAGCCCGAGGCGAACCATTCTTACAATAAAAGTTATTGTAATATATATATCATTTATTAATAAAAGTTTTTGATTGTTTCACTCCCTTTCTGAGATTAAATGAATGAATGCACTATAAGGTCCCTCTATACAATTAGGGTTACATACCATGGCCATCTTGATGATCATATAGTTGTTGATTCATTAATTGAATCATAGAGGCTGGTTTTGGATGAATATCTAAAGAGTTATATAGAGGACTCATCAAGCACCGTCAAATGATATTATTAAGAGATAATCTCCAACCTGAGTAGGAGATGGCAATCTTTTCTCATTAAGGTTGATATCCGACTGAGCTCTTGATGCGGATCCTCTGCATGGGAATAGTGATTCGGAGGTGTTAAATTAGTTAGGTCAAAGGGTTGACTTAACGAGATCGAGATAACTTAAGTCCTATGTTGAATGCTGTCACAGCATAGGCACACATCCTCTAACCAGAGACAGATGCGTTATTATATGTCTGAGTGTGTACATTTGGAAGACCAATAGGTTGATGACCTACTCAAGGTCTATACACTTGCGAGCTGGTGTGCATGCAAGGGCAAATGAGTAATATGATCTCTCAAAGGGATCATACAGGTTGAATTGTGAACCGAAAGTTATGATCTCACTCATGAGGTATTGGGACTGATCAAATTCCATGCATGGTCGTCGTGCTTTGGAAGCATGAAGGGAATTTGAAGGTATGATATATGCTTTGGGAAAGCATATGATCGATACCGATTCCCAATGAAACTTGGTAATCAAACCCTGAAGATGGCAGTGTAAAATTGATCTATATCTTCAGGTTGATCATAGGCCTTCCAGTATGTAGGATGTACATGTGTTAGGAATACCTGAGGGTGATTAGATCATAAACGATTGTATAACCATGACGCTTCCATTTCAAGGGAGTGATGAAACAGGTTTGGATTTTAGTGGCTCCTCTCAGTAGAGAGGTAATCTGATCTTTGTCCAAGCGTTGGACATTGATCTGAATGAGATTCAGATGCAATGAGAAGATTAGATTTGCGATGTTGATTTAATCAAGCATCTATGATAGGTCCGTGAGATATGGATTTGAGATGAGATCTCAATATCCAAGTCATTGTACGTGGAACAGCACAATCGCCGTGTCCTTATCTCCAAGTATCTACGAAGAAAGCGTATTATTCTTGAAAGGGTTCAAGAATATTTCCATAGTTGAATTATATCTCAGCGTTGAGAAATGGATAATTAAATATGATTTAATTATCTTGAATGATGTGAATTTGATTCACATAAAAGGATGTGTGTGAATGATGATGCAATATGATTAAATATTATTTAATTATTATGCATAGGAATAATATGGATAACAATATCCAATTATTCATAATATAATAAAAATGTGATTTATAATGTATTAAAGAGAGTTTATTATGATTTATATTTGTTAATTAATTATTTGTGTGAATTGGATTCACATTGTATAATTAATTGAAAATATAAATTATCTTTTGTTTTTGGGTTGTGAATGTGATTCACAAATTTCCAATGGTAAGATTGTAATATTCTCAAAATTAATTATGAATATTTTTTGTAGAATAATCTACAACAAAAGTTGTTGGAACAATAATGGAGATTTTCATGGAGATATGCAATCTCATGAGATTGCATGAGATTGCCTCCACCATGAAAATAGGTGGACGGATACCATGTCCTATATGGAATTGGTGTTCGTCCCACCTATTTAATGGGGAGACATTATCTCCATGCTAATTATCTCCTTATTTGTTTGATTTGATTTAGGATTGAATTGTATTTGATTTATCAAATATATTTGATCTAAATTAAGTTATTAGTTGTTGGTTTTTACTAACAACAATCTTGACCATTAGATTAAACACAAATCAATCTCATCCATTGATTTTTGTGTGTCCTATCGATTGTGTTTCATGGATCCCAAAAACCTATGTAAAGAGAGGCACTCCATGCTCTCTAGGGTTACAACAACAAAAACAAGCTTCTTAAGCTGTCTCTCTACTCTCTCATTCCACTCGTCATCTCCTCTCTCCCCTCTATTGTGGTCGTCCACCAAACTTTAGAGGAGGAATGTTGTCGTCGCTTCACCATCGCGTTGCTGCCTCGACGTCTCTCGGTTCTCCATCTTCTTTGGAGTGCTTCGCTCTCGAAGAAGGTGTTTTATCTCGTGCGACGAGATCAGGAGTTCACTGTGCTTGGATTAGCTTCTTTGATTGTGAGGATCACGCGACTCATCCCTGCGCTCGCAAGCGTCTTCTCCAAAGATCAGACATGAGACAGGAGGTATCTTTACGTACAGACTCGATCAATCATGCTACAAGAGGTATTTCTATATACTTGATGTGGTTTTAGATGAAATGATCTGAGAATCATTCTTGGATCATGTAGTTTCATTATGTGAAAAATATTAAATTCCGTTGCATAGAACAACTAGTCCGACTAGTCGTTCTTAGTCGTATTCGATACGATGCTCACGCTTCCATGATGCACTTCAGGATTATCCCATATTCTTCACATACGAGGGTAGTACATCTACGCGGAACCTCTCGTCTTCCTCTAGGGAAGGAAGACCATCTCAACCATGTCTAGCGATGTTGAGGTCTAAAGACAGGAGTTGTGGGGTTGCAATAATGCTTCAAAAGAGGGATAGTCTACTGGTTCAAGAGGAAAAGCACCTTATATACATGATGCACCTTGTATATGCTTTCAAAGAATTTAAATTTTGGAAAAATGCAGAATCTCCAAAAGTGGACAGGCCTGATTGAAAAGTAAAATGCCTGCTTGAGTGTATATACAAGGATTATATATGTATGTATGTATGTATATACACGCGCACACTTAAGAGCTTCAAAGACAAAATTTTGTAAGCTTGCAGTGGATGGCTACACTGGTCATGTATCCAAGGATATGTAGCTACACTGGTTACCGTCCATTCTTTTCTCCATCCCCTCTTCGTGAGCTCGTTGTACCTTAACTTAGAAGGGAATATCTCCGCTCCATGAGTAAAGAGTTGCAAGACCGGGGAACTAGAGTTTCCATGTTGAGGGAGGTTATTTCTTTGCTACTTTTGAGATGGGGAGCTATATCTCACTTACACCGTACAAGTAAAGATTCATAGTCACAAGAATTTGTGTATGTAGACTTGTTCTGACGTGACTGTTGAGGTGACCTGAATAGGAGTCCTATGGAACTTAGAGGTTGTTAGGTTTTAAATCCATCTCACATTAAGGTTATGACACACTAATAATCCAAAGGATCGACATAGCTCCAAACTATAATTTTATGAAGATAAGTTTAATACTCAATATTTTCCTACTTTCTTTATTTTCCCTTTATTCTTTAAAATAAGTGTTTGCTAAGGGACTAGCAAACGTAAAGCATAGGGGGATGATGAATCTACGATTCGTCATCTTTATTCATTTATTTTAGCTTAAAATCCCTTATAAACACCTGTATATAATACAAACTCCATATTCTTACTAACTTTCATCTATGTGTAAATATTGTATATTTGTATATTGTTATAACTGTAAATAAATAAATAAATAAAAGGAAAAATAAAGAAAAGAAAATTAAAAAAAGGAAAATTGTATATATGAAATAGATACAGGCTGACTCGAACCCCGATATTAGGTCAAGACTTGACCTGATCGAACAGGAATATAGTACGGAGAGATAGGGTCCACAATCAAAAAAATCCCAAAAAATAGTGTGTTGTGTATATTTGTGTATTACACCACTTTATTTGTATATTAATTGACCTCAAATCAAATAACTTTCAAAACCAAAGTTGTAAATAAAAATATGTTCTCATTAATAAAAATAATTGTACAATTAAATCATGTACAGAATAAAAGCAACCACACTAGGAAAAAGCCATTAAGCACTAATTGAATGATCAATAACGGCTCCATGTGAACTCAAATTGAACCAATCTCACTTCCATTGGATTCTAAATTAAATTATCTTTAAAATGATTGTATTTTCATAATTTTTGGAGTTACAAGTAAAAAGTTGGTTTTCTGGAGTGGTTTGTGTAATTTTCCCATATATTTTGTACATACTGTATTTGTACATATTTATAAATAATTTTTACTAATTATTTAAAAAAATTTTAAAAAAATAAAAATAATTAAAAAAGCTAATTTCCTCATTTACCCTTGTATATAATGTCATATATGTATATCGTATATGTATATAGTTGTTATTCTTAATTAACTCTCATAAAAAAATTAAAAAAATAACATTTTTATTCAAATAAATAAAGTGACGAAAATTAAAAAAAATAGATAATTTTGTAAATAATTTTATCTCTCTTTATATTTATCTCATTTCAATTTTCATCTCTATTGTCTCTTTATCCAAATAAATCAAAAAAATCCAATTTCATCTCCATTAGCTCTTCTATTTATACGACTCCTTCTCCATCATTCCAACTGGATCAATCTTTGTTGAGAGGAGCCCGATCTCTGAGAGTCTTGTCATCGAGAAAGGTGCATGCCCTCTGAGTAGTCCGGTGAGCGAGTCGGCGTTCGTCGAGGCGATCACAGTCCATTTTCTGCTCCTAAGGTGAGATACATAGTTAAATCTTCATTTTTTATCTAGGTTAATCGTAATTTAAATTATGCAACATCATTTCATCCTCATTTCAATTTTCTACATCTTAAATTAAAAAAAATCCATCACGATTTGATCCGTTTCGATCTTGGTTTTTCATCTCATGTTCTTGATCTCTCCATGTTCTTTTCTATCTTACACGATCTATCAACTTCGACCACACACTGTGGTCGGAGAATCGAATTCGATCCCTTCACTTTCGTCGGATCCCCATTCATTTTCCGATTTGTAAATAAATAAATATATATATATTTTTTTGTTTTTTCTCTATAGTTTATTTTGCAGGATAAAATAAAAAAAATCACAAAAAATATAAAATAGAAAAAAAAGATTTTTATTTAGTATTTCATCCACTATTTATAATTCAAAAGGAAAAAATAAAAAATAAATAAAAACACAGGTTCTACCCACGGCAGCGCCTCTCGCCATCTTACGTCAGCCCGCGGCGCTTCCCACGGCCGGGGCCCCGTTGCCTCGCCCCGACGGATCCATCTTTGTGTCAACGCCGCCATGTCTCCGCGCTGGGCGCGGCCTGCCCGAACATCTCTCCCCCAGCACTCCAAGCGCAGGCCACCCAGACGCGCTGCCCATGGGCAGATTCCCTTCGCCTAAGATGGAGCCACCTCGCCGCGAGTCCGCGCTGCCCGGTGCCTACTCCCTCAGTCCACCGCCCAAGCACTTCAGCCCTGCTTTAGCCACCACCTTGACCCTCCATCGACCTCCACCGCCGAGGGTGCCCCACTTCCACGCCGCCGCCATCTGCGGCAAGCAGCCAACCTCTGCCTCAAGACCATCACCATGCACATCCTCCTGATCGCCGGCCTCCACTGCGCATCTCCATTCGCGCAGGCAGCCCCCTTCCACGTCGCTGCCATATGCGGCAAGTAATCCACTGCAGGCGGCACCGCCCACCTCTTGGATTCCTTTTTGTTGAAGAACGAAGAGGACATAACCTAGGGTTTGGACGGTTATATATATATATATATATATGAGCTAAATGGGGCTGCCCCCAAGGAGTAGCCAGCTTGGCTACTCCCACCCTTATTTTTCCGTCATTTTTTTATTTTTTTGGAAAATAAAAATTTGTATATTCATCATTATATCCCTCTCACATTCTATTAAAATTTCATCAGAAACAGAAACTCCTACAACCTCCATCCAAACATCGTCGATTTAAAAAATCCTGCGACCGTTAAAAAAATGACGTCTGGATGGAGGGCTTAGGAGTCTCTGTTTCTGACGAAATTTTAATAGAATGTGAGAGGGATATAATGATGAATATACAAATTTTTATTTTCCAAAAAAATGAGAGAAAAATAGGGGTGGGAGTAGCCAAGTTGGCTACTCCCTGGGGGCAGCCCCATTTTACCCTGTATATATAGGGTAAAATGGGGTTGCCCCCAGGGAGTAGCCAACTTGGCTACTCCCACCCCTATTTTTACCCCATTTTTTTATTTTTTTTAGAAAATAAAAATTTGTATATTCATCATTACATCCCTCTCACATTCTATTAAAATTTCGTTAGAAACAGAGACTCTTAAGCCCTCCATCCTACGTCATTTTTTTAACGGTTGTAGGATTTTTTAAATTGACCATGTTTGGATGGAGGCCGTAGGAGTCTCTGTTTCTGACGAAATTTTAATAGAATGTGATAGGGATATAATGATGAATATACAAATTTTTATTTTCTAAAAAAATAAAAAAATGAGGTAAAAATAGGGGTGGGAGTAGCCTAGTTGGCTACTCCCTAGGGGCAGCCCCATTTACCTTATATATATATATATATATGGGGGCCTTTCAAATAAGACGCCGTCCTTCCTGAGTTCAGGAAGGCCACCCCTTTTTTGTATAAAAACAAGCACCTTAGTAGAATACGTATACAGTTTGTATTATAGGTGCACGTTATAAATACAAAGTCGCATATAAAACTGTGTATTATAATACAAAATTAAAACTGCACATTATAATACAAAACTGTATATGTATTCTACCAAAGTCATCATGTTTTCTACAAAAAGGGGGTTGGCCTTCCTGAACTATTGAAGGACTGCGTCCTATTTGAAAGAAATCCTATATATATATATATAGGGTAAAATGGGGCTGCCCCCAGGGAGTAGCCAACTTGGCTACTCCCACGCCAATTTTCCCCTCATTTTCTTATTTTTTTGGAAAATAAAAATTTGTATATTCATCATTATATCCCTCCCACATTCTATTAAAATTTCATCAGAAACAGAGACTCTTAAGCCCTCCATCCAGACGTCATTTTTTTAACGGTCGCAGGATTTTTTAAATCGACCATGTTTGGATGGAGGCCGTAGGAGTCTCTGTTTCTGACGAAATTATAATAGAATGTGAGAGGGATATAATGATGAATATACAAATTTTTATTTTTCAAAAAAATAAAAAATGGAAGAAAAATAGGGGTGGGAGTAGCCAAGTTGGCTACTCCCAGGGGGCAGCCCCATTTACCTCATATATATATTGGAAAATTTGCATTAAAGAACCTAATGGTTTTCAGTATTGCAAAAAGGTCCTCGCTTCAGTTCCAGAACGTGCATTTTTGGGTAATTTGCATTACCAGGCTTCCATTTATTTCTTTTATTGATTTAATACAAAAATAAGAACTATTTACATTTTACTCCCTGTGTGTCCATATTGATTATTTGCATCTTTTTCTTATTGAAATAAATGTTTTCTTTAGTCAATAAAATTCCCAAGAATTATGCTATGCTCCTGATGTTGGAATCTTTTTAGTATAAATTTTTCATTACATTTTGTCATCATTTATTATTACTTAAATATAAAAAACAGTGTCTTTTTGTCTTTCTGAAATTAAAAAAATCATAAAAATTTGAAAATATCTTAAAAAATTCTAAAAACCTTGGAGCAGGTTTCTTTCATTGTCATTTAATTTCTGTCCAAATTTCACGCATTAACTCTTTATAAAACCAAAAAATATTGAAAAATACTAAAGCTCTTATAAAAATCATAAACAGTTCTACAAAAACCAAAAATTGTCATTTCACTTCCTGTTTGTAGATATTTGCATATAGTTTGTTATAAAAATAATTGCCAGGAGTTTTGGGCATTAAAAATAATTTTAAGTTGCAAATTACTCTAGGATATGCATAATTTTACATTTTCTCACTGTTTGATTTAAAAAAATACAAAAACATCTGAAAATTCTACAAAAATTCTCAAAAAAATTTCAAAACATTCAAAACCAAAAAGTATTTTCTTTGAATTTTTATGTGCATCTTTGATAAATTGAAAATTACAAAAAGAGTTAGTGTGTGTATTTTTGATCTTGTGAATATTGCTCCATGTTATTTTTGAAAATAAAAAATTATGAAATCAAAATCACTAAAAATTTGGAAATAAGAAAATTAAAAAAAATAGAAATAAAAAAGTTGTTTAAAAAATAAAAATATAAAAATCACAAAAACCAAGGATAGTTATCCTTTGAGATTCATGTTTTTCTCTTAATTGATTGTCGATTAATTGAATAACCCTCGGGATTTGTAGCCTCCCTGAGTTCGACCATGTCCGTTATATAGGTTAATAAGTAACAAAAATAAAAAATTTGTTTGTTTGTCACGAGATTTTTTTGCGGGTAACAAGGACAATACTTTATCATTTACCATTAATTTCTGATCCTGATGATTCTCACACAACAACAGGGGAGTTTTGGGAAACGTTTCTCCTACCAGCTTCCCTAGACCTTCTACAACACATCATTTACTCCAACACCTCTTCCAGCACCATAGAGCTCTGGAGCCATTTCTTACTAGGTACAAAGGTAGCAACAACAGTACAAGCGTCGGCAGACGTATCAGTCAGGCCAATAGGGTTGCAAGTTCAACAGCATACCTAGTGGAAGCAGCATTCCTATGGACATCAAGGTCATTTGTCATGTTTGTCTTTGACTTATTATTCTTCATAGCCACAACATTCATCTTCTGGTTACGTGGAATTTTAGCAACACATTTTGGAGGAGTTGGATTTTAGCAAGAACGGACTGTATGATTTGAGGATTGACCTCAATCATCTATCTTTTTTACATGATGAGTGAACTTCCCATACTAGATCCATTTCTACCCAGGTTCATGCTAATCCCAATAACATGAACAGACCTCAGCAATAGCAGTTAGATCATGTATACTACTCAAATTTTCACCAATCTAGGCACAAGATCTTTTAGTTGGATTGTGTTAATCATATGTCTCTCAGCAGAGGATAGACCACGGTCATACATGATCGGTTTAGGGACATGGTGAGGATCGACTCTAAGGCTCAGCCTGAGGAGACTTCAGAGGATGATGATGCCAGACATCTTTAGAGAGATCAGTAGAGAGCGAAGAGTTCCAAGAGAAAATCAAGGAGGAGTACGATAGCAGAGCAGCACACATCAGATTCATAGTCTACGAAGGACCTGGCACCTTAGGATGAGGAGAATGCACATTCAACAGGCATTCCCCATCCTATAGTAGATAATTCAGTTTCTATTCCAGATGTAAAAATTCATGTGCGAAAAACTCGATTTATATAGATAATAAAGTGCATGTTTCTGTTTTTGATTTTGAGTCTTCACATAGTTTTTTGGCTATCCCTTTACCCTATGCTCTTTCAGTAGGAAAGCACATAAATAATAAGATTCAAAACATTGATACTGGAATGACACAATTTTGTAGAGATAACATCATGGATAAGGTGCCATTTGATGAGTATGTGGCTAATCATCTTGCATTCCAGAAGTATTTGAAGGTGCGAGACACACCTAACAGAGTTACCAGGATGAAACCAAACAACTACGTCAAGACCCATGTTCTCTCAGTTGCCACTACGTTTTGTCTCAAGAACCAGAAGTTGCCACTGAAGAAGAGAGATTTAGGAACACATTATGTGGCGAGTCATATCGATGACATAGCATTTGCACACACTCTCCTGGATAATGGTTCTTTGATCAACTTGTTACACTTTGCCTTATATGAGAAACTGATGTTGGGACCTTTACTTCAATCTAGAGCGTTACTTTAGTTTGATGATAAATCAATGAAAAAAGTCTAAGGAGGAGGTAAAAGATGTAATTATCTCGATTGAGGGACAAGACTATAGGGTGGACTTTACTGTCCTTGATATGGACAACCCCAATCATTGCAGAGATTCACATTTTATCCTTGGGAGGCCCTTCCTTAGGACTGCTGGAGCTTATCAGATAGGGATGATGAAGTTCTGTTCTCTAGGCGAGAAGTGGAACTACATATGAAGCAGACAATGTGGCAGTGACCTAATTCATAATCTAGCACAGAATTCTCTTCCTTCTCAGCGGCAGACTCTAATGTAGTTAGCACAAAGTTGGGCACAGATTCCGATAGTACATAGTGAGACCCTCCCATCTAGAGAGGACGATGTACACAGAGCAGTTGTTGATATGTTGCTAGAGATCTTGAGTTATGCATCTCCCTATTCCCTTGATGACTTAGAGGTCCCTTTGGTCTTGTCAGTTCCCTCTCCTTTGGAACAATCAAAGGAATTATATGATGATTCAAATACAGCTTTGGCCGAATTACCATGTTTCTTTGACGATCCAACTCACTATTCTTCAGTTTAATTGGTGGACAACAATACATAAGATTCATCCCCACTACACATGACATATTTAGATTCAGAAGGTAGTTCAACCTGATGTACCTGATGTTCGTCCTAGCTAGAGATGAAGACACTAACTCCTATACTCAAGTATTCCTTCGTTACAGGACCAAAGAATAAGTTTCCTATCATCCTTAGTTCTAGGTTGACTACATATTAGGAGACTAGGGTGTTAGAGTATTAGAGAAGAATCGTTAGGCCATAGGATGGACAGTGTCAGATCTCGTGGGTATAAACCCCACACTCTATTCACACAAAATTTTTGTTGAGGATAATGCTAGACCTTCGTGTGAGTTACAGAGGAGACTTAATCCAAATATGTAAGAAGTAGTTAAGAAAGAGATAAAAATGGTGTGGGGTAGTTTTTATTTACTAAATCTCTGCCTCCAAATGGGTGGAACCTTTACATGTTGTCCCGAAGAAGTTAGGGATTTAAATGGTCAGCAATGAGGACGGAGTTGAGATTGCGACATGAGTACCCAGGTAGTGGTGTGTCTGTGTTGACTACAGGAGCCTGAATGCTGTGACCAATAAAGATCACTTCTCCTACCTTTTATTGATCAGATTTTGGAGAGATTAGAGAGGAAGGAGTTCTTTTATTTTCTTGACAGGTACTCCGGCTACAATCAAGTAGCAATCACCACTAAGGAATAGGAAAAGACCACTTTTACATGTCCTTTCAGCATATATTAATTCAGGAGCATGTCTTTTGAGCTATGCAACACCCCATGTACTTTTCAGAGATTCATGATTATCGTGTTTGCCAAAATGGTTGGGGATTTCCTGGAGGAAATCATCCACGAGTTATCGGTCCATAGTGATTCATTTCACTCTTGTTTAGTGCATTTGGTTCGAGTCCTTCAAATGTGTAGAGAGGTGAACACGATACTCTCCTGGGAAAAAAGTCATTACATGGTTAAGGAGGGTATTGTGTTGGGGTATGTCATCTCTAAGAAGGTAATGGAGGTTTATCTGACCAAGGTGGATGTCATCAAGAAACTTGATCCACCAACCACCATCAAGTCAGTGAGGTCATTTCTGTGGCACGTTGGATTTTATCGACGATTTATTTAGGATTTTTCTAAGATTTCCTGACCCCTGAGAGCTCTTAGGAAAGGACACTGAGTTCTTTGTAGATCACAAGTGTCTTAAGGCCTTTGAGATCCGTAAGAAAAATATTTGTGACTTGCCTATTTTATAGGCTCCTGATTGGTGTCTTCCCTTCGAGATCATGACTGATGCTTCAGATTTTGCTATAGGAGCTGTATTGGGGCAAAGGCAAGATTGGATTTTGTTTGCTTTCACTACGCAAGAAAATTTTTGGATCCAACATAGAGAAATTATACAGTGACTGAGAAAGAAATGCTTGTCATAGTCTGGACTTTAGATAACTTTAGGCATGTGATTCTTAGCTCAAATGTGGTAGTTTATACTGATTATTGAACCATTAGGTATCTCAAGGAAAAGAAGGACGGAAAGGAGTGTCTTCATAGGTGGATATTTTTTCTCTGGAAGCTTGATTTGGAGATTAAGAATAAACCTGGAGTCAAATATATAGTGGCTAATTATCTTTCTAGGATTGAATCAAAGGATTCCCCTAATACTAAACTTATTAGAGAGACCTTTCCAGACGAGTGTATTTGTGTTGTAGATTCATTTTCATGGGACAACATGGTGAAATTCCTTGTCTCCAAGAAAGTTCCCCATGGTTGGACTAAGAGCAGTATAGACTGACTCAAACCAGATTCGAGGAAATACAATTGGGAGGATATGTTCCATTTCTTTGAAGGACCGGATTGTAACTAGAGAAGATGTATTCCTCATGAGGAATACCATAGTGTCCTCATGTATAATCATTCACTTGAGGATGGAGGACACCATTCAGGTAATAGAACCGCTCACAAGGTGTTATAGTGTAGTTTCTTTTGGCCGACCTTTTTTAGAGATGCCAATGATTTTGTACGATCATGTCTTGTTTGCTAAAGAATGGGAGGGACTGTTGGTTCGAGAGATGACTCATGCAACCTATGATTTTTTTAATGTATTTGATACTTGGGCATAGATTTCATTGGTCCCTTTCCTAATAGCCAAGGTTTTGAGTACATCTTGCTAGAGGTAGATTACTTGTCAAGAAAGATGGAGGCTATTCCAACCCGAGTCACATACAGTATGATTGTTTGCAAGTTCATAAAGGATCAATCATTTCATGGTTTGGGTTACCTAAAGTGTTGATATCTGATGGGGTTGTGAATGGAATGATAAAATCTTTATCAAAGGACTATGGATTTGAGCATAAAACAACTAGTCCTTACCATCCACAGTTAAACAACATGGTAGAGGTTTTAAATAGAGAGGTGAAGAGCATTCGCCAAAAGATAGTATATACAAATAGGAAGAACTGGTCTCAGTTATTGAATCAAGTTCTGTGGGCTTACAAAACAACCTACAAGATACCTCGAGGAACTTTACCTTTCAGGTTGATTTATGGCAAGCCATGTCATTTGCCAGCTGAGTTAGTGCACAAATCTGAATGAACAATAAATGAGATAAACTTGAGCTATCACTTAGGGAAATTATGTAGTGACCTTAACCTAAATGAATTAGTGGAAGTCTGCAACTGAGCATATGACAACAACATGATCTATAAGGATAAAGTTAAGAAGTGGCATGATGCGCACACTAGATGCAAAAACTTTATCCGGAGACAAAAGGTATGGTTGTTTAATGCAAAGTTACATATTTTCCACGGGAAACTCAAATCAAAGTTGGCAAGTCCTTTCAGAGTTAAGGAAGTGCATGAGAATGGTCATTTAAAGCTTTTAGAGCTTTCAGAGAATGTACCTTCCTTTATGGTTGACGGACAGTTGCTTAAACATTTTGTAGAATCCAAGGAAAAGTTAATTTCTGTTGGGATTATCGATTTCATGTTTATTTATTCGGTTTCATATTTCTCAGAGAAGGCATAACTATCGTAATAGATTCACATCGAAAGATTCAGTTTCCAAAGAATCATATCTATTCTGATTCTATTTTTGTAATTTCCCTTTATTATTATTCTTTTTAGTCTATTCTTAGCTCAAGTATAGGGGAAATTTTTCCATACCTTTTCCATTACTCAAGTGTCTTCTATGTATTTATCTCTATCTTTTTACTTAGGTTGTTCAAAACCTAAGTATATGGGGGACCATCCTTGTATATTCCATATGACGAATTCTTTCTCATTCTTACAATTGTGTCATTCTTTACTCAATTCTTGTAGATTATTTTCTGCTTAGTTGAATTATGGCTTCATATCACTTTGTGCTTTGAGGACATAACAAAATCTATGTATAGAAGGTTCTACTGTATATATTACATATATACTTTACCCATAGCTCATATTTTTCAAATGGAACTACTATTAGGGCTATGGGTATCGTATTCATTTTTCAATGGAGTTTTGTACAAAATGTTTTGAAAATGATTTTGATATATATATATATATATTAAATGGTTTTCAAAAATGTTTTACATGGTTTAAAAAAATACGGCTTGACATGTTTTGAAAATCATTTCTAAAGTGTTTTGAAAACCTATGTATATTTATGTGACAATGATTGTATAAAGATGCCAAAATTTTGTTCAAAGATAAGGGTGTAAATGAGTTAATTAATTACCTCTATTTAAGAATTTAATAAAAAATAAAAAATAAAAAAATCATCAATTCTCTCGTGTCTCTTCATTATCCTTTTGTGTTTTAGGGTTTTAAGTGGTTGCGATGGTTCGTTGAAGCCTAGTTGTTCCTATTCTTTATAAGGTTGTCTTGCCTTTTAGTCTTACAGAGTCCAACAGCGGATATGCTTCTCAGACTTTTCACCTTTGCTTCTGGCATTATGAGGATTAGGCATGCGCCTGGTCATACATGCATCTTGCAGTCCTTTCTTCACAGTCGGCATGTACTCAAGAGCCTTCATTAAGGGCATGTTCAAGACCAAATTTTGAATAATTTCAATGATGGCAGGATCAGACAAGGCATTTTTTAAAATATCCATTTTTGTGTTTTTTCATTGCATCTGGAAAGGGAATATTTACAGAATCTGAAACAGTATCATTCAAAATTGTGTCCATATTATTGTTTATAGGTACATGGAAAAAATGTATAGAATCATCTATAATCTATGGATAAAAAAATGGTGGCCCGACATCGTATGCAGGATTTGGTTCTGCTACATGTGTTTGACTTCTTTTCTCTCATACTGCTTCTGTGGCACATGTAGGCGTCTCCAATGTTGGCAGGTCTCCGTCGAGGTTGTGGTTGTCTTCTTGTATTTTTTTCCAATTTTTTGAGAATTTTCTTTAGATGATGTTCCTCCAAAAATGTTGGATGGCCCTCATGTTGGCTAGACTGACGACTTCCCATCAGATGCAATGCATTTTCCCTTCGTGATTGTTGATGGATGTACTTCCCTACCGCTCCGGAGAGTAACAACGTTAGATATAAACAAATAATTTCTACATGAATTAGGCAGATCACTACGAACTACCTGCTCCTTACGTCAGAAGTTATTAAGATTAGCCTTGGCCTAGGCTGGTATGATAGTTTTAGCATTCGTCTGGTCATATATCTTCTATGTCATCTTAGCCATATTCTTGACGAGCTGCTCTAGACATGCGAGGGTCGGGTTCACTGGTGCAACCTCAGAAGAGTCTCCCCCTTGGGGCCTCTGTTGTTGATAGTGAGAAGGAGGCTGTTGCTGGTAATCCTGTGAAAATTGTTGAGGAATATGACATGGGTACTATAAATGCTAATGGGAGGAATGAAAATTTTGATATGATGCAGCCAGCTACTGTAGAGGGAAACCCTGATGATAGTAGACATACTAATGCTATTTATATTCCTACCTCCATGTGTTCCCATACTGTGGAGGCTTCTGAAATTGGGGTGAATAAGATTGGAAGTTTCTTCCACCCTGCTGTTGCTAGTGCTGTGGCCGGTTGGCCAAGTTCTGACCCTGAGGGGGTCCCTGAGGATGGGTCAGTCGCTGTTCATGTTCCCACAAACCAATAATCTCTTGAATCTGCGGTGGGGGTGGAGGAAACTGCTCTGGATAGGGTAGTTGCAGCTCTTGCTGATAAACAACCATCTGGTTCTAGGACTACGAGTGTAGCTCTGGGACCTAGATGTAGTATATGTGCTGGACAGGTTGGGGCTGCAGTAGAATTGGTTGAGGAGGTTATATCGATGGTGTCTCCTTCTACTCAGCAGGAATCTCGACAGTGGTAGACACAATGTTGCAAGAATTGACATTCATAGCTCAGACTAGCTGCTCTAACTATTGGGAGATCAGATCGAGCTTCTCCAAGCCCTGGGTTCTCTTCTCAATGACTAGCAATTTTTTGAGGTCCTACTACCTTTTATTTCTGATGTCTACCTTAGACAAGTGGCTCCCAATAATGTTGAGGTTGGCACTCTCATCCTTGTCTTTGGCATGGGTAGCCATGTTTATACACTTTTGAATGGTGGCAAGCATCTTCATGTAGGCCTATAATGAGGACTGAGAGGCCTCTCCTTCGACCATCTCCTAAAATTTGTTCCAAACTACATCCTCGTCCTTGTTGAAATGCAAGCCTCCATAAGCGGCATCGATGAGCCTCTAGCATTCAAGTGTCATCCCACCGAAGAAGTGTTGCACGAGACTAGTCTTGGGAATCTCGTGGTGGGGACACTTTACTTGCAACTCCCTCACGCTTCATGGATAGTCTCGTGGGGTCAGTGGCAGAAACTGGAGACGTGGGCATGCATCTGGTTCAAGCGACCGAGAGGGTAGATTTTGTGTTGAAATGCTGACTTCAACTCCTCCCAAGTCATGACTACTTTTCCCAAGTGATCGACCCAATACAAGTCCTTGTCCTGGAGGCTAAAGGGAAAGGCAGTCATCTTGACTACCCCTAATGGGATACCGGGGTAGTGAGCAGTGGCACAAATCCGACCGAATTGTTTGAGGTGGATGTAAGGTTTTTTCATTCTGTTTCCGTGGAAAATGGGAAGCAAAGACAAGAACAAAGGACTCACCTCAAAATGGGCATGGATTTGTGGAATCCATATCCACTCAGTGATGTGTCCTGCCCCAGGGTTGTATATTTGTTTCAGCATCGGCTTCGGTGACGGTGGTCCTGCCTCCCACCTCTCAAAGTAGGGTCCACCCATGCAAAATTCATCTATTGCACCTCCCTGATTGGGCTCATGCTCTATTTCTGGTTCATTCTCCCTTCTGCCATCTCTCTCGTTGGCCCTCCTCTCCATGTCATTTCACATATCTTGAAAGGTGGTTTGGGCTACGACCTGATTGGTAAGCTACTATTGGATGGCTTGTATAGAAGCGAGTAGATGGCTATTGACCTCATTCTATATAGTATATTTTCCTTCCCCCTGATGTGCCTGCTCAGTTGGTTGAGGCTACGAACCTTTTCCTCTTCTTGTAGGAACCATCTCTGAATCAGTTTGAACATTTGTCTTGTGATCGGGTTGAGAATCTGCACGATGGAGTAAATCTTGATCAGTATCTTTCTGAACACCAACTGCTGAGATGAATATGGAATTAATGTCAATCCCATAGTATTTGAATGAAGCATAGGATATTGAATGGAATCGATCTCTATCCACAAGGGGTTAATTCGGGGACAAGAGTAATCCTGGTTTATTTGGATAGGATGGAGAAAGGCAAGTATTGAAAGAAGAGATGATCGGGGAGTCCAAGGAGAAGTTCAGAAGATCTGAATCAACTTCTTGGATACCACCCCACCTTATTGATGATGTTGGTGACATAAAATCAATGTGGGCATCAATGGGGTCCCGACTAAACCATCCGTGTGACATCTTGAGAGGGTCAAAAGAGATAGATGATGGATGAAGAGTACAGAGGCAAACAAGGAATAAAAGGAGTGTAAAACAGTAGAAAGCTCACAATGAGCAAGGATCATTTAGGATGGAGAGAAAAATTGTGCAACTACGCGATGTTTTTGATCCTGACCTTAATAAGACTAATCAAACAAACTTCAAAACCATGGATTCACCAACTCGACCCATGGATCCGTGAAGTTTCGACAATTATCTTTATCGATTTTAGATATAATTTCAAACAATTTATCTTTTAATGAGTCCGTGGAGTGCTACACCTATAAGATAAAGTACTGACGGAAAAGTATCCCATACCTGTCCTCCTCCATTGTAACCTGTAATCTGCACTTTTTAAGGTCCTTGTAACCCTTCCTGGATCCCTACTCATCTAAAGAAATAGAGGGAGGAAGCTGATAGGAGAAACCACTACTTCGGATCTTGCTCACAACAAAATCACCCATGAGACTAAAAGAACCTACTACGACACAATACGATGAGACAAACACCCTCGTGAAGGCATGGTCTATGATCAATACTCCGGATAGGGTGGATGCTCTACACAATAGAGAACATCATCTTGACCAAGCCCTACTCATCTACGTACAATAAAATTGTCAATACTTTGGAAATACAGACGATACACAAGGTAGACACAAATTGGGTTTTGGGCACTAGTCCTTATGAAGTCGCTCTCTCACTAGGAAGGAAATCTTCCAATGCAACCTGAAAACAAATTAGGGCTTTGCTCACCCAAGGCAATGAGTCCTATTAATCATTTTTATTTTGGTCAAGTATTTTTAGTAGTACCTTTTTAATTTTTTTGGTGCTATCACTTGCTTTGAGTAGATTCAATACAATGACCTAATGTTTTTGTGTTTTCTTTGATTCCTATATGATCCAAAAATAGAGGGAGATATCATAAAAGCAATGCAAGGTGACACTAAGATGGAAATCTCACATTAGTGCCTAAATGATGAATGCCCAATTAAAAGATTTACAATGTTTCCCAACGCTCTCTATGCGGAATGCAAAATAGAAATTTGTAAACCTATACTATATGCGGAATTGCACAAGGAAATCGTCCTAAGCAGGCAATTACTAACGTGAAGAACCAAATGCTAGACACTAAGAGTGAAACATAGAGTCCGGTCTTGGAGCCTCCTCTGTATCCACCACAGTAGGTCTTTCAAGCATTGTATGGAGCGCTCTCACGACGCGCGGTTTCGAAGCTAAATGTCAAGTAATTAATTTATCTAAGTCCAAACGCGAAGACTATAGGTGCATGGATAAATATTTAGGTGTTTGACCTTAGACTACACGATCAAGCAAGCCCAAAAACTAAGGGCTCATTCCACAAAACAAATATAGAAAATGTGTGGAAAGCTCAAATCGTGAGAAATAAAGGAAAATAATGCGATAAAATCTCGAAAAACTGTGATGATCCCCCAAGTTAACAAACACATGGAAATTGGGCTTGAGTGTCCAAAGTCTAAACTACATGTGCTATTACAGATTAATAATAAAAATGACTCTCTCACACAGAAAGTAAAAATCTAAACTATCTATTCGCTCTCTCTAAAAATCTCCCTTCTCTCTCCTGTTGGCTAGGTTAGAATAGATGACTCCTCATCCTAAGGCAACATAGAATCACCTTGGAGATCCTCCTCGGTCAGTGGTCCATCGCAAGAAGACAAGAAAAGAGATGTAAGACAGTTCAAAGTAGATAATTAAGTAAAGAGAGATACTAAAAAATGGCTAGGCAAGTCAAAGAGATAAAACCTACTCTACGAGCCAATGCTCCGCAGCAACGATGCCATTCAAAAAATAAAAAGATGGGAGTCACTAAGTAATGGCCTGAAAAATCAGGCTCACTTCACTGAGGCGACTACTAGAATCCTCTTGTTGTTTCAACAATTGACCTACACAGATAATTAAGCAATTAAAAGCGGGAGTTAAAATTTATTATACCCAACTAATATGTGTATAATGACAATCAAGGTGGTGTCGAACACAGGAAGCAAAGGAATAGAGTAAGCAAGAAAAAAAATCAATGCACAAACAATCACTCAACAACTTATCCAAACTTTAGTTTTTGTGGGTTTTTTATTTTCAATTTTTTATTTATTATGGTTTTATATTTTTATATTCTGATTTTTAATTTTCTTTTTTTATATCTTCTTTTTTATATTTTGTATTTTTATATTTTTCTTTTTCTTTAATTTATTAGATGTAGTAAGGCTATATATATAGACTACAAAAACAATATGGGATAGGGTAGATATAAATATTAATAAAAAATAGTCAAATATAGGAAATAAAATATTTTTGGGTTTTAGATAATTATTACTATTTTTTGTGATTTTTAGCAATTTTTGCTTATTTTTATATATTTTGAAAGTCAAAAATACACAAAAACAAGGTTTAAATAATTACCCGAAAATAAAATGGAGATATAAAATTACAAACAATATCAAAATTGTTCCGAAATTAATTTTAAGAGATAAATCATAATATAGAGAAAATATAGAATAGAAAACACAATTTTTAGATTTTTTTATATATTTATATATTTTTATAATGATTTTTATGGGTTTTCAATGTTTAGGTATTTTATTTTGTAATTTTTAGTGATTTCTGGTTTGAAGGTTAAAAATACATAAATAAGCAAAATATATTTTTTGGAATTTTTTTAATGTTGTTATATTTTATATGAGTTTTCTATTGCAAATAGGGAGAAAATAGGCACTTTTTATTTTTAGTAAGTAGTTAAGTTCTAAAATTTCAAACTAAATATATGTGTAAAAACAGATGCAATCAGTCGCTTAAGTCTATTTTTGTGAACTGTTTTGAGCAATGCATCGATATTAAATAAATACAAGAAAAATAGTGGAACTACAATACTATTATGGGCATTTTTAAAATAAAATAAAGTACAGAGTCAACCTTGCAAATTTCATGAAACTATATAACTAAATATAAAAGTTCCTGGGCCAAGCACAAATATCCAAAACATCCAGGGGCTTGCCTACAAAACACCCCTGAAGGATATTGAGAATCCTCAAGCGCATCATGGAAGCGTGTCGATCGCATCGTATGCGATTGGGGTGACTAGTCGCAGTAGTCCCTAGATGCGGCGGAAATTAAAATTTTTAAATCTAAAGATGAAACCACATGATCACGAGAACACTTCTCGGATCGTTTCATCAAACCACAAAGTATAAGGAATACCTCTTGGAGCGTGGTTGTAATCGTGAGATCCCAAACAAGAGATCCTCCTGTCTTAAGTCCGATCCACGAAGAACACACTTGCGGGCGCGCTGATGAGTCACGTTCCTCCCGCAATCCTCGATGAAGATCCAAGCAATGAATCCCCTGATTTCGTCAAACGAAATCAGTCGTCTTTCTTTAGAGCAAGCAACCCCAAAGAAGAAGGAGATCCTCGAGTCGTCGAAGGTGAAGGCGAGATACTCTCCTCCTCAATATTCAAGATGGACAACCACTTGAAATTGAAAGAGAGATGGTAGACGAGAATGAAAGAGAGATAAAGAGATAGAGAGTAGTTGGCTTCTACAACTATAAAATAATGTACCATGAAAGGCTAGGTTAGCCCTCCTTTTATATTAGTTTGGGATCCAATGGATCTCAATCCATGGGACACATAGATCCAACGGCCATGGGATTCTATGTAATAATCAATGGCTATGATTGTTGTTGGTTAAAACCAACAACATTTATTTATATTTAAATTAAATATATGTTGCAATATCATCAACACAATTTAATTCAACATAAATTAATCATCAAGAGATAATAACATAAAATAAAAAAATGATAACTAAATCCCCCACAAATTTAGGGGGCGTTACCTATAGGTGACGCCACCTTTTTTGTGGTGATTTTTATCTCACTTTTTTATTCTATTTATTATTTCTTAATCTAATTTTGTAACAACCATTATCACAAAATTATTCACCAAATTAATTCCAAATTAATTCTTGAATATTCCAATCATGCCATTTAAAAATATGTTAATCATATTCACAACCCAAACTAATTTGTAAATTACATTTCAAATTAATTAATTAATGTGAATCCAATCCACATTAATAATTAACAAATGCTATTTATAAATTCTCTCTCTCTCTCTCTTCAATATATATATGTATATTATAAATCATATTTATATTACACAAATATTATGGATAGTATTATCCACATTCTCCAATCCTTGATAATTAAATCCTATTTAATTATCTTGGGTAATTATTCTCACAATATGAATCTTATTCATATTATGCTTGACGATTAAATCTCATTTAATCTTCAAGTCCTTCTTGTTTGGATATGTAGTTCATCAGACAAATTATTCTTGAACCCCTTCAAGAATAATGTGCTTTCTCCGCAGATGCTGGGAGATAAGGACATGGCGATTGTATTATTCCACGTATAGTGACTTGGACATTGAGATCTTATCTCAAATCCAGATCGTACGAACCTCCCACAGATGCTTGATTAAATCAAGATGGCAAATCTAATCTTCTCATTGCATCTAAATCACATTCAGACCAATGTCCAACACTTGGACCAAGATCAGATTGCTTGTCTACTGAAAGGAGTCACTAAAATCCAGACCTGTTTCATCACTCCTCAGAATGGAAGCGTCATGATTATACAATCGTTTATGATCACATCACCCTCAGGTATTCCCAATACCTGTACATCCTTCATACTGGAAGACCCATGATCAATATGAAGATTAAGATCAATTTTACACTGTCTTCTTCAGAGTTTAATCACTAAGTTTCTCAATCTTGGTCATTGGGAGTTGGTATCGATTATATGCTTTCCCAAAGCATATATCATACCTTCAAATTCATGTCATGCTTCCAAAGCACGACGACCATGCATGGAATTTGATCGGTCCCAATACATCATGAGTGAGCTTATGTCTTCCGATTCATAAGTGAACCTGTATGATCCCTTTGAGAGATCGTATTGCTCATATGCCCTTATATGCACACCGGCTCGTCGGTGTATAGACCTCGGTTAGGCCATCAACCTATCGGTCTGCCAAATGTACATACTAAGACATATAGCAATACATTTATCTCCGGTCAGAGGATGGGTGCCTATGCTGTGACAACATTCAACATAGGACTTAGGTTATCTCGATCTTGTAAAGTCAATCCATTAACCTAACTAATCTGACACCTCTGAATCTCTATTCCTATGCAGAGGACCTGCATCAAGAGGTCGGTCAGATATCAGCCCATGTGAGAAAGGATTGCCATCTCCTACTCAGGCTGGAGATCATCTCTTAACAATCATTTGACAGTGCTTGATGAGTCCTCTATCTAACTCCTTAGATATTCATCCAAACACCAGCCTCTATGATTCATTTAATGAATAAACATCTATATGATCATCATGATGGCCATGGTATATAACCCTAATTGTACAGAGGGACCTTATAGTGCATTCATTCATTTATTTCAGAAAGGGAGTGAAACATCAATAATTTTTATTGATAAACATAAATATTACAGCAACATTTATTGTAAGAATGGTTCGCCAAGGGCTCACATGTCTAACAATCTCCCACTAGCCCTCAGAACCATTCAGGTACAATCCGTAAACCCATACTCATTACATGCTGGTCAAAAACCTTCTATGTCAAAGGTTTTGTAAGAGGATCGGCAATGTTATCGGCAGAGGCCACCTTGGTGATGATGATATCACCACGCTTTTAAATCTCCTGAATGATGTGGTATTTCCTTTCCACGTGCTTGCTCTTTTGATGGCGCTTTGGTTCCTTTGCTTTGGGAATGGCTCACGTGTTATCGCAGAGTAACAGGATGGGAGTATCAGAGGAAACTACACCAAGCTCCAACATGAACTTGCGCAACCACACCGCCTCCTTTGCAGCATCTCATGCGGCAATGTACTCGGCTTCTGTTGTTGAATCCACCGTAGTGTCCTGCTTCTTGCTTCTCCATCTCACAACATCACCGTTCAACAAGAACACAAACCCTAATGTCGACTTTCGATCATCAATATCCGACTGGAAGTATGAATCTGTATATCCCAAGACTTGGAGATCACCATCCCCATAGACCAAGATGTAATATTGCGTCCGTCTTAGATATTTGAATATGTTCTTTACTGCATTCCAGTGTTTCTCTCCATAGCAGGATTGGTAACAACTTACCACTCCTACTGCATGGCAGATGTCTGGCCTAGTACACATCATGGCATACATCAAGCTTCCTACATCTGATGCGTAAGGGCATCCAGCCATGGCCTTCCTTTCCTCAACACTTTGAGGAGCCATCCCTTTAGACAGATGGATACCATGTCCTAAGGGGAGGAATCCTTTCTTGGAACTATCCATATGGAACCGTTCAAGAATCTTCTTGATGTATCCATGTTGTGATAATCCCAATATTCTTTTTTCTCAGTTTCTGAACAACTTCAGGCCTAAGATGTAAGAGGCTCTCCAAGATCTTTCATCTCGAAGGTATGGGATAATCAAATCGTCACACTGGTCATCATTCCTTTATCATTCCCAATGATAAGGATATCATCTACGTAAAGCACGATGGACACAATGGCGCTCCCACTAAGCTTCTTGTACACACAAGGTTCATCAGGATTCTGCACAAAATCATAACTCTTTATGATTTCGTCAAATCTGATGTTCCAGCTACGAGAAGCTTGTTTGAGCCCATAGATGGATTTCTTCAGCTTGCATACTTTACCATCCTCAACTACGAAGCCCTGGGGCTGCTCCATTTAGATTTCCTCCTCGAGGTATTCATTGAGGAAAGTTGTCTTGACGTCCATCTGCCAGATGTTGTAGTCAAGAGATGCAGCTATAGTTAGCAGTGTCGTGATGGACTTATGCATGGCCACAAGAGAGAATGTCTCATCGTAGTCAATGCCTTCTCTCTGTGTGTAGCCCTTTGCTACGAGTCGTGCTTTGAAAGACTCTACTTTCTCATTAGGTCCCTTCTTTATCTTGAAGATCCATTTACACCCAATGGGTTTTACCCCTTTAGGTAGATCCTCTAGGGTCCATACACCATTCTTATGCATGAAGTCAATTTCTGACTCCATTGCTAGCATCCATCTATCCATGTCTTGATCCACGAGTGCTTCATCAAATGAACAAGGATCATTATCAGTCTCACCTGATACATGGAATCCATACCTTTCATATGGTGCAACTACCCTCGAACTCCTTTGAAGAGGTATGGGTATTTCATCTTTATTTATATCTTCAGTTTCTGGTTCAGAAATCTCAGAATCCTCCGGGGATTCAATGAGTCCTCTACTTCATTTCTGTCTTGAACTTTAGGGAAATCATCCTCTAGAAATTTCACATCCCTATAGACAAAAACCTTTTGGTTCTTAGGGTCATAAAGCTGGTATCCAATACCATCTTTAACGTACCCAATGAAGTAGCACTCACGAGTGCGAGATTCTAGCTTACTTGCGTCCACGTTCTTCGCATGGACCAATCATCCCCAAACCCTTAAGTGTTTAACACCAGGTTTGGTGCCATACCAGAGCTCGTTAGGAGTCTTTGGTATAGACTTGCTAGGAATCTTGTTCAGGATATAAATTACAGTCTCTACTGCATATCCCTAGAAACTAAGAGGTAAATGTGCTTTGCTCATCATTGAACGGACCATGTCCATGATGGTCCTATTGCGTCTTTCAGCAACACCATTAAGTTGGGGAGTTCCAGGGGGATTGACATTGGAGACAATTCCATTCTCTTTAAGATATTCTTTAAATTTATCTGAGAGGTACTCACCACCTCGGTCAGATCGAATCCGTTTGATCTTCCTATCGGTTTGGTTCTCAACCAAAGCCTTGAACTCTTTGAACTTTTCAAAGGTTTTAGATTTATGGCCTAGTAGGAAGATAAACCTGTATCAAAAATGGTCATCAATAAAAGTCAAATAATATCGATATCCATTTCTGGTCGCGGTACTGAAGGGACCACATACATCAGTATGTATTAGGTCAAGAATACCTTTGCATCTCATAACGTTGTTACGGAAAGGTACTCTAGTCAGTTTACCTCGAATGCAGTGTTCGCAGGTAGGTAAAGATTTAACCTGTAGAAAATCTTAAAGTCCATATTTTATCAATCTATTGATCCCATCAACAGATAAATGACCAAGCCTTTGATGCCAAATCATATTCGATTGATTTCCATACTCCCTGGATCTCTTGGGGTTTCCATTATTAGTGGTAGTAACATTCATGACACATTCATAAATGCATAATTCATAGAGTCCACCAGAAGTCAAAATACCATCCGCAATATATTTATCATAACAGTTTATGATTAATTTATTACAGAAAGTGAAGGAATATCCATTTCTAACTAACTTAGATACAGATATCAGATTCCTTTTAACTTCAAGTACATAAAGACACTCTTTAAGTACTATGACTCGACCACTAGATAATTATAGTCCACGAGTCCTGACGACGACTGCTACAACACTTGCATCAGACCCCATCTGGATGACTATCTCCCCATGCTCCAGATTCCTAGTTTCCTGAAACAAATGCAACGAATACCATACATGAACAGAATCATCAGAATCTACAACCCAACTTCCTTCTCGTCCAACAAGAACGCTAGTTTCAATGATGAAAGTAGATTTCATGCCTCCTGGGGCTTTACCTTTGTCAGTAGATTTCAGGTAATCCGAGCAGTTATGCCGCCAGTGCCCTGGCTTCTTGCAGTGGTGACGGACATCGGACTTTTTCGATGTC
This sequence comes from Ottelia alismoides, assembly GCA_037367405.1. Classification (NCBI taxonomy): domain Eukaryota; kingdom Viridiplantae; phylum Streptophyta; class Magnoliopsida; order Alismatales; family Hydrocharitaceae; genus Ottelia; species Ottelia alismoides. The sequence goes on along the minus strand of JAZKJV010007996.1, from coordinate 320,228 downwards.
ATCAGTGTGGAAGCACTAGAAGATGAAACAACTCATTGATTCTTCTTCTTTCTCTTCTGGGCCGGGCCATTCCGAGAACCTTGCTTCTGCCGGCACTTTCCTCTCACTTGTGCAACCATTACACTAGTAGAGGGGTCGTCCTTCTTCATGACGTCTTCCATATACCTTAATACAGCTAACAACCCAACGTTAGTGAAGTCACCTTTGCTCATGTGGTAAGACACGACAAAGTTGTTGAAAGACTTAGGGAGTGACAGGAGAATGAAATCATCTTGCATTTCAGAATCCAAGTAGGCTCCCAGGGTTTCCAATTCAGAGAGGTACCCAAACACTTTGAGTACGTGTTCTCTAACAGAGGTCCCTTCCTGCATCTTGCAGCGAATAAGCTCTTTCATCACATTGTAACGCTGTGTGCGGTTTATGTCACCAAACATTTCCTTCAGACTCATCATAATCTCTTGGCAATGGTTCATTTCCACATGTTGCTTCTGAAGCACATTGGACAATAACCCAAGGATGTAACACCTTGCCAGATTATGGTCTTCATCATATTTCTCATTATTTGATTTATCTTCTGCAATCTTAGGGTTTGCTGTCTTGTCCTTGGTCAGCATATAAGAGACGCGCTCTGCGGATAGGATAAGATCCAAATTTCAGATCCAATCCGAATAATTTGGATCGATCAACTGGTTGACCTCCAGGAGCCTACTAAGTGGGTTCATGGACTTCATTTTCTGAAATTAAAGAATGCACTATATTAGAATATATAAATAATTATATATTAATTTTAATAATAATTTGATTATGGCATTTTAAATCAAATTTGTCTTGTTGTGTCAACTTTGAAAGATTATTTCCTAATTATCTTTCAAAATAAGAGATATACTTACCGCTATATCTCAAGCAAGATTTGGGATCTCCTTTCCTATCTTTGTCACATCCCAATAATATGAGAACTTGCAACTCGGATAAAAAGAAGCGGGAACTCATTCCTTCTTGCAAGTCCAACTTGCATTTCCTAATTCGGTCTTTAACACCCGGGCCCACCACCCCTAAGATGATGTTGACTCGTTGCTAATTGAACCAACCGTCAAAATAGGATTAGAACTCGCTATGCACAATCCAATATCACCCCAATAATATGAGGACTCGATATTGGGGTCACTACGCATAGGCCTTAATCTTTTAAGAAGCAAAGAGCCCGATCCAGATGCGCTTGCATATAGGATCTGTCACTTCGGACAGGCGTCTCCTATATACAATCCCTGGCGATGGAACCCTTCGCCTTGACGGGAGACCATGGATGTCACTTATGTGATCCTCCATCTTCTTATTCAAATTTTACAATTAATTATCGTGAATCATATTCACATAATTAATTCTTCCAAGGGAAATACACATCTATTCATAATTGAGTGCTTATTGGATATAATTAATTTAATCACATTAAATTAATCATTAATCCAATCATCAATCAACAAACTTGATTATTACTTGAATAGTAGGTATAATCTCAAAGTACGTATTATTCGAATTTTACTAATTAGAAAAATACACTTAGACATACTCCGGCATTATCGAGTCCCTACCTGATGTCATGGCCAGTACCGACGAGAGTGGGACGGACCACATACGTTGCAACCCGCAACCCCAATGCTCTCCGACTATGCACCATATCCACCTCAGGAAAGGATAATGCCAGATAGATCGTCATGTACTTTGAGATGCTCATCGGTTTTTCAACCGAAATTATACCATATAATATACATCAAAACAATTTTGATTATATTATAAGGAGATTTGCTAAACAAATCCCCAATCCTATTCAAGCAAGAGGGTTTTTCATGTAAAAGTTGTCCTACAACTATTGTAGGATAAACTAAGGTTTTTCATGAAAAATGTTTGTTGATGATTTCATGTCAACCAATGATCAAGATCAATAATCTTATCATTATGATTTAGGAAAATGTCATTCAATGAAATAATTATCTCTTTAAATATTTACCAAATATTTATCACTAATTATTTCATAAAATTAACAATTAATTTTCATAATCATATTTGAATGACTTATCACAAGGTTCATGATCAAAAGATGTCAATTTCCAACAGTGACCCCCAATCACCAAAATTAACTTATCTTGATCAATTTAAATCCAAAAATTAAAAAATTAGTTTCCTAAGATTTCCAATTTTATTTATTAAAGAACCCAAGGATAAGTCATGCATTTCGAGGCAGATCAAAACAGTAATTAATTCATTAATCATGATTAGATCTACAGTTCCCGCAACAGTGAATACATGCATATTCAAAAGGCCATATTTTCAGCAAATGAAGTCCAAATTACATAAACTCAGATCCTATGGTTTCCTTATTTAGTGGGGAACAAAATCCAATTGCAAAGTTTGTGTTTAAACAATTTAAACAGTACTGAAAATTTCAATTAGAATGAGGTGCGAAAAATGAAATGCGACAAAACGTTCGCCACCCTTTCAAACCCAAGTCGTCCTAGGTCTATGGATCATATCCAAAACCTTATTCGAACTAAGGCTATGATACCACTTAAAGGATATTGAGAATCCTCAAGCGCATCACGGAAGCGTGTCGATCGCATCGTATGCGATCGGGCAACTAGTCGCACTAGTCACTAGATGCGGCGGAAATTAAAATTTTTAAATCTAAACATGAACCACATGATCACGAGAACACTTCTCGGATCGTTTCATCAAACTACAAAGTATAAATAATACATCTTGGAGCATGGTTGTAATCATGAGATCCCAAACAAGAGATCCTCTTGTCTTAAGTCCGATCCACGAAGAACGCACTTGCGGGCGCGATGATGAGTCGCGTTCCTCCCGCAATCCACGATGAAGATCCAAGCAATGAATCCCCTGATTTTATCAAATGAAATCCATCGTCTTCCTTTAGAGCAAGCAGCCCCAAAGAAGAAGGAGATCCTCGAGTCGTCGAAGGTGAAGGCGAGATACTCTCCTCCTCAATATTCAAGATGGACGACCACTTGAAATTGAGAGAGAGATGGTAGACGAGAATGAGAGAGAGAGAGAAGTAGGCTTCTAAAACTCTAAAATAATGTACCATGAAAGTCTAGGTTAGGCCTCCTTTTATATTAGTTTGGGATCCAATGGATCTCAATCCATGGGACACATAGATCAAACGGCCATGGGATTCTATGCAATAATCAATGGCTATGATTGTTGTTGGTTAAAAACAGCAACATTAATTTATATTTAAATTAAATATATGTTGCAATTTTATCAACACAATTTAATTTAACATAAATTAATCATCAAGAGATAATAACATAAAATAAAAAAGTGATAACTAAATCACCCACAAATTTAGGTGGCGTTACCTATAGGTGACGCCACCTTTTTTGTGGTGTTTTTTATCTCCCTTTTTTACTCCATTTATTATTTCTTAATCTAATTTTGTAACAACCATTATCACAAAATTATTCACCAAATTAATTCCAAATTAATTTGTGAATATTTCAATCATGCCATTGAAAAATATATGAATCATATTCAAACCCAAACTAATTTGTAAATTGCATTTCCAATTAATTAATTAATGTGAATCCAATCCACATTAATAATTAACAAATGCAATTTATAAAATCTCTCTCTCTTCAATATATATGTATATTATAAATCATATTTATAATACACAAATTTTATGTATAGTATTATCCACATTCTCCAATCCTTGATAATTAAATCCTATTTATTTATCTTGGGTAATTATTCTCACAATATGAATCTTATTCATATTATGCTTGACAATTAAATCTCATTTAATCATCAAGTCCTTCTTGCTTGGATATGTAGTTCATCAAATGAATTATTCTTGAACCCCTTCATGAATAATGTGCTTTCTCTGCAGATGCATGGATATAAGGACGGGGCTATTGTATTGTTCCACGTATAGTGACTTGGACATTGAGATCTTATCTCAAATCCAGATCGTACGAACCTTCCACAGATGCTTGATTAAATCAAGACCGCAAATCTAATCTTCTCATTACATCTGAATCACATTCAGACCAATGTCCAACACTTGGACCAAGATCAGATTGCTTCTCTACTGAGTGGAGTCACTAAAATCTAGACCTGTTTCATCACTCCCACGGAATGGAAGTATCATGGTTATACAATCGTTTATGATCACATCACCCTCAGGTATTCCTAATACCTGTACATCCTGCATACTGGAAGACCCATGATCAATATGAAGATTAAGATCAATTTTACACTGTCTTCTTCAGAGTTTAATCACTAAGTTTATCAATCTTGGTCATTGGGAGTTGGTATCGATCATATGCTTTCCCAAAGCATATACCATACCTTCAAATTCATGTCATGCTTCCAAATCATGACGACCATGCATGGAATTTGATCGGTCCTAATACCTCATGAGTGAGCTCATGTCTTCCGGTTCATAAGTGAACCTGTATGATCCCTTTGAGAGATCGTATCGCTCATATGCCCTTATATGCACACCAGCTCACCGTTGTATAGACCTTGGTTTGGCCATCAACCTATCAGTCTGCCAAATGTACATACTCAGACATATAGCAATACATTTGTCTCCGGTCAGAGGATGCGTGCTTATGTTGTGATAGCATTCAACATAGGACTTAGGTTTACTCGATCGCGTTCAGTGAACCCATTGACCTATTTAATTTGACACCTCCGAATCACTATTCCTATGCAGAGGACCTGCATCAAGAGGTCGGTCAGATATCATCCCATGTGAGAAAGGATTGCCATCTCCTGCTCAGGCTGGAGATCATCTCTTAACAATCATTTGACGGTGCTTGATGAGTCTGCTATCTAACTCCTTAGATATTCATCAAAACACCAGCCTCTATGATTCATTTAATGAATCAACAGCTATATGATCATCAAGATGGCCATGGTACATAACCCTAATTGTACATAGGGACCTTATAGTGCATTCATTCATTTTTTTTCAGAAAGGGAGTGAAACATCAATAACTTTTATTGATAAACATAAATATTACAATAACATTTATTGTAAGAATGGTTCGCTAAGGGCTCACATGTCTAACAGACCCCTCGCGTGGGGTGTCATGTGAGGTGATGTGGCATGGACCTTGATGCAATTATATAAAGTATGGAGGGGCTAACTACAATTATTGCAAAATATATAAGGCAACAGATGAAAGTTTCAGGGCTTTTAATTAAAATACAAAAACACACAGGTAAATAATGCAAAATACCCAAAAAATGAAAACAATCCAACGTTCGAATCAAGTTCACTTGATACATGGCGCCACCTTGTTCGACGATGCCACTTCGTAGTGAGTGACAACGATTATATCTCCTCAGGGCGATCAACAGTCAAGGTGTGAAGGATCTCATGGTTGTTGCTATGACTGGAGAGAGGCATCGATCGGATGGCTCAGAGATGATGGGGAAGAAAAATCAAAGAACTCCACCTTGGCGAGGTTTCATCCAAACTCCTTCCTTCATTCGTAGCCCCCAAGAGCTTAGGAGTGGCTCAAAACACTCTTAGGGTTCTTCTGCACTGGTTGATAGACTCAGGAGGGACCGACAAGCACTAGTAGGGGGAAACGGAGGAGTTTCACCTACAGGTTGTCTTGAGGCTCAAGGGTGTCCAGATTGATCCCTTTCTTGTATTTTCTTATAGGTGTTAGTCGCAAAAAACACGACAAGGCGATAGGCAAATGTAGGTGGCGGAATGAGCAGGATGTGAGGTGGATGGCTTCCTCTAGCGAGCGGTAGAGGAGGAGGAAGGAGATTCTGTGTTCTGTGCAAGAACACAGTGAGCGGGGTGAGTCAGGTGAGGAGAATGTACAGAGGGAGATGATGGAGGTGAGAGCAGAGGCGGAGTCGTATTTAGGTGGTCGGAATGTGGAGTCAAAGCAGAAGCTCTAGCGAACGAAGGCTTCAGGTTAATCTTAGCGCGAGGTGAAATCAATGAAAAGAAAGTGCAAGGACACCCTACTTATAAGATAAAGAATTAAAAGAAGTCAAAGAAGAGAGGGTACCTAACCAGGACCATGGTAGAGTGAGCTCACGGCAGCACTGGTGGAGGCGACTCAGATCGGCCTCAGTTTAACAGCAAATGATGCATTGAAGATGCATGTGTCTGCCTATTATCACTAAGGATGAATTCAACACCTTATATTTAGGGTTCGTAGGTGGAAGAGGGATCAAAATCCAATTTTGGTCGGAGGAGATACTTTATACTAGAAGTGGAGCGAGGTTGAAGATTGAGGGAGATCTAGCGGAGTAGCGATTCAGTCCCCAAGATAACGAGTCGGCGTGCAAGAGCAAAGATCGAGGTCAAAATTCCAAGAAGGAATCATCCCTTAATATGAACGAATCAGGCTCCGAAAATCGACAAAAATGAGTTCAACCATGGTTTTGACAAATTACAGACCTAGGGAGGAGAGTTGAGAGTGGTCAACTCTTGACTCCCCCTAATTGGTCCACATGGACCAATAAAAAAGGCTAGTCAGAAATTATTCAAAATTCAATAATAACTATTAATTTATTTTATTAATTTTAAGTTATTAAAAGAATATACTTGTTTCTTGTAGTATTTTATTATGATTTTTATTTATTTTTTAGAGGTTTATAATTACAAGTTACTTTTTAGGGCTACATTATACATATATTCATCTATGTATTTAGGTCTTTTGTTTTTATTTTGTATTTTATTTTCTTATTTTCTTTTCTTATTTTATATACTTATACTTATTTTTATATTCTTAAATATATTTTTCTTATATTTTTTGATATACTATATACACTTAAATAAATAGGTATATTAATTATATAGGCATAAGTATAGGCAATTCATCTATGTAGTTTTGTGTATATTTTGTTTTAGTATTTTCTTTATGTTTTTATTCATGTTTTAATACGTACATATATGCTAGAAATAATATTTAAAAAATTATTCAAATATAAAATCATGAAAATAATAAATAATAAATAAATTGAATATTTTAATTGGGTAAACTATACATTAGCGATCCAAAACATAACTTTCACAACTTAAATCCAAAAAAATAAAACTATTGTCATTAAATATATTATTAAAATTTATATACAATTAATGGTGATTTTGATATGTTTTGAGTTTTTATTTGAGAGATATGGGTATAGGAAGTTGGTATTTTGGAATCTTATTCTGATTGTATCTTTTATTCTCTGTATTATTTTTGTATAAAATTAATTTTGTAAATTTTCTATATTTTATTATCTATAATTTTTATGTACAAAGTTTCTTTATTTGAGATATAAAAAGCGGAACTAAAATAGATCCCAAAATGAATAAAGAATGAATAAATAAATGGGAATTTTATTGTATTTTGGGCCCTTATCTCCCCCTACTTTCTTCCTTACCGACCTAGTCATTGAGATGCCTAGGGCTCGAGGTTTAGGGTTATAAAACATATTTTATATTTCATTTGTTTTATTTTATTTTCTTTTCTTTATTCTATAATTTTGGCATTAAAAACAGTATTTTATACATTATTTACACAACAGTGCATGAATGTTAAAATAATAAATTAGAAGTATTTACACGCATTTAATTGGGTTTTGAAGGCCAAAATGATAGAATAAAGTGATGAAAATGAGATTCATCAGTGAGCTCATGTCTTTGATTTAGTAATGAACCTATACGATCCCTTTGAGAGATTGTATTACTCATATGCCCTTATATCCACACCAACTCGCCTGTGTATAGACCTTGATTAGATCATCAACCTATTAGTTTGCCAAATTTACATACTTAAACATATAGTAACACATCTATCTCCGGTTAGAGGATGTGTACCTATATCATGATAGTATACGACATAGGTCTTGGTTATCTCGATCTTGTTAAGTGAACTCTTTGACCTAATTTATCAAACACATTCGAATATTTATTCCTATGTAGAGGACATGTATCAAAAGGTCGGTTAGATTTCAACCTATAGAGAAGAATTTCCATCTTCTTCTCAGGCTGGAGATCCTCTCTTAATAATCACTTGACGGTGCTTGACGAGTCCTCAATCTTACTCTTTAGATATCATCCAAGCACCATCCTCTATGATTCAACAGTTGAATTAACAGATGTATGTCATTAAGATGGCCATGGTACATAACCTAATTGTACTAAGGGACTTATTATGAAAATTAGTTATTCTTTATTTCAGATCAGGGAATGATTTGCAATAATATTTATTGCATAATGGCTCACAGTTAGCTCTCCTGTCCAACACTTTGGTTGGCTCTTGGGCCCTATAATTGCTGAAATCACTTGCCTTCGACAATAGATGAAGTGGTCCCAGTATTCTAATAGGTGTGCTATGCCATCTGGAACACAACCACTCTAGGTTACTACACTTGTGACTTTTGTAATTAATTGTCTTCTCACCTAACTCTAAAACTGAAAAGATAAAAAGATCGAACTATCAAGGTCTTCTTTATGTTGAGTTGGTGAATTGAGGGGTTGTATTTATTTTAAATTTTTTTGTGTGCATACTCGATATTCTCTACGCGTTTGTGCTTTTTTCTTGCATATCTTGACTTGACCATCATGATATCCTGGTCATCATCTTTTATTTCAGAGATGGAATTTTGGAGTTATTTTTATCCGGACTTCATGGATCCTAATTATTCTTCTCCAGTCGATGCACCTCCATTTTATCAGGAGAAATTTCCTACTGACTTCTATTTTTTATACAAACCTACCACATATGTAGTTTCAGCCATCGGATTTTGATTATTTTCCACCATCATCACATTGCTCGCTACCTCACCCTCCAAATATTGTGTTGTTGGATTCACCTCTCACGAGCACCAGTTTTGAGTACATGACCCAGGTAGTGTAGTAATTACAACAAAGGATTAATGACATATCTAACATTGCACTTCACACTATCACTTAAGCTTCTGGAACCATGGATTCATAAGAGGACACACATAAGAGCCTGCAATCACTAAAAATAAAAAAATTGAGTAAAATATAAAAATCCAAAAATATAATAATGGAAGACAACTAGCTAGGTTGTTTGTGAGGATAGGGAACCCATACCACATCCTTTTCCCACACATGCATTCACCATAGTCCCCACCTCCTGCACCACCAAGGATGACATTGTATAGACTACTCTTTGTCGTCCTTGTGTAGATGATTATTCAGATCTCTTCCCTCATATGGAAGAGATAGAAAATTAAAAAAATTGTTGACCAACCTAACGTTGTGGTATCTATTCAAGATATTATTCATGTCCTATTTTGAAAGGTCATGATCCTAATGCATGTGCCCATGGCCAAGAAGGGAAAGATATGACACAAAGTCATGCGCCATTCTTACCAGGGCCACTGCCCCGACCATTCCCCATGGTCTGCCCTATAGAAAAGGGGATACTAGTACACCCTTCTTGAGATGTGTCAATTCTGACCACCATCGTAAGCATACTCTCCTTGACGGTGCATCGATTAATATAATACGATTCTTCCTTATCGAGACACTTGGTCTCAGCCCTCTCAAGAAAACCACGATGATTTGTAAATTATCTCGTGGATCAATAAAGAGGCTTAAGGGTATCCTTGAGGATGTTGTCATTCAGATCTAAGGCATGAGCTACACATTTGATCTTGTTGTATTGCCTGTGGAGACCTCCACCTCTTTGGAGCATGCACCAATCATTCTAGGACGGTCCTTTCTCGCCAATTCTAGAGTTGTTGTTGATTATGGATCTAGAGAGATATGCTTTTGTTTTGTTAATGAGATTATTTCGATTGAGACAACCACTACATCCACTGCCAGCCAAAGACCCACATCTGATGAGTGTACATGTGTCAGCTGACACCAAGGACTATGACCTAGCCTAGGATATAAGAGATGTTTGCTTTATGGACAATACTGAGACCCAAGAATTCCTCTTTGGGAGGAAGACTCGAAAAGCATAAACTTTGGATTTCCCTTATCTTGTAAATGATGATGTGTTGATGAGATCCGTAGCATTTACACCATAGACAGCATATCATGGAGGGTAGATTTAGGAGAGACTTCCTAGGCTGGACCTGACCATACTAATTCTATTGATGAGTTCATGTCTATTTGTTCTAAGACAGATGGGGATTTTCACCATATCAATCATGATCAGGTTGTGTCAACTAATGACCCTGATATCGACCTGCACCTTATTACATCCATTCCTCAGCGGTTACACAAGAAGGTACATTTTCTACCTTTTTGATCATTGTATAGCCATCACCTTGTATATACATGTTTCCTCTTATGTTCTTTATATCATCTATTTGCCCTACACCCCAGATCGATTGTCTCATATTTGTGTCCATAATTAAGACGTACTTTGTTCTAGTATATGGGGTGTAGATCGAGTTGTTCTTTTTTCATTTTGTTTCCTCACTCATGTTGTTGCCTATACTTAGTGATTCAATCATCCCCACACCATTCTTTACTTTTTATATGTTTATTGGTCCCCTTGAATGTCCCCTATCTTGTTGATATTCATCTATATTCTTAGGGATCTCTTACACTAACTACAGGGGGAGACGGACTGAGTTGTTGATCTATCCATTCCCACCCTCAACCCTCCATGCATGTTGTATACAGTATGTTGTACTTAGGATTAATTAATCCTAAGTATATGGGGACAATTGACTTCTCATTCTTCCATTATTTAGTCTTTGTAGTATAGGCTCTTCTATACTTCATGCGAGTTATGCCTTCCTTTTTTTCTCTCTGATATATGAGGAAATACCTCCAGATTAGTATAGAGGGACATATATACGTTGTATATACTTTAGTCGTAACTCATAATTTTGTATTTTGAATAATATGTGCTAAAATACTATATAAAAAAGGATATACAATTAATTAATAAACTTGTATAAATATCTATAAAAAAACTTCAATTTGAACCAAGTTTGGTACTTCCTTGGCCATGTGGGATTTTATTGTCGATTTATCAAAGATTTTAGCAAGATTGCCAGATTGTTGATTGAGATTTAGGCCAGGAGGAATATTTCATTATCGATGCTAGAGTCCTCCAAGCCTTCACTCAATTGAAAGATCTGATCCCTCAGAACCATGTTCTCCAGCTGCAAGATTGGTCTATATCATTTGAGATCATTACAGACGCATCAGATTATGCTATTAGAGTGGTTCTAGTACAAAGGTGAAATAATATACCATTTGCAATTCATTATGCCAATAGAACTCTTGATAAAGCACAAAGGAACTAAACAATCATTGAGAAAGAGTTGATCGGATCCAAAGTTATTGTATATACAAACCACTCTGCCATTAGGTACCTACAAGTCAAGAAGGATGCCTAATCAAGAATGATCAGAGAGATCCTTCTGCTCTAGGGATTTGATCTTGCAATCTTTAACAAACCTAGAGTTAAAAATGTGGTAGCACACAATTTCTCAAGATTGCCAGATCTTGACACTCCTGAGCAGGGCCTAATACATATTATAAAACCTTTTCAGATGAAGCCATTATGTCAATCACCTCACTCCCCTGCTTCAGCGATATCATGAACTATCTTGTGTCCAAGAGAACTCGACAAGATTGACCAAAGTTCAAAGTTGACAAAATTGTGTCACATATTCATTTATATAAGTGGGAGGATCCATAATCTTTCTTGAGGAGGCAAACTACATCTGGAGGAGATGCATTCATCAGGAGGAAGTTTACAGTGTCCTCGAGCATTGCCATGCTCGAGAATCAAGAGGACACCACTATGGAAAGCGTATGGTAGCAAAAGTGCTACAATGCAACTTCTAGTGGCCAACCTTATTCAAAGATGCAGAAGAGTTTATTATAAGGTGTACTAACTATTAGGAGATGGGAGGAACCATCAGAATGAGAGATATAATGCACTTAAAATATATTCATATTTCAAACATGTTTTACATGTTGGGCATCAACTTCATGGGCCCATTTCCCAACAGTCGAGGTTGTAAGTATATCAATTGGTTCCTATGCTAATGGCATGGCTTCTCATAGATTCCCAATGCTAAGTCTATGAGAAGCCATGCCATTGTCCCCTCGAAATGATTCACAAATAGGAATCTAGATTTGAACAGACTTTTGGAATTCCACGAGTATGCATACGACAACAAACCGATATACATGTAGAATGTCAGAAAGTGTCATGACAAGCATATCCTCCACAAGACATTCGAGCCAAGTCAGAAGTTTTGGTTGTTTATGCAAAGTTCAGAATTTATTTGGGGAAGTTTAAGAGCAAGTGGACATGGTCATTCATAGCGAAGCATGTGTGTCACAATGGAACCATCGTTATATCCGTATTTTCAATTGACGCACAACCATTCATCATCAACAAACAACTTCTGAAGCATTATCTCGGGCATGATACCTTGTTGTCTGTGGCGGACTCTATTCAACTAGTCTACAATGAAGAACTTCCAGGAGCTGTATCTAAAGATTCGGACAAGGAATGAAAAACATTTTCGATCAGTAATCTTCTTATCTTTTCTTTTTTTTCTTCATTTCGTGCTCAATTCTTTTGTTCTTTCGAAAGCTTCACTCACCCCATTCATCATTGTTATACTTAAGATATGCTTCATACTAAGTATAGAGGGGATGAGTGTATACCGGTTCTCATTCTTTAATCCCTCATATGTCTCCTCAACTCTTGATATTATGTCTATACTTGGGGATATTTTACCCTATGTATAGGGGAAGATAGGAGGAGATGATGATTTATTTATTCGTTACGATCCTCAACCCTCCCAATTTTGTATACAGTCTGCTATAATTAGGATTAATTGATCTTAAGTGTAAGGCAGACAGTCGAATTCCTATTCGTTATTGAGTCGTTGTACTATATACTTTTCTATACTTATTACAAGTTATGTCTTCCTTTTCTCCCTGATATATGAGGACATAGGCCAAGCTAAGTATAGGGGGTCATATATACGTTGTATATATTTTAACCATAACTCGTACTTGCATATTTTCAAATAATACTGATAATTAGTAAAAAAAATAAGACATACATCAAATTCTTTTTAATTATGATTAATAAAGTAGTTAAAATATTTTGTAAAATATTTAAAAAATGGTAAGAAATTTGCTTTGAAAAAATAAATGAAAAACAATTTTAAAAATATTTTGTAAATTTTTTTCAAACCACTGTGAAAATGTTTTATTTTTAAAAATTTCTTTCTCTCTTGAATAAAATATTTTGAAAATCTATTTGCAAATGGTTGGGAAAATGGGTGTAAAAAAATAGTTTGAAAAATCTATACATACTGTATGAAAATTCTTTGAAAATTGGTTTTCAAATTTTGTAAATATTTGCAAAAAATATTTTTCAAAATATTTTCTCAAAATAAAGTTTTCAAAAGGTTTGAAAAGAACTTTTTAAATTATTTTGAGAACCGTGTACATAATCCAAACAAATAATAGTTTACAAACCCTGTATATGAACTTGTAAATAACTAACTTGTGTAAACTCTTGATGTTCCCGTGTAGATAGAGGCATTGATTTCTTTTCCTGAACTTTATTTTATAAAATTAGGAAAATTTAGCAACAACAAAATCCCGTAAAAAATTGTAAAATATTTTCAAAATTTGCGTAAAAATTTGCAAAAAAAATCAAAAATCCGTAAAAAGTTCAAAATGAGAAAGCTACATCACAAAAATGTTTTCTTGCATTGCATAACATTTGTATTTTTGGATTGATAATGAGAACTGAATAAGTCAAAATACCAGGTTTGTCTTTAATCTACTTATAGAAACCTTATATGAATTGGAATTAAGGCACTTCAGGTATACTAGACTTAATTCTTTGAGGCCATAAGACTAAGATTAATGTCATCTTGTCTGCCTAAGTAGAATTTTTTGGAATAAAGGCATGACTCTTGATGATAGTGACCTAACTTGCACACATGCACCTTACACATAGCTCAACTCTGTTGAAGTGGTAGAAGGTTGGATTTACCGACATGAGACACACGTAAATAGAAACATACGAAGTCATGATACCATGACCATTGTGCCCCAACCGAATCCAATAGCCATGAGGTGTAATGATAGGATGTTGTGGGTTGCAATAATGCTTCAAAAGAGGGAGAGTCTACTAGCTAAAGATGAAAAATCCCATATGTAAATGCTATTGTATATAGTATAAAAAAATGCAAAATCAAAAACTCCAAAAAATAGATGGGTAAAAGAGAAAGAAAAAATCAATTATCGTCAGAGCATGATGTATTAAATAAGAAATCTTGAACTTCAGAGTCGTAGATACAAGTGAGCCTGCAATCGGATGACTTGGCTACACTAGTCAAGCATCCTAGGATATGTAGCTACACAAGCTACATCCATTCTCTTCTCCACCTCCTCTTCTTGAGCAAGTTGTACATGAACTTAGAAGAGAATACCTCACTTCTTGAGGAATGAGTTATTGGATTGGGGAATCGGCGTCATCATGTTGGAGAAGCCTGACTTTTACCGTTTCAGTCTAGAGGAGTTACATGTCACTAACACCATACAAGATAGACTCATAGTCATAAGGGACTGCATATGACATCGACTTTATTTTGACAAGGTTTTTTAGTACACTTGGGCAGAGTTTTGTCATTCTTAGAGGATGTTATGATTCAAGTCCAGTCCCCAATAAGGTTCTAATCAAATTAAAAATCCAAAGGTTTGACTGAGCTACAAACTTCGATATTATGAAGATAAGTTTAAAAGTTAAAATCAATCCAAGTTCTCTCTTTTTATTTTCTTTATTTTCCTTTTTGCACTTATAGGAATAAGTATTTTCAAGGGACTAGAAAAGGCAAGTAAAACAATGTGATGAATCTCCATTTCATCACCTTTACTCTTTAATTTTGGCCTTAAATTCAACGCTAAATGCATTTATATATCATTAATTTGTCAAAATAAATACTTTGTAATTTGTACAAAATATTGTATAAAATAATGTATTATTTATGTATTTAATTCCAAAATTAAAGAATAAATGAGGAAAATAAAAAATAAATGAGACTTCATAGATGTTGAATGACCCTAGACATTGAGACCCAATCAGATGATGACTTGGTCGACAAGGAATAAAGTAGGGGGAGATAGGACAAATGAATTGTACAAAATACCCCCAAAACCCTAGATTTTAAATTCATCAATAATTTATTTTTGGGATCTATTTTATTCTTTATAACTTATACATCAAATCAGTAAACTTTGTACATTATGATTGTAGATAAAAATAGAAAGAAAAATACAAAATTAATTTGATAAAAAAATAATGCACAGTGTTCCCAAGAGAGATAATAAACGCAAAACAAAAAGCCTCATAGACCTGCATATTCTCCTTGATTTATCAAAATGGACCAAAATCACTTTTAATTGTGTATAACTTTTAATAAGCTATTTAATGAAGGTGGTTTCATTCCATTTGGAGTTATGCAAAATTTAGGTTTTAAGCCTTTATTGTATAATATACCTTTAATATATTGATTCTTTATATTTTATATTATGTTATTTTATTTAAAAATTATAAATAGTATTTGAAACATGTAAACATAATTACAATAAAATAAAATCATAACAATAAAATAAAAATAAATTATACATTTAAATACATAGGTAAAGTGTACCCACTTAATGGTCTAGTGGTAGTACAGTTTGTCTACCACACAAAAGACTAGGGTTCAAATCCCACTCATGCAGGGGTTGCGTTAGGTAGGACGGTCGGTATATAAAATAGTCAAATCTTTCAACATGGATTTGAGAAAGAATCCATGTAGTCGACCCTACTTATAGTGGGAGAAGGCTTAGTACATTTTTAAATACATAGGTAAAGTATACATATATATATACATATAATGTATATATACATAATTAATTGTACATATAAACTCAGATGAAAAAAATAAAAATACATAATGGATATTAAATAAATAAAAATTATATAAAATACTTGTATAAAATAATAAAATATTTAATACAAAACAAACAGTCAAATAATACAAATATAGGTCGTTATATGTATATTTCACATGTAAATATTAATTTGTAATAAAAAGGCTTGAAAAAATAAATAAAATTATATATAAATTACTCCATTTAATTATAAACACTTTTCATATTTTAATAAAAATTTAAATAATTTGTTTAATATTATTTTTATTTTATCAATATTTTCAACTTGGGAATTTTCTGGTCAGACCACATGAAAGGCTCCCCGTGTTGACCCAGGTCAACTGACCCCCCTTCCTCGAACGTCAAAATGTTAGACCCAGCTTTTCTTCCCATTTTCCCTCTCTAGATCATCATGATCTACTTGGCGTGCTGCGTGATTCGAGGAGACAGGATCTCCTTGATTCAGGCCATGGACAAATGGATATGCAAACCTCCTCAATTTGATTAGAAACCTCAATCAAGATCCCCCATTTCTCAACCTATAAATTTTCTCCTCAAGCTCCAAATCCAATTTTGATCCTTCTTTAGTGTCTCTTAGCCCCTTAGATCCATTCAATTTCGTTCCTCTTGGTGACAGCTTAAAGATCGGAGGCTTTGCAGCAATGAGAAGGTGTGGAGGAGCGATCCAAGACCATCATTGGAGGATCTCCGCCGGCAGGTTCAACATCCTCGATTCTGGTTGAGTCGAGGCCTTATCTTCCATTCCTATGTATCTCGTTGGTGTTATTTTCATTTCATGCATTCAATTTCAAGTTTAATTGCATCTTTAGATTTAATTTTAGAAAACCCCCAATTCCATGGAGCTCGAGCTTCAGGACAATTCATCATAATTCATTTGTCTGATCACCCCGATTTACATCTCATTTCACTCATCACGTTCCCCATAGTTCAATCCATCTATCCCCCCACATCAATCATGGATTTGGGAGTCGAGCTCCACTCCACCGCCATTTGTAGGAGCCCCATCTCCATGTTATTCCACGTCGATTTTTGTATAACCCTTCAGTCGACGAGATAACCCCCGAAGTAGGGATCATTTTGGCGTAGATCTGCAACTCCAAGAAGGCGTCTAGAACCCCATTGGACATATGGAGCAGCCTCGAATCCTCATACACCATCTGAGCTACCTGAGCTCCTTCACCTTTTTCGGAGCAGCCCATTGTACGCAGAGGAGTATAAAGAATCTGTTGATCGAGTCTACGCCATCAGAGTGAGGAGGAAAGTCGGAACGAAGTCGTCGGCATCATGTTCTGCGTGTATTCTTGTTGACCCCTTCTCACCCATTGGATGAAGAACATGGCCCAGATCTAATATGGGTCATCCATTGAAATTGAAGAGGTATGCAAGATGGACCCTTGGATCTGCTACGTGGCACGACAATAGCGATTGGATGGAAAGCATATAAGTGGTATAATTTGCATACAAACCCATCCACATATTTACTATTTGTAAAAGATGTTGTAAATATTTATTTTAGTTGAAAACTTTGTGAACTATTTGCATTTACCCCCTCGAACTAGTTGATTTTGCATTTAAGTCCAGTGCCCGGTCACCTGACATGAACCCTCATGTAAGGGGACATTTTGTAGGCGTACCCTTGTGGGTATTGTATTTAAGATTTAGTACTTAAAAATCAAGTTACAGTCCATCCTTTCAGGTTAGTGATCCCCTATAATTTATTCTATTTGCAAATATACCCCTACTAAGTTAATTTATTTTTACTTATGCATTTCTTTTTATTAAAAATGCTACTGTGCTCTAAAAAAATTTCTAAAATAGGTGTAAGTGTATGAATTGATGTTTGTCAACTATATATTTTATTTGATATTTTACATGCATTTATTATTTACTAAAATTAAATAGAGCTACTTTATTCCTTATTAGAATTAGAAAATACAAAAATATAAATTAGCAAACCCTTCTAACCCTGAAAAATATAAAACACTTCTAAAATCCCAAAAATACTAGTTTCTATCTTGTATTTTTGTTTTATCCTTATTAGCATGTATTAAAATTGGTTTTGAGAAAATGTGAAACTATTTTCTATTTTTTATTCTCAAATCAATTCAACCTATTTAAAAAGTCTATGTTCTGGTCATTTTTAATTAAAAAAGACAAAAAGTTAACAAAAATTTCCAAAAATACTTAAAAATAGAAATTTATTTGAAAAGCAACAATTTTATTCCGAATTTTTTGACTATTTATACCTCTATTTATAATTGTATTACTCTATATATCTTATATACTTATATAATATTATATATTATATTATTATTATTATTAATTATAAATACCCTAATTAAATTTTAAAACCTTTAAAAAATAAAAGGATCGTTCTTTGGGATATTTTTTATTTTTGTATAATTATATATATACAATACTTATATAATATGTTACCTTATATACCATTATATACACTCATGTATACATATTTATATATTATTATAGATTAATAAATCAAATAAATAAGTTAAAATTAGGAAATTTTAAAAAAAATATTAATTTTAAAAAGAAAAAATTAAATTAAAAACTCGCATCACATTGATTGAAGTTGTGCATACTTATGCGTTCATACACTTGTGTTATGTATGGATAATGTACATTGATATATCTCATGTTCCCTATGTTCGATCCCTACTTGCTTCTCCACTATATACACTTATTTGTAGGCATATAATAAATTTGGATTTACACTTGCTTTGATTACTTATATTATTGTGTGGGTTAATAGTTAAGATTATCAAAGGTCTTTGAGGGTTGTCATTATAAAGACTTAGTGGTTCCACCTTACGTGGACCATAAGACATTCCCTCGAGTATTTCTCTGGTATTTCCAATGGTGACGTTGCTGTGGAGCAATAGATAGCATAGCAGTTTGTGTATATTTGAATATATTATTTATTTTTTATGTTGCACTTTATTTTTGATAATTACCTATCTATTTTGTTTCTCTGTTTGAGTTTCCTGTAAGGGACCACGTGGCGACAACAAATTCTTAGGAGGTGGATGCACCTGAGCAGCAAGGAGGTGAGCTCTTCTACTCATGAGCCAACTAGGAGAGAGCATGATGTTGGACATGCTAGCCCATGACGAGCCATTATGCAATAATTATTATTGCACATATCATTCCCTGATCTGAAATGAAGAATAAATAATTTGCATAATAGGTCCTTCTATACAATTAGGGTTATGTACCATGGCCATCTTGATGATCATATAGCTGTTGATTCACTAAATGAATCACAGAGGCTGGTGTTTGGATGAATATCTAAAGAGTTAGATAGAGCACTCATCACGCACCGTCAAATGATTATTAAGAGATGATCTCTAGCCTGAGTAGGAGATGGCAATCCTTTCTCACATAGGCTGATATCTGACCGACCTCTTGATGCATGTCCTCTGCATGGGAATGGTGATTCGGAGGTGTCAGATTAGTTAGGTCAATGGGTTGACTTAAGGAGATCGAGATAACATAAGTCCTAGTTGAATGCTGTCACAGCATAGGCACGGATCCTCTGACCGGAGACAGATGTATTGCTATATGTCTGAGTATGTACATTTGGCAGACCGATAGGTTGATGACCTAACCAAGGTCTATATACCGGCAAGCTGGTGTGCATATAAGGCATATGAGCAATATGATCTCTCAAAGGGATCATACAGGTTCACTTATGAACCGGAAGACATGAGCTCACTCATGAGGTATTGGGACCGATCGAATTCCATGCATGGTCGTCGTTCTTTGGAAGCATGACATGAATTTGAAGGTATGATATATGCTTTGGAAAAGCATATGATCAATACCGACTCCCAATGACCAAGATTGAGAAACTTAGTGATCAAACCCTGAAGAAGACAATGTAAAATTGATCTTAATCTTCAGGATGATCATGGGTCTTCCAATATGCAGGATGTACAGGTATTGGGAATACCTGAGGGGTGATGTGATCATAAACGATTGTATAACCATGACGCTTCCATTTCAAGGGAGTGATGAAACAGGTCTAGATTTTAGTGACTCCTCTCAGTAGAGAAGCAATCTGATCTTAGTCCAAGTGTTAGACATTGATCTGAATGAGATTCAGATTCAATGAGAAGATTAGATTTGCAGTCTTGATTTAATCAAGCATCTATGGGAGGTCCGTAAGATCTGGATTTGAGATGAGATCTCAACATCCAAGTCACTATACGTGGAACAATACAATCGCCATGTCCTTATCTCCAAGTATCTACGGAGAAAGCACATTATTCTTGAAGGGGTTCAAGAATAATTCATTTGATGAATTACTTATCCAAGCAAGAAGGACTTGATGATTAAATGAGGTTTAATTATCAAGCATAATATGAAAGAGATTCATATTATGAGAATAATTATCTAAGATAATTAAATGGGATTTAATTATCAAGGGTTGGAGAATGTGGATAATACTATCCATAATATTTGTGTATTATAAATATGATTTATAATATACATATATTGAAGAGAGAGAATTTTGTAAATAGCATTTGTTAATTATCAATGTGGTTTGGATTCACATTAATTAATTAATTGGAAATGCAATTTACAAATTAGTTTGGGTTGTGGATATGATTCACATATTTATCAATGGCTTGATTGAAATATTCACAAATTAATTTGGAATTAATCTGGTGGATATTTTTAAAAATGATTATTAAAAATACATTGAGAAATAATAATATAAAATAAAAGAGAGATAAGTAACCACCAAATGAGGTGGCGTCACCAATGACATAGTCAAAGGTGATGCCCCCTCATTTTTAGGAGGTAATTTGTTATCTCCCCTTTATTATATTGTTATCTCTTAATAATTAATTTATGTTAAATTAAATTATGTTGATAATGTCGAAACATATATTTAATTTAAATATAAATTAATGTTGTTGGTTTTTTAACCAACAACAATCTTTGCCATTGATTAATACATAGACCAACTTGGTCGTTGGATCTATGTGTCCCATGGATTAAGATCCATCGGATCCTAAACTAATATAAAAGGAGGGCTGACCTAGCCTTTCAAAGGTACATTTTTTTAGAGTTGTAGAAGCCTACTACTCTCTCTCTCTCATTCTCGCCCTCTCTCTTTCTCTTCTCCAAGAAGTGGTCGTCCACTTTGTGTTGAGAAGGAGAGACTCTCGCCTTCACCTTCAACGACTCGAGGATCTCCTTCTTATTTGGGGCGGCTTGCTCTAAAGGAAGATGACGGATTTCGTTTGACGAAATCAGGGGATTCATTGCTTGGATTTTCATCGAGGATTGCGGGATGTCCGCGTCTCATCATCGCGCCCGCAAGTGCATTCTTCGTGGATCGGAATTAAGACAGGAGGATCTCTTGTTTGGGATCTCACGATTACAACCACGCTCCAAGAAGTATTCCTTATACTTTGTGGTTTGATGAAATGATCTGAGAAATGTTCTCGTGATCATGTGGCTTCATCACTTGTTAAAAAATTTTAATTTCCGCCGCATCCAACGACTAGTGCGACTAGTTTCCCCAATTGCATACGATGCGATCGACATGCTTCTGTGATGCGCTTGAGGATTCTCAATATCCTTCACATGAGAGAGAGGCAGAGAGGAGGAGCTGAGTAGTCACTTTACCACTTTCTTGTTTATTTTGTGATGAGAGTGTTTTATTTTGTTTTTGCATAATTATTTTTAATAATTTGGACTTAGACACTGCCATACTAACAATGTCCATTGTTTGGTGACTGTTCACCTATGGGCCCTGTCACGGTTTTTCATGTTTTCATCGATTTCTTTTATTTACAAGCTGACGGGCAGCAGACAGATCAGAGCTAGGGGCCAAGGACTCCGGTTCTAGGTCTGAGATGCGTCACTATAGGAGGCGATCAAAGGGGGATATCAAGTCTAGTAGCAAGTAGCAATGGCCTTTGTTTCTCATACTTTTTGCCTTTATTTTTCATTTGTTTTATGTGAATGAGCCCCTATATATAAAATTTCTTGACTCGGTAGCTAAGTCCAAGGCCGTAATAGAAGCATGCACCTATAGTATGTTATGTTGGACTTAGTCAGATAATTAATTGCAAATTACTTGGATTTGGAATCGCAAGCCATGAGAGACTCCACATAGTGCTTTCAGGATCTATTGTGGCAGGCTTAGAGGAGTCTCCAAGATCGGACACTTTGATCCAATTTTTGAGTTATGTGTATTTGGTTCTTCTTGATAACAAGAATTCTTGTTTAGGATGCCTTATCGATTTGCATACCGTTCATGTAGTGTAGGTTTATATATTATGTTCTGCATCCCACATAGAGAGCATTGAGAAGCACTATGAGCCTTCATACTTTGCATGCATCATTTGACATGAGAGTCAGATTTCCACACTAGTGTCCACTTGCATTGCTTTTCCACCTTCTCCCTTTGTTTTATATCACATTTTGGACTCATAATAAAAAAAATCGATAGGTGGTTTGCATTAATACTCGAAAATTGAAAATCTAAAATTTAAAATAAGGGGACTGCTAATAAAACCTTGACCTTAATTAAAAATTATTAATGGACATCCATGTTTTAGGTTCATAAAGCCTCAATTGCTTTTAGGTACCATTCAGACCGAGTGAGGTGTGACCCCCTAAGTATTAGAAAAAAAATCGAATCTTTGGAAGCCTTGATTATCACCTGGGTTGGTGAAGTATTGGCGCTTTTATCCTACGTGGTCGAGTAGGCCTTGTAGATGACAGTGTTCGAACCTTATGTGGAGTATCCTACTTGGTCCGAAGTAATAATCATAGGCCATACTTTCACAAGGATGTTTGTCTCATTGTCCTGCGACCGAGTACCTCCCTTGCGAGGGAAGTATTAGTTTCACTTATTTGCTTCCTTTATCTATTTCTTTGCTTGAGTTGCTGCTCAGGCACAAGATCAAGGACCTAAAAGTGTGTAGATCATAGGTTATAAAGGCGATGGAAGAAGTATGGGGTACTTTTCTGGCAGTACACAATCCTATAGGGATAGCGCTCATAATGACTCATATAAGATTTATTTACAACAGTAAAATTGAAAAGTTAAAAATGGCCTAACTCTTACGGCTTCATTTGGACTGAGTTGTTGAATCGATAACTTTTTTGGTGTTTGTTTTTATTAGATTAAGGTCGAAGATCATGTCTCACACACTTATGTAAATTTTGCCTTTCATTTTCTCTTCTTTTATTCTCATTTGAACCACGCTCACTTTGAGACATTCTACTTTGCGCTCCTTTTATTATTATTATTATTTGACATCTGTATCATTCATTTATTCTTGATCTTCTCTTTGACCCTCGAGATGGCAACTCGTGGATGGCTTAGTTGAGACTTCACCCACACCCATATCAAATCCATGTGCTCACCATCACCAATAACTCGAGATGATTCCTAAGAACCAGGTTTAGGCTCTACAAACCGATCTCCAGATTCCCTACCTTCTCCAATAAACCTGGATCACTCTTGTCCTGAAATCTACCCATTTTGGATGGAAATTGATTTCACTCCATATACATATCTATCCTTAATGAATTTTGAAGGTTATGGAGATAACCTTAAGCACATCATAGAAGCGTGAAGAGTGCATCATATCTGATTAGAAGCGACTAGTCTTCCTAGTTGCTCGGGGAAGCAGACTTTAAAATTTTTAAAGTGATGAAACCGCAAGATCGAATAACACTTCTCGGATGATTTCATCTAAATCACAAAGTACATATAGGAATACCTCCTGAAGCATGGCTACGATTGAAGTCTTTAAACGACGAAACTTCCTGTTTTAAGTCTGACGTAATGGAAGAGATGCTTGCTACCGTTTTGATCAAGCATCCTTCTCACAATCCAAGATATTGAACCAAGTGACAGATCTCATGATTTCATATCACAAAATTCGAGGTCTTCTTTGCATAGCTTAAGCACCAAGGAAGATGTAGATCCACAAGAAGTCGAAGCGGTAGCACAACAGCATGGTGACGATGATGATCTTCTCTGGGTCACAAAGTGGACAGGCAGAGAGAAGGGGCGTGCATGATTATGAGAAGGAGAGAGAGCTTGAGAATTATATGTTGTAGAAAAGAGATAGGTCTCTTTCCAAATGGGGGGGACGACCACCTTGAGTCCTAAATCAATTGTTGTCGTCCATCCTCCAATAGGGAAGGTGGGCTCCTCATTCCAATTATATGAGATCTTATATCTCATATAATCCTTCATTAAGTAAAACAACTTTTATTTTCTATTATTTCACAAAAATTATTCCAAATTGATTTATGAAATTTAAATCATGACATTGGAAAACGTGAATAATATTTACAACCAAAAATAAAAAGTAAATTACATTTTCAATTTATTATCCAATGTGAATCCAATTCATATGAACATTTAAATTGTAGCTCTCTCTTGTATATTATAAATCACTTTTATAATCTATCAGATTAATATGGAAAGTGTTATCCATATTATTCATATCCATCATAATTACATCATATTTAATTACACTGGATCATCATCATATTAATATTATTCATGATAATTGAAGCACAATTAATTGTCCATTTCTCAATGCTTGAATACACATTTATCAATGGAATTATTCTTGAACTCTTTCGAGAATGATGCACTTTCTCAACAGATACTTGGAGATAAGGATAGAGCGATTGTACGTTCCACGTACAGTGACTTGGATATTGAGATCATATCTCAAATCTAGATATCGAGGACCTCTAATAGATTTTGATTATATCAAATCCGTAAATCTAAACTTCTTATTGCATCTGAATTAGATCAATGCCTAACATTTGGACTAATATCATATCACTTCTCTACTGAGAGGAGTCATTAAAATCAAGATATGTTTTATCATTCCCTCTAAATGGAAGCGTCGTGGTTATACAATTGTTTATTGGTCACATTACCCTCAGGTATTCCTAATAAATGTACATCCTGCATAGTGAAAGACCAAGAATAGACATGAAGATATAGATCAATTTTATATTGTCATCATCGAGGTTTTATCCCTAAGTTTCTCATTCTGTCATTGGGAGTTGGTATTGATGATATTATTTCTAAAATCATATATCACACCTATAAATTCTTGTCATGCTTCCAAATCAAGAGTTTTGTATTGGGAGTAGATACAAGGGCATGCATGGAATGTTATTGGACACAATATCTCATGAGTGAGCTCATGTCTTTCGATTCACAGGTGAATATGTTTGATCCCTATGAGAGATCATGTTACTCATATGCCCTTGTATCTACACCAGCTCGTCGGTATATGTACTTGATTAGGCCATCAACTTATCAGTTTTCAAAATATACATACTTAGACATATAGCAATACATCTATCTCCGATCAGAGGATACAAGCTTATATTGTGACAATATATAACATCGTATTGGTTATCTCGATCTCGTTAAGTCAACTCTTTGACCTAACTTACCTGACACCTCTGAATCTCTATTCCGATGTAGAGGATCTGCATCAAGAGGTCGGTCAGATATCAACCTATAGAGAAGGATTGCCATCTCCTTCTTTGGCTAGAGATCATCTCTTAACAATCATTTGACGGTGCTTGATGAGTCCCCAATCTATCTCCTTACGTATTCATCCAAGCACCATCAACAATTTAATTAACAATTGTATGATCATTAAGATGGCCATGGTACATAACACTAATTGTACAAAGGGACCTTATAGTGCATTCATTCATTTATTCTCATATAGAGAGTGAAAATAAATCAATAACTTTTATCGATATATCAAACATTACAATAATAATTATTGTAGAAATGGTTCTCCTCGGGCTCACATGTCTAACGAAATTCGATGTTGACCTTAAAACATATCGATTCTTTTCATTTGGTGCTTCAATACAGACTGATCGAGACATTATTTCACTTACAGATCAAGAGCCCGATCTAGAGCCACGGAATGTTTTGATTAAGATCTAGAGAAAGAGAAGGCTACAAATGGAAAGGTAAAGGGATCTTAGCATCCATAACCGTTGACAGGCCAACATCCGGATCAAACTATGGTGAATGCCTAGCTCCTTGCCTCCATACAAGCAATCCGACAGCAGCTTACCGACTAGGTATTGGCCTACATCACCTTTCAGGACATGCTAAAAGATTTGAGAATAAGGAGAGACTAACCAAAAGGAGAAGGAGGAGGAGAGGAAGACAGACAAGATGGAGCTGGTGGAGGGCCGACAGATGAGTGAAGAGGAGGGAGACCCAAGCTAACTCTCAAGGAGACTTACAACTCCAGTAGGAGACAGATGACAGAACGGATCTAAATCCCTGCTGCCCATGCCCATTTTGAGTTGAAGCCTCAACTCTTGGCACTTCTTCCCATCTTCCACAAGAATTCATATCAAGACCCATCCATCCATCTCTAAAGGTTTGGGAATCTACGGAAGCACTCAC
Organism: Ottelia alismoides; assembly: GCA_037367405.1. Taxonomy (NCBI): domain Eukaryota; kingdom Viridiplantae; phylum Streptophyta; class Magnoliopsida; order Alismatales; family Hydrocharitaceae; genus Ottelia; species Ottelia alismoides. The sequence goes on along the minus strand of JAZKJV010007996.1, from coordinate 293,796 downwards.
TACTGTAACATCCTATTAGTGTTGTCAAAATGATAGGATTCTTGTTCAGACTTTAAGATAAGGCTCCTCACTAGATCAATAATTTAGGGAAGGTCGCCACCATCTTGGAGGAGCTCAAGGTAGCTTTTCTGCACAAGTTCTACCCTCTCGGGCAGCTTAATCAGATGCATTCCCATATTGCCAACTTCACCCCAGTCACCCATGAGTCCATTCATGAGGATTGGTACAACTTTATAGATCTACATGAAATGTATCCCCATCATGACATCCCTCAGACCAATCTGGTCCAACATTTCTTTGGGGGACTTACAATTGAGAGTCAGAATCGTGTTGATGCCACTTTTAGTAGGTAACATTTCAATAAAGATGTGCATTCCGCATTTTTTGAATAGATGGCAGAAGGAGAAGCTACCTTATTATCGTCCTGAGCAAACTAGAGACAACCACAGATTCATCAGAAGATAATATGTACGATAACATCGCACAAGTTGAACAGGGATGAGAGCTCCAATATAATCATAGGAAGCCACCTGTCCAAGGTAGATATTATTGATAAACAATCACAAGATCTCGAGAAGCTCAATGTGATCAAATAGTGGACCCAAAATTTGGAAAAAAAATGGATTAGATTACCAAACAGTTGGAGTTGTGGGTAAGTACAATTAGCGCGTGCCATTCCATAACATCGGCTTTGACTCCTACTGAGCTGAAGGAGACATCACCATCTTAGCCATCTCAGCATAGTCCACATCAGCCACTGCTTCAGCATGTAACTACGTATAGGCCTCTGAGCCATCATAACCTCAACAACCATAGCAACAACTAGTTGTATACTAGCTAGAACCCTAGAGTCTCTTAGATCCATGCTCTCTTCCACCACCTCTCATTCAATAGGTGAATAGAGTTTGGTCTAGCGATGTGCAGCTACCCATCCAAGCAGACCTCAGCAGGGACATCCTACTAACTCTCATCTATTCCCTCGGTAGCAACGAGGGAGATTTGTCCAAGGGAATCAACATCCTCATGATCAATCTCGTATTCATCATGCTAAAATTGGTCAATTAGGCTCTATTCTCCAAAATTCACATGCATTTAATCATCAATAGAGCATCATTTGCATTCATACATGTGTAAATAATATTTGCATTTCATCATGCATACTTGCATTAAAAATTCCAATTGTAAATTAGCCCAAAAAGCCGCTAAATTCTCATATTTTTAATTAATTCATCCTAACTCTGATTAATACCAAATCATCTCCATTATGTAGATATTACTAACAAGAATAAATAAAAATACAAAAAATTTAATAACTCAAATAAGTGTCAAATAATCCCAAAGTCTAATTTCACATCTGACAGACAAAAACGAGCATATCTCTCTCATACAGTATCCAATTTTGGCCTACTCACTTTTAAAGTACTCCATTTTCAAATACCTTCAACACAAGACTAATTCGTAAAATTCAGAGCTCATATGTGAAAGTTGGGTTTTGGGCCTCTTTTGCGCATTTCAACTTTTTGTTATTTTTGACCAAAGTTCTTATGTGAATAATTAACCCTTTTAATTTTATTTCTTCATCATTGATGTTCATTGATGAAAGTTTTATTAAGTGACATAAAAATCAAAATCTATATCAAAATTGAAATCAAAGAAACTGACTGAGTCTAAGTGTCCGTTGTGAGTCTGTACAAAAATTGTGTGTTTCATACTTCTATTTTATTTTTCCTACTTTCTTATTTATTAAAAATCGAAAAAAATCATATTATTGTGTAATTAATTTATTTATATTTTATCGTATTTCTTTCTAGAATTTTTATCCTCTTTAAAAACACCAAAAAATTAAAAAAAACCCAAAAAGCTAGTTTTCTATACATATGGAGAACCACCAAAAAGTCCACTTCACACAGGTGACCTCTTTTGCTCACGGATCCTTCATGAAAGTTGTAGATATCGTTGAAAGGAACAACTTTTGTGAAGGAAATTTTTTGATCCGAGGTCTTTCCCTTATTCCTTTCTACCTTTTCAATTTTGAAATTTTTTTGGTGCTACGTGGCAGCTCCTGGGCGTGCCACGTGGCACCCCACTCTCTCTCTAGCGCCCCCCCGAGTCACGTGCCACGCACGTGACCCTCTTCCTCCTCCAGTCGTTCTCCCCTCTCCGTTGCATGCAAAGTCCCCTTCCTTCCCCTTCCATAACCGCCTGCATCGTCTCCTCCTTGTAACGCCCCCACCTCAAGCCATTACGACGACGACGTTACTCCCAAGTCGCATCTACTATAAAGTGACCCCCACTTTCTCATATCGGAGGCATCCGCCATTTCAGGAGAGAAAACCCTCGATGTCCTATACACAGCTTTGGTGACATCAAGGCTTGGCCACAGGGTGACCTCCGGTGAGATCCAATCACCTTCCTTGCGTGCTGCCACGAGCTTCCAAGATCGCATGAGCTCAGGTTCGCCGGCCCTTGAGTGAACATCCTATCAGGAGCCTGAAGCTCCTCTGCCTAGGAAATTCACCCACATATTTTCCAAGTATCTCTGCCTCCCTCTCCCTCTCCCTCCACCGTCAATCCAGTCATCCAAATTCCCTCCCCCCGACTCTTGCAAAGATTCAAGTTCCAGATCTTCCCTCTTCCTCGCTCGCATAGTATATCCTCCTCATCGCTCGTTTTTCCACTAACAATGCAGGTACGGCAGTGCCCCGACGCGCGCCCTCCGTGACTCTGCCACCGCACGGTCACTATACTGCCCCCCGCAGCACAGAGCTCCACCGCCTCGCCATCTCACTTCGTCATGCGCCAAGGCCTCCACCCTTTGGCCTTCGACTCCGCCTCACCACCACGACGTACAACCTCCACCTCGGCACAACGTCGCGCGGCTTCCACCTTCGACGCATGCTGCAACCGCTCGACTCCACGCCCTACCTCCAGCAGCTCCATCATCGTCGCCCTTCGCACCGTGTGTCGGCCGAGGGATCGGGTGCTCTCCACCCTACGTACCGCCCATACCCTAACCATAGGATTGGGCTTCCTGCCCTTGATCCTACGGCCCGTTGCAAGCTACGTCAGCCTCATTGAACCTCCCTCCAAGCCTGAAGGTTCGGCCCCACCGAGCATCTCCAATCCGTCACCTAGGCTCGAGTCGATTGAGCCACACCTTCGGGATCGAACCTGTGAGGTAATTTGCAACAAAGCCCCCGATGTTTTCAGAAATTACAAATATACCCCCGCTAGGGTTTAAATTGCAGAAGGGCCCCTCCGACTTTGCTAAATTGTAGATAAGCCTTCAAGAGACCTCCTTGAAAGAAAAACTTTATTTTATTTACAGTTTAGTCCCTGTAATTTCATTTTAGCATATCTTTCTCATCTGAACTCTGATTCTAGCATATAATATATAATTTTGAAGCTATTTCGTGCTCTAACGTTTAGCGTTGTTTGTGGATAGATTTGAGGTTATTTATTAATAATTATTATTTGAGGATCTCTATTGATATATGCATGTCAATTTTGACATATTTGTGCTTGAGAAATTAATGACATTTTTTGCAGCAATTCAGATGAGGATTTTAATCTGATTAAACCCTTGTAATCATTGTTGATTATTCTCAATGTTTTAGTTTTTACGTGTGATCAATTTAGATTTATTGTCTACTACTCGAGGAATTGAATCAAAGACATTTGGAGGTAGGATATCTTGCTTCAAATTATTTTAAGCATCAATTATTTAACCTGAAGCATTGAGTCTGTCTAAATAACTCTTGAGTTTGATCCATTTTGATTTGTGATTAATTTTGCTAAATTATAGATCAAATTATTTGGGGATTTAATATGTTTAAAATCACAGATCATGGGCATAATCTTCTCTGTTTATTTTCTTTACATAGCATCTTCATCATTGCATTGTATTATATTGTCTCAACATATAAATTACTCAAACATTAATTAATTATTTTATTTACTTTAAAACCACGCAATTAAGAATCATTGTTCCCTATGTTCGATCTTGGTAGACTTGCCAAGTAAAAATACTCCACAACATCCAAATATTGTGGTTTTTGATCAACCTATTTTCGCCTCCTATACTACAACAATCAATACATAAAGAGGTGAATTTCACGTTCATCACCTCACCACCAGTAGTCTTATTCATATCAGCGAGGCTGGAGATAGAATCAGTTCCAACAACCTAAGTTCCATCAAAAACAACCATACCATAAGTACTCGAACTTTCCATACCAGTGGCACCCTCCTCAGCAATACCATTAGTAGTCTTCTCCCTAATATTCTTAGCATTCTTGTTAACATCCTCAACACCATACCTAGTCTTAGCATGGCCAGCACACTGAACCATCTGAGGTTACCCCTCTTGTGATCCCTTCTTTGGACTGCTTGTCTCAGTTAGTTAAGGGTCTTTCATAGACGAGTCAGGAGATTGATGACCTCACCGTTACCAAGACCCCGATTTCGGGACAGGTGGAGGCCAACACCAACAACTTTCGAAAGAGAGAGCATGTACTCTATGATGTCCTATCTAAAACAACAGAGTCAGATGTGTATGATACTTTTTTATCTTATATTGTTACTTGTCGAAGTGGTAGGACCCTATCGCCATTCGCAACAATGAAGGGGTGAAATAAAGCTTCCATGGGGCAGTCGTCATCTTCTTTTACATCAGCCGTACCAGAAGACGAGTTGGGTGAGGAAGATTAAGGAGAAGTACCCACATAAAAAAAGGCAAAAAATGAAAAAAAAACAACAACAAGAAAGCAGCAGTCGAAGTGCCAGCTAGTAGTGATGGAGAGGATAGCACTTGTAGTCGATCCAGAGCCAACCGATGGATTCATGCCTGCTATTTTTGGATGCCCACCTCACAAGGATGAATATACTCCTTTTTGTCATCCAATTATATAGATAGCTTTGGACATAGATTTTGTTGTAAATAAGACCAATATTTATGATTTTCGTTCTATAAATATTCATTTTCTAGATGCTTTAAAAAAATCCAAAAAAATATAAATTTTGAAAAATGCCTTGTCAGATCTAGATGTTGTGCAAATAATTCAGAATCTTGTTCTAGAGGTGCCTCTTCTACCGGCCATTAAGTGCATGGAAAATATTAAGAAAGGATTAAAGGAGGAATGTACTTCGAAGGGACAGTTGCGTTGAGGTAAATAGAGAAATGTGAAGCACATCCTAACGATGATGGTTAATGTAATCATCAATCTCTCTAGCAAGAATAAAGACATGGGATCCCCTCTCCTGACCTCATCCCCACTTTTGCTTCTCAAGTAGAACTAGCTAATTAGACCTCTGCCCCGCATATTCTTGTTTACCAATATCACCATTTTCTTGCCCCCAAAACCCCCCAAAAGCCCCAAGGGTGGAAAGGCAAGCCCTTGTCTGCCCCCCATGGAAGAGAATAGTTCGGTCGATCAATTTATTCAATTATGAAATGACAGTGTTGATGGAGATTTGTATTATCATTTAAATAATTACAAATTGAGATCGTAAAATTCATGAGCTTGTGATATAGATATACCTAATTCCGAACCTGTTAATGCAAGAACTATAAATAATGGACCAAGAACCCTTATGAAATATAAAAGAATATTCATACATAGCATAGTCCAAGCAGACCCACTTAAAATCTTTACTGAACTATGACCAGCCATCATATTAGCAAATAAACGTATTCCTAAGCTTAATGCACAGAAACAGTGAGGGATTAGGTCCAGGAGTACTAAAAAAGGTGCTAACGGCAGCGGGACTCCTACAGGTAATAAAAAGCTTAAAAAATGAAGCCCATTTCTTTGAAATCCAACTATCACAATGCCTATAAAAATGGAAAATGAGAGCCAAAGTAATGATTTGATCGAAATTTTCTTAACAGTCGATCGTCAATTTATTTGATGCCTACTTCATTGTTGAAGGAATTTGGGTTGGGAATGCTACAATCAACAAGGATGATTCTGCAGTTTGTAAACACTTCAATCAAGTAGCCCCAAACAATCTTGGAGGATGTATCATCACCATTTAGAGAATGGAGTTCCATGTAGACTTCATTGTATTTCACGTGGACACCTCAGCTCCTCTTTCGAAAACCAGGATAACACTTGGATGGCCATTCCTTCGAACATCCAAAGCAGTAGTGAATTACGACAACGGACAGATCACCTTTCACTCTAACATTGACAAGGTGTCGATTCAGACAATCCAGGTACTCAAACAGACAAAATCTACATCATATACAAGAGCACCTTCCGAACAAACAGAAGACTATGACTGCCTTGCAGAAATCAAAGATGCAAACATTTTTCTGGGCAACATCGAGACCTAGAATTCCTGTCAACAGAGGAAGAAGTGGATATCACAGTCTGAAGGATATGAAAAAAATCCTTAAGCGCATCACAGAAGCGTGAGGATCGCATCATATGTAATTGGGAGCGACTAGTCGCACTAGTAGCTCGGGGCAATGGAATTTAAAAATTTTAAATCGATGAAACCATGTGATCCAAGAAACTTTTCGTGTCATTTCATCTAAACATCAATAGGTATTAAGGTTACCTCTTGAAGCGTGGTTGAGATCGAGTCTCTAAAGGAGACCTCATGTCTCAAGTTCGATCTGACTGAGGAGATGCTTGCGAGCACGTTGATGAAACACATGCTCCTCGAAACCCATGTTGATGATCTTCTTCATGAGCAAGGTGCGCCAAAGGAGATGGTCATCAACGAGTAATTGAATCGACAGCACAACGGCGTGGCAACGATGGTGGTATCTCTCTAGGGCATCAAGGTGAACAACTACAATGTGTGTGTGAGAGAGAGAGACGTACAGAGAGAGGGAGAGAGCATATTTACAATTCTTATGAAGAGCTAAGATTGCCTCTTCTTATATATTATTTTGGGAGTTCATGGATCTCAATCCATAGACAACACAAATCCAATGGTAGAGATTTATTTGGGCTACAAATTCCACCCTCTCAATAAGAAAAGGTGGCTTCACCTTCATATCACATGGGAATAAATATCTCATGTGTATCTCCAATATTTGCATCATATTTTATTGCAAAATATTGTACAGAAGTAAACCTAATTTATTTTTTGAACATTGTAATCATGCCATTGGAAATTTGTGAATCATATTCACAACCCAAAATAAAATGAAAATTAAATTTTCAATTAATTATCCGATGTTAATACATTTCACATCAATAATTAAATTATAAATGGCATTTAATAATAGCTCTCTCTTAGATATCATAAATCACATTTACAACAGATATGATTAATATGGATAGTGTTATTCACATCATTCATATCCATGATAACTAAATCATATTTAATTATCTTGGATCTCTATCTCATGAGCCTAAATATTGTGAATCACATTCACGTTATTCACATCCTTTGATAATTAAATCACATTTAATTATGTTGTATAACTCCATATATGGCCAAATAATATGAATTATAATCATATTATTCATGACAATTAAATCACATTTAGTTATTAATGCTTGGATATATATTAATCAATGGAATTATTCTTGAAAACTTTCGAGAATAATGCGCTTTCTCCGTGGACAATTGAAAGGATAGGGAGATTGCACATTCCACATATAGTGACTTGGATATTGAGATCACATATCAAATCCATATCTCAGGGATCTCCCATAGATCCTTGATTAAATCAAAGATGTAAATCTAATCTTCTCATTGGATCCGAATTACATTCAGATCACTGCCCAACATTTAGACTAAGATCAAATCATTTCTCTATGAGAGGAGTCGCTAAAATCCAGACGTGTTTCATCACTCCCTCGGATTGAAGCATCATGGTTATAAAATCATTTATGATCACATCACCCTCAAGTATTCCTAATACATGTATATCATGCATAGTGGAAGACCTAAGAATAAACCTAAAGTTTTAGATCACTTTTAGATTGCCTCCTTCATGGTTTTATCTTTAAGTATCTCATTTGATCATTGGGAGTCAGTATTGGTCATATACTTTCCAAAGCATACATCATACCTAGGTGTTGATCATATACTTTCCAAAAGCATATCTCAAATCTATAACTTCAATTAAGATTCCAAAGCGAGACGATCGTACACAGAATTCGATTATTCTCAATATCTTATGAGTGATCTCATGTCTTTTGGTTCAGTAATGAACCTGTATGATACCTTTGAGAGATCGTATTACTCATATGCCCTTGTATGCACACAAGCACATCGATGTATAGACCTTGATTAGGCCACCAAACTATCGGTCTGCCAAATAAACATACTCAGACATATAGTAACACATCTTCCTTTGGTCATAGGATGCATGCCTGTATCGTGACAGCATACGACGTAGGTCTTTTGTTATCTCAATCTTGTTAAGTCAACTCTTTGACCAAACTTATCTAACACCTTCGAATCTCTATTCCTATGCATAGGACTTGAGTCAAGAGGTCGGTTAGATATCAATCCATTTAAGAAAGGATTTCCATCTCCTACTCAGGCTGGAGATCACTACTGAATATGCATTTGATGGTGTTTGATGAGTCCTCAATCTAACTCTTTAGATATTCATCCAAGCACCAGCCTCTATGATTCGACAATTGAATCAACATTTGTATTATCATCAATATGGACATGGTACATAATCCTAATTGTACTAAGGGATCTATTGTGAAAATTTATTAATCTTCATTTCAGATCAGGGAATGATATTTGGAATAACATTAATTGCATAATGGCTAACTGTAGGCTCGTTCGTCCAACAAAATCCCACTAGTCCAAAGAACCATTAAGGGCTAACATTTAAACCCATACTCATGTGACAATAATAAGCTATTTAATATAGCCATGTAAGTTGATCAGTCACTCTGTTCTTAAAAAACTACGCTAATTCCTTTTACGGTACTTGCATATCTCCTAGTAACAGTGCTCGCATCCAATGAAAATGTTGCATCTTATGGAACCAATACTCAATATTTTTGAAATCGGCTTAGTGTCTCTGACACTACAACTCAATAATTCTTTTAACCAATATTTAATTTCTGTTATCCTTTTCAGAATACCCTAATTCTCAGAGATCTCTATCGCCTAAGTTATATGCGGTTAAAACCTTTTACATCACTATCTTTAAAGTCTTAAGTTGTTCAAGATAAGACTTAGAGATCACTATCTCGAAAGTCATGTCATCATCAAAGGTATTTTATTGCTGCAATCAAGTGTTTTATTTCCATAGTAAGATTGATAACAGTTTACTACTCCCACTGTATGGAAGACATCTGGCTTTTGTACACATCTAGCATACACTGAGCTTCCCAAAGCTGATGCATTGTGGCATGTAGCTTTGGTTTTCACATCCTCAACTCATTGAGGTATTACCCCTTTAGATAGTTTAGTACCATATCTTAAGGGATGGAAGAATTACTTGGGATTTTCCCAAATGAAATATGTCCAAGGTGTACCATTAATGAGACGGTCCCTATACCTTCTTCTCTTTGACTCTGAACATTTTCAGAGCTAAGATCTTAAGAGGTTTCCTTGAGATCATATCTCAAGGTATGGAACAATCAGATTATATAACACTTATTATTATCCTTATATCATTCCAAGTGATTTTGATATCATCTACATTTAGCACTATGAACATAATGGAACTCCCACTAAGCCTCGCATGGTCCATCAAGATTCAATTTGAAATCATCATATGTATAATTTCATCAAATCTGATGTTCCAACTACAAGAAGCTTATTTGAGTCTATAGATGGAGTTTCTTAGCTTGTACACCTTTCTTTCCTCAACCATGAAGCTCTGGAGCTACTTCATGTGAATATCCTTAGAGAGGTATTCATATAGGAATGCAATAATGTCCTCAATATTGAAGATGTCACAATCAAGTTGTGTAGCTATAGTTAGCAATATTATGATGGATTTAAGCATGGTCATTGGAGAGCAGATCTCATCGCAAGTGATGTCTTCTCTTCGGTGTGTATCTTATGGATACGAGTCATGCTTTGAAGGTCTGTACCTTCTCATCAGGTTCCTTTTTTCTTTTAAAGATCCATTTACACCTAACAGGACTTACCCTTATATGTGGATCCTCGAGGATCCATATACAACATTTGTATATGAAGTCTACTTTAGACTTTATTGCTAACATCAATCTTTCCATGTCATGATCCTCAGATACATCATCATATGAAGTCAGATCATTTTAAAACTTAACTGACACATGGGAATCCATCCTCAAACTCATTTGAAAAGGTATGATTATTTAATCTTTAATTATCCTTTTAGTTTCCAATTTCAGGAGCCTCATTATCTTCTCAATATTTAATGATTTCCTTCACTTTATTTTAATCTTGCTTGTCTAGAAAGTCATCCTCTAAGAATCCCATCCCTAGATATGAGATCTCTTAAGAATCTCAAGGTAATAAAGTATGTATCTAATACCATCCTTTATATTCCTAATGAAGCAGCACTCTCAAGTGCTAAATTCCAGATTTCTTGCATGGAACCTTATTAAGGACATATATATATATATATATATATATATATATATTAGTATCTACTACATATATACTAAGATTAAATAATGCTAAGATTCATCTTATATCAAATCATGTCACACAAGTTCCAATTGCATCTCCTTACAGCTCTATTAAGTTTAGGTGTATTATGAGGTGAGATAGGAATGATATTCATATATCCATAAGGTATTCCTTTAATCATAAAATAGGTATGGGCTACCTAGGTTAGATCAAATTCATTTCATCTTCGTTCAAACTTTTGTTCTAAGCTAAAAAAATGAAATCTTTGAATATTTCAAAGGTTTCTAAGGTGAGTTGAAGAAATATCATATCATAAATAATCATCAATAGATATCACATATCATTAATGTTTATTGTGATTCAGATGATACACATACATCAACATGTATGATATCTTGAATACCTTGGCATCTAACACCATTCTCGGAGAAGTGTGCATTGGACATTTTTACTTTGAATACCATATTCACATGTTAGTAAAATTTTAAATTATAGACATTCTATAGATACATCTCTTACTAGTCTATTGATCACATCAACATACATATGTCCAAGGCTTGATGCCAAATCATTGTCAAATGATTTTCATCCTCCTATTGAGTTTATAAGGTTTATTTTTAAGTATTTAGAAATGTTAGTGAATTATTCATTAATTTTCTAATTTTGTAGAGTTATCCATATGTCATATTACTATCTGAAATATATCCATCATAACTCTTTATGACAGGTCTATTCCACAATGTATGTTTATTCCCAACATTTAGAAAAAAAAATTGAATGTATTCTAATATCCAAGTCATAGAGACATTCTTTAAGACTAAGGGCACTCCTATTGAAATTATGAAGTCTATCTATCTAATAGAGATTGTTGCAACAATTGCATCAATATCCATGTGGATGACTATTAACCTTAAGATCAAATTTTCGATTCTTCTATAAATATACAACAAATTGCAAGTTTTATAGAAAAATGAGATATAATTATTAGACTTTGATCTTATCAAATAATTGAGCCAGTTTTAATTAAATGTCGATTATGAGGCACTATCCGAGTCCTTCTCAAAGGATTTTAGATAGTCTAGTTAGTCATACTATCACTACATCAGCTTATTACAGTATTGGCATTCATCCAACTCTTTTCATATCATTTAGAAGTCATAGAAGTACAGTCAACTCTTTCACTTTCCTTCTTGCTTGGGTCAGGCCCATGCTTCCACTACGCTTCCTTCTTCTACAAACCACCATTGCTTAATACGAAGGATCTCTTATGTTGAACTCAAAAGATTTCAATATAAAGGGTATTTCAACATTTATACATGCTTCATGCAATTCATACAATATGAATATTATGAAGCTTTGTGAATGACTAGAGTATATAAGTAGAATAATGACACTCATCATATCTTTATCCATCTTAACTCATAAAGACTTTTGATTCAGGCAGGTACTCAAACACTTTGAGTACGTCATCTCTTATCGAGCCACCATTCTCCATAATACAGTAACCATGTCATTCATGATGAAATGTCGAGAGCACATATGTATGCCTGAACATCTTCTTAGATTTTATACGGAATTTTCTATAATTACGATCATCATCGACATGATACTTCGATCAAGACTATAGAGATACACAAACCCCATGTTTTTGTCATATTGTCTTTTTAATTATTATTCTTCATTATTATGAGGAAACTCATTGCAACCACATACATTATGTGTCCAATTGCAAGTACAATATCTTGATCATGAATCTAATTCATGATATTTTACTAGTTGTTATCGAGTATTGTATTGAGTCTATCTAATGAGGATTATCTAAAATAAGAAATTTACATGTATATATATATATATAATATACATATTTTACTTTGATTTAGGAATTTTTATATCAAAGTTTTCTTCCCTCATCAACACTGAAAGTTCATTCCCTAAATCACTTTCAATGTAAGAGATGTATTTACCATTATATCACAAGCAAGATTTGGGTCTTCTTTCTTATTTTTGTTATATACCAATAATATGAGAACTTGCAACTCGGATAAAAAGAAGCGGGAACTCATTCCGCCTTGCAAGTGCAACTTGCATTCCCAATTTGGTTCTTAACAACCGAGCCCACCACATCTAAGGTGATGTTAACCCGTTGTTAATTGAACCAATGGTCAACAGAATTAGAACTCGCTATTCACAATCTAATATCAACCCAAAAATATGAGAACTCGGTATTAGGATAACAACACATACGGCCTTACTCTTTAGATGTGCTTGTATGCGAGAGTTGTCACTTCAGACAGGCATCTCCTATACACAATCACTGATGACGGAACCCTTCGCCATGACTGGAGACCATGGATGTCACTTATGTGATCCTCCATATCATATTCAAATTCTAATTAATTATTATGAATCATATTCACATAATTAATTCTTCCAAGGGAATTACAACTCGACTCATAATAGAGTGTATAATTGGATCTATGTAATATACTGATAGTATATCAATTATCAATCCAATCAATCAACCAACAACAATTTTGATTATTACTTGAAGGATGGTATAATCTCAAAATACGTATTATTCGAATTTTAATGATTAGAAAAATACATCATGATCACTTCAAGCATTATCCTTTCCTTACCCGCTATCATGACCAATACCGATGGGAGTGGAGCAGACTGCTCCTGAAGCAACCTGCCACCCCAACGCTCCCCGACTAGACACCATATCCGTCTTAGGTCAAGATAGTGCGATTTGATCATATTCTATTTGAGATGAAAGGTGGCCTTTCAGTCGAAGTTATGTTTTATATAATATTTATCTAAACTTTTTTGATAATATTATAAGGAAATTGTCTAAACAAATTCCCATTCACAGTTAAGTAATAATGTTTGTTCGGATTGATATAACCAATTGTGATCTAGATCATATCTAATCAATTTTGGTTAATGGCATGTCATTTAAAGAAATAATCATCTTTAGATATTTAATAAAATATTTTTCAACAATTATTTTAGAAAATTAACCGTTAATTTCCACTAATTGATTAAATGAAAATCCCAAGGTTCTTGATTTGGAAATTAATTTTCGACAGTGACCCCTACATACTAAAATAAGCATACTCAAATAATTTAAATATAAATCACACAAATAAAATTTCTTCGATTTGTCAATTTGATTATCCATCCCTGAACAGTGGATACATGCTCACTAAAATCGTAATTATTTCTTTAATTAAGTTCTTAATTATGTCAAGATCCGCCATCCCCGAACTAGTGGATACATGTTCACTAAAATGATCGTAACTTGAGCAAACGGATTCCAAATCATGCAAACGCAAGTCCCATGGTTTCCTTATTTAATGGGAAACTTAATACAAGGTATAGTTTAGAGTTTAAACACATTTAAATAGGAGAAAAATCACATACAATAGGGTCGCGTGAACAAATTACGATGAAAGTTCTCATAGTTAAAATTTCCCAAGTCATCTTTGGATTAAGGATCATATCCAAAACAACCAATCTAGCTCTAATATCACTTGAAGGATATGAAAAAATCCTTAACGCATCATGGAAGCGTGAGGATCGCATCTTATGTGATGGAAAGTGACTAGTTACACTGGTTGCTCGGGGCAACGGAATTTAAAAATTTTAAAGCAATGAAACCACGTAATCAAAGAACACTTATCAGATCGTTTCATCTAAAACATTAATAGATATTAAGTTTACCTCTTGAAATTTGGTTGTGATCAAGTCTTTAAAGGAAGAGACCTTTTGTCACAAGTCCGATCTGACGGAGGAGACGCTTGTGAGTACGTTGATGAAACGCGTGCTCCTCACAATCCATGTTGATGATACAAGTGGAAAATCTATTGATCTCATCACACGAGATCCAACATCTTCTTCACAACAAGGTGCTCTGAAGGAGACAGAGATCCACGAGCAATCAAAGCGACAACACGATGATGTAGCGGATGTACATTGGAGTCCAACATCTTTCTCTACAGATACTCGGAGAAAAGACATGTCGATTGTATGTTCGACATATAGTGACTTGGATATTGAGATCGCTTCCTAAATCTAGATCCAGGGACCTCCCATATATCTTTCGTTAAATCAAAGCCGTAAATCTAATATTTTCATTACATATGAATCACATTCAGATCACTGTCCAACATTTGGACTAAGATCATATCTCTTCACTATGAGAGGAGTTACTAAAATCCATACATGTTTCATCACTCCCTTGAAATGGAAGCGTTGTGGTTATACAATTGTTTATGATCATATCACTCTCAGATATTCCTAATACATGTACACCCTACATACTGGAAGACCTAAGAATAAACCTGAAGTTTTAGATCACTTTTGGATTATCCCCTTCAGGGTTTTATCATTAAGTTTCTCATTTGATATTTGGAGTCATTATCGTTCATATACTTTCCAAAAGCATATATCATACCTAGATGTTGATCTTATACTTTCCAAAAGCATATATAAAACCTACAAATTTAGTCAAGCTTCCAAAGTGAGATGACTGTGCATAGAATTTGATTCTTCCCAATATCTTATGAGTGAGCTCATGTCTTTTGGTTCAATAATGAACCTGTATGATCCCTTGGAGAGATTGTATTACTCATATGCTTGTGTATGCACACCAGTGCGCTCGTGTATAGACCTTGATTAGGCCATCAACTTATCAGTCTACCAAATATACATACTCAGACACATAGTAACACATCTGTCTCTGATCAGAGGATGCGTGCTTAAATCGTGATAGCATAGGACATAGGTCTTTGTTTATCTCAATCTCCTTACATTAACTCTTTGTCCTAACTTATCTAACACCTTCGAATCTTTATTCCTATGCAGAGTACTTGGATCAAGAGGTCAGGTAGATATCAGCTCATTGGAGAAAGGATTGTCATCTCCTACTCAGGCTGGAGGTCACTTTTTAATAATCATTTGACGATGCTTGGTAAGTCCTCAGTCTAACTCTTTAGATATTCATCCAAGTACCAACCTCTATGATTCAATAATTGAATCAACAGTTGTATGTTTATCAAGATGACCATGTTACATAACCGTAAATATAGTAAGGGACCTATTATGAAAATCATTTATTCTTCATTTCAGATTAGGGAATGATATTTGCAATAATATCTATTACATAATGGCTCTATGTGGACTCATGTGTCCAATAACTTCCCACTAACCCAAAGAGTCATTAACGGGCTATTCATTTATACCCACACTTATGTTACAATCATGAGCTATTTAATATAGCTAAGTATGTTGATCAGTCACTCTATTCTCGAGAAACTACGTCAAGTCCTTTTACAGTACTTGCATATCTGCTAGTACCAGTGCCCGCATCCGATGTGAATGTTTCATCTTATGAAATCAATACTCAATATTGTTGAAATAATTCTAGTGTTTATGGCACTATAACTCAATAATCGTTATAACCAGTATGTAATTTCTATTATCCTTATCAGAATATCCTTATTTCCGTAGATTATTATCTCCTAAGATATCTATGGTTAAGACCTTATACATCACTATCTATAAAGTCTTATGTTCTTGAAGATAAGACTTAATTGAAGATAAGACTTAGAGTTCACTATCTTGAAAGTCTTGTCATCATCAAAGGTGTTTTTATTACTGCAATCAAGTGTTTTATTTCCATAGTAAGATTATTAACAATTTACTACTCCCACTACATGGCAGACATCTGGCTTTTGTACACATCTAGCATACACCGAGCTTCACAAAGCTGATGCACTATGGCATGTAGCTTTTGTATTCACTTATTTAACTCATTGAGGTGCTATCCCTTTTAATAGGTTAGTACCATATCTTAAGGGTTGGAAGCATTACTTGGGATTTTCCCAAATGGACTATGTCCAAGGTGTACCACTAATGTGATGGACCCAATACCTTCTTCTCTTTGACTCTGAACATTTTCAGAATAAGATCATAAAAGGTATCCTTGAGATCATATCCCAAGGCATGGAACAACTAGATTATAAAACACTCATTATTATCCTTATAAAATTCCAAATGATTAGGATAGCATCTTTATTTAGCATGATGAACACAATAGTACTCCCACTAAGCTTCACATAGTTCATAAAGATTCTATCAGAAATAATAGCATTTATAATTTCATCAAATCTTATGTTCCAACTACAAGAAGCTTATTTGAGTCCATAAATGGACTTCCTTAGCTTGCACACCTTGCTTTACTCAACCAAGAAGCCATGGGGCTACTTCATGTGAATATCCTCGGAGAGGTATTGATGTAGGAATGCAATATTGACTTCCATCTTGAAGATGTCAAAGTCAAGTTATGTAGCTATAGTTAGCAATATTTTGATGTGTCTAAGGATGGTCACTGGAAAGCAAGTCTCATCGCAAGCGATGTCTTCTCTTTGGTGTGTATCTTGTAGATATGAGTCGTGATTTGAAGGTCTATGCCTTCTTATCAGGTTCCTTTTTTCTCTTGAAGATCCATTTACACCTAACATGTCTTACCGTTATAGGTCGATCCTTGAGGGTCCATACACAACACTTGTATATGAAGTTTACTTAATACTTTATTGCTAACATCCATTTTTCCATGTTATTATGATCAGATACTTCATGATATGAAGTCAGATCATTTTCAGACTTAACTGACACATGGAATCCATCCTCATACTCATTTGAAGAGGTATAAGTGTTTCATCTTTAATTATCCTTTTAGTTTCTTATTTTAGGAGCCTCATTATAATCTCTAGATTAAATGAGTTCCTTGACTTCATTTTAATATTGATTCTCGAGAAAGTCATCCTCTAAGAATGACATTATTAGATATGAGATCATTTATGAATCTCAAGGTCATAAAGTAGGTATCCAATACCATCCTTTATATTCCTAATGAAGTAGTAATCTCTTGTGCCAGATTCCATCTTACTTGCATGGAACCTTATTAAGCATATATATTGTAGTCTCTACTACATATATACCTTGGTAACTAATATGTAATAATGCTAAGATTCATCTTTGATCAAATCACGTCACACTTGACCAATTGCATCTCCCAACAACTCTATTGAGATTAGATATATTAGGAGGAGTGAGATAGGAATGATATTCATATCTTCATAAGGAATTCCTTAAATTCATCTAATAGGTATGGGATACCTAGGTTAGATCAAATTTTAACTTCATTCAAATTTTGGTTCTAAATGAAAAAACTTGATATCTTTGACATTTCAAAGGTTTCTAAGGTGAAGGAAAGAAGACTCATATCACAATTAATCATCAATAGATATCACATATCATTAATGTTTATTGTGATTCAAATGATCCACATATGTCAATATGTATGAGATCTTGAATACCTTGGCATCTAACACCATTCCTAAAAATAGGTGTATTGGACATTTTTACTTTGAATACATTATTCACAAGTATGTAAGATTTAAAATTTTAAACATTCGAAATCTTCTTCTCTTACTAGTCTATTGCTCTCATCTACAGACATATGTCCAAGGATTGATGTAGATCATTGTCAAATGATCTTCATCTTCCTATTATTCTTATAAGGTTTAATTTCAGTATTTAGAAATGTTAATGAACCATTCATTGATTTTATAATTTTATGGGGTCCTTCAAATGTCATATTACTGTCTGAAATATATCCATCATAACTCTTTGTCATAGGCCTATTCCAGAATGCATGTTTATTCCCAACATTTAGAAATACACAATGAATGTATTCCAATATCCATGTCATAGAGACATTCTATAAGACTAAGAGATCTCCTATTGAAATTATGAAGTCTATCTATCCAATAAAGATTGTTGCAACAATTACATTAATATCCATGTGGATGGCTATTCAACCTTAAGTTCATATTTTCTAGTCTTCTAAAACATACGCAATCAATTGCAAGTGTTATTAGAAAAATGAGATACAATTATTAGAGTTTTTATCTTATCAAATAAGTAAATCAATTTTACTTATTAAATGTAGGTTATTCCGATGCACTATCCAAGTCCTTCTTAAAGGAATTTAGATAGTCTAGATAGCCATACTATCAGTACAATGGCTTATTGCAGTATTGGAATTCATCCAACTCTTTGGATGTCATATGGAAGTCGTAGAAGTACAGACATCTCTTTGACTTTCCTTTTTTCTTCGGTCAGAACCATGCTTCCACTGCACTTCCTTATTCTACAAACAACCATTACTTAAGACGATGGATCTCTTATGTTGAACTCAAAAGATTTCAATATAAAGGGTATTTCAACATTTATAAATGCTTCTTGCAAATCATACAATACAAATATTATGAAGCTTCATGAAAGACTCGAGTATAGAAAGTAGAATAATGGCACTCATCATATCGACATCCATCTTAACTCTTAAATACTTTTGATTCAAGCAGGTAGTCAAACATTTTGAGTATATGATCTCTATTGAGCCACCATTCTGCATAATGCAATGAACCATGTCATTCATGATTAAATGTCGAGAGCACATACGTATGCCAAAACATCTTCTTGGATTTTATAAAGATTTTCCATAATTACGATCATCATTGACATGATACTTCCGAAGCACATTCAATAAGAGATCAAGACTATAGATACACACGAACCTTAGGTTGGTGTCCTATTGTCTATTTAATTGTTATTCCTCATTTTATGAAGAAACTTGCACATTTTTCAACCACATACATTATGTGTCCAATTGCAAGTACAATATCTTGATCATGAATCTAATTCATGATATTTTACCAGTTATTATTGAGTATAGTATTGAGTGGGTATAATGAGGATTATCTGAAATAAGAAATTTATATAAATATATATTAATATATACATATTTTACTTTGATTTAGGAATTTTTATATCAAAGTTGTCTTACCTTATGGACAATGAAAGTTCTTCCCTTAATCACTTTCAATGTAAGAAATACACTTACCATTATATCTTAAGCAAGATCTGGGATCTCCTTTCTTTTCTTTGTTAGTTCCTAATAATATGAGAACTTTCACCTTGGATAAAAAGAAGATGGAATTGTTTTTTCCATGCAAGTTCAACTTGTATTCCCAATTCGATCTTTAACACCCGAGCCCACCACCCCTAAGGTGATGTTGACCCATTCTTAATTGAACCAACCGTCAACAGGATTAGAACTCTCTATGCACAATCCAATATCACCTCAATAATATGATGACTCGATATTAGGGTCACTATGCATACGACCTTAGTCTTTAGAGAAGTAAAGAGCCCGTTCAGATGCGCTTGTATGCAAGAGTTGTCACTTCGGACGGGCATCTTCTACATACAATCCCTGGTGATGGAATCCTTCACCTTGACAGGAGACTATGGATGTCACTAATGTGATCCTCCATACCATGTTCAAATTCTAATTAATTATTCTAATTCACATAATTAATTCTTCCAAGTGAATTACAACTCTATTCATAATAGAATGTATAATTAGATATATGTAATTAAATATTAAATCATTATCAATCTAATCAATTAACTAACAAACAATTTTGATTATTACTTGAAGGATGGTACAATCTCAAAATCGTTTTATTCGAATTTTAATTATTAGAAAAGTACATCATGATCGCTTCAAGAAATATCCTTTCTTTATCCACTATCATGAACAGTACCGATGGGAGCGGGACAGACCGCTCACGGAGCAACCTACTATGTCTATGCTCCCCGACTAGCCACCATATCTTCCATAGGTCAGGATAATGTGATTTGATCGTATTGTATTTGAGATGATAATTGATATTTAAACTAAAGTTATACCATATATAATATTCATCAAAACCTTTTTTTAATATTATAAGGAAATTTGCTTAACAAATTCCCATTCCTAGTCAAGTAACAATGTTTGCTAAGATTGACGTAATCAATTGTGATCTTGGTCATATCTAATAAATGTTGATTAAGGTAATGTCATTTAAGTAAATAATCAACTTTAAATATTTCACGAAATATTTATAAACAATTATTTTAGGAAATTAAAAATTAATTTCCACTAATTGATTAAATGACAATCACAAGGTTCTTAATTGGGAAAGTAATTTTCAGTTGCAACCCCCTACTTACTAAAATGAGCATATCTCAAACAATTTAAATATAAATCACACAAATTAATTTTTTTATTTTAAAATTTGAGTTCTAATACTCAAAGCATTTCTAAGCATTTTAAAACTGTAATCAATCTTTAATTATGTCAATATTCATCATCCTCAAAAGAGTGGATACATGTTCACAAAAATGATCATAACTTGAACGAACGGATTTTAAATCACGCAAACTCAAGTCTCATGGTTTCATTATGTAATGGTGAACATAATCCAAGTGATATTTTTGAGTTTAAATGCAACTAAACAGGTGCAAAATCACACAAGATAGGACCGCATGAACAAATTGCAATGAAAGTTCGCACAACTAAAATTGCCCAAGTCATCTTCAGTTTAAGGATCATATCCAAAACCTCTAACCTGGATCTGATAACACTTTAAGGATATTTGAAAATACTTAAGTGCATCACGGAAGCGTAAGGATCGTATCATATGCGATCAGGAACCACTCGTCACACTAGTTGCTCGGGGTAGCAGAGTTTAAAAATTTTAAAGCGACGAAACCAAATGATACACGAACACTTCTCGGATCATTTAATCTAAAAAATTAATAGATACTAAGGTTACCTCTTGAAGCATGGTTTTTATCGAGTCACTAAAGGAAGATACCTCATGTCTCAAGTCCGATCCGATAGAGAAGACACTTGCGATCGTGTTGATGAAATGTGTGCTCCTCGCATTACATGTTGATTATCCAAGTGGTGAATCTCCTGATATCTTCATATGATATCAAACATCTTCTTAATGAGAAAGTTGCACCGAAGGAGACAGAGATCCACGAGTAGTCGAAGCGGCAACACGATGGCATAACGATGACGATGATCTCTCTCTAGGGCATCAAGGTGGATAGCCACAATGAGAGGGAGAGAGAGTTGACATGGAGAGAAAGAAAGAGGGAGGGAGAGAGAGCATATTTTCGATCTTAAGAAGAGATAGGGTTGTCTCTTCTTATATAATATTTTGGGAGTCCACGGATTCCAATCCATGGGCAACACAAATCCAATGGTAGAGATTGATTTTGTATTTCTTTAAATGACCATGATTTTGCTGCTAAAAACACAATAATAATTAATTTAATTAAAATTATTATATTGAATAATAATTAATGTAAATCTTTTTTATTAAATCAATTTGCTTTTGAGAAATTGGAAGGAGGCAAGACTCCTTCCATATATGGGGGGGACGACCACCAATTCCCATATAGAGATGGTGCATGTTCACCGTCTCCATATGGAAAGGTGGCTCCACCATCCTATTACATGAAAATAAATATATTGTATGTATCTCTAATATTTGCAACAACTTTTGTTGCAAATTATTTGATAAAAATAAATCAAATTTTTTTTGTGAACATTACAATTATGTCATTGGAAATTTGTGAATCATATTTACAACTCAAAATAAAATGTAAATTACATTTTCAATTAATTATCCAATGTAAATGTATTTCACATCAATAATTAAATTGTAAATGTCATCCATAAATAGCTCTCTTATATATCATAAATCACACTTATAACATATATGATTAATATGGATAGTATTATCCACTTTATTCATATCCATGATATATAAATTATATTTAAGTACCTTGGATATCTATCTCATGTGCCTAAATAATGTGAATAACATTCACAATATTCACATCCTTTGATAATAAATAACATTCAATTATCTTGGATAACTCTTCACATATTGACAAATAATATGAATCATATTCATATTATTCATGACAATTAAATCACATTTAATCATCAATGCTTGGATATATACTTATTAATTGAATTATTCTTGAACCCTTTCAATAACAATGCACTTTCTCCGTGGATACTTGGAGATAAGGATAGGGCGATTGTACGTTCCACGTATAGTGACTTGGATATTGAGATCACATCTCAAATACAGATCTCGGCAACCTCCCATAGATCTTTGATTAAATCAAAGCCATAAATCTCATACTTTCATTACATGAGTCACATTCAGATCACTATCTAACATTTGAACTAAAATCAGATCACTTCTCTATGACAGGAGATACTAAAATCCAGACGTGTTTTCATCACTCCCTCATAATGGAAGCATCATGGTTATACAATCGTTTATGTTTACATCACCCTCAGGTATTCGTAATACATGTACATCATGCATACTAGAAGACCTAATAATAAACCTGAAGTTTGAGATCACTTTTAGACTGTCTCTTTCATGATATTCTCATTAAGTTTCTCATTCATTGGAGTCAGAATCGATCATATCCTTTCCAAAAGCATATATCATACCTAGATGTTGATCATATACTTTCCAATAGCATATATCAAACCTACAGATTTAGTCAAGCTTCCAAAGCTAGACGACCATGCATGGAATTTGATTCTTCCTAGCATCTCATAAGTGAGCTCATGTCTTTCAATAGTAATGAACTTGTACGTTCCCTTTGAGAGATTGTATTACTCATATGCCCTTACATGTACACCCGCACGTCGGTGTATAGACCTTGATTAGGCCATCAACTAATCGGCCTGCCAAATGTACATACTCATACATATAGTAACACATATGTCTCCGGTCAGAGGATGGGTGCCCATATCCTGATAGCATACAACATAGGTTTTCGGTTATTTCAATCTCGTTAAGTCAATTCTTTGTCCTAACTTATCTAACACCTTTGAATTTATCGATTCCTATGCAGAGGACCTACATCAAGAGGTCGGCTAGATATCAACACATTTGAGAAAGAATTGTCGTCTCCTACTCAGGTTGGAGATCACTTCTTAATAATCATTTGAAGATGCTTGATGAGTCCTCAATCTAACTCTTTAGATAATTCATCCAAGCACCAACCTCTATAATTCAACAATCGAAGCAACAGTTGTATGATCACAATATGACCATGTTACATAACCCTAATTGTACTAAGGAGCCTATTATGTAAATTAATTAGTCTTCATTTCAAATTAGGGAATGATATTTGCAATAAAGTTTTTGCATAATGGCTCATTGTGGGCTCGAATATCCAATATTGTCAAATTCCCTCATGTCTTGGAAGATGAGATTTTTGTTGATTTTCCTGAAGAACTGATTAATGACCACATGTCCTTGGTAGAGGAATAAGAGATAATTGAATACTTCTTTGAATAAGATTCAATAATTGAGAATTTGTATGCATCATTAGATTCAGAGCTTTTACTGTCAAAGGTGGACAGTGTATGGTTGAAATATTGGACACCACCAATGCCCTACACGGTTGCATAAGTTACCACAAAAAAGATTCATACCCCACTAGAGCCCAAGCCGCTTCTAGCAAACATGGAGTACGCCTTCCCTGCGGGTGTGCAGAACATGTTTCTTGTAATCATCAATTCCCAATTGACTCAGGAACATAAATCCCACCTACTCGAGGTTTTAGAAAGGAATCACAAGGCGATAGGCTGAAAAAAATCAGATCTCCATGGGATAAATCCATCATTGTGTTCCAACCACATCTACCTGGAAGAAGATAACAATCCATCCCATGAATTTCAGAGAAGATTGAATCCGAATCTCTAGGAGGTTGTTATATATGAGATTAAAAATGGTGTGATGTGGGCTTCATATATACCATCTCAGACTCAAAATGGGTGAGTCCCTTACATGTTGTGCCGAAGAAATCAGGGATGACCATCGTGAAGAATGATAAAGGAGAGGAGATCGCAACTAAAGTTCCAACATCTCAGCATGTCTTTGTAGATTACATATGCTTTTATCATGTTCATCTACCAAATAACCGAAAGACTGGCCGTGAGTAGTATTTCTGCTTTTTTGATGGATACCTTGGATATAATAAGGTTGCAATCCCTCAGAAGACTAAGAAAAGACTAACTTTACTTCTCCATTTGGGACATATTCCTCCCATAGGATGTCATTCGGATTGTGCAACGCTCATGCGACCTTTCAAAGGTATGTGTTGGCAGTTTTTGCATATATGACTGGTAGTTTTCTCAAAGTGTTTATGAACAATTTCTTAGTCTATAGTGACATTTTTGATCAATGTCTATCCTACATAGACTGATTTTTGAAGAGATGATGTGAAGTCAACTTGGTTCTCTCATTGGGGAAGTGTCATTTCATGGTAACCGATTGGATTGTTCTAAGCCATGTCATATTCAAACGTGGCATGAAGGTCGATCCTATTATGGTGGAGGTATTTCCAAGAAAGATCCACCAACAAATTTGAAGCAAGTTTGGTCCTTCCGTGGGTATGAGGGATTTTATCGCTTATTTATCAAATATTTCAACAAGGTTGCATGACTGTTGACTGAGCTTATAGGAAAGGAGGAAGATTTTTTTGTCGATGCCAAAGTCATCCAAGCCTTCACTCAATTAAAAGATATGATCACTCAGGCCCCTGTTTTCTAACCGGTAGATTGGTCTCTACCATTTGAGATCATGACAGGCGCATTAGATTATGCTATTGGAGTGGTTCTAGGATAGAGGAGAGATAATCTTCCATTTGCAATTCACTATACCAACAGAACTCTTGATGAAGCACAAAGGAACTACATTTGTAGGAATACCCCTCCAGGTATTTGTACCCCCTTGAAACTCTTTGATATTGCATTTAAGTCCAGTGTAAGGTCACCTCACATGGACCCCCACATGAGGAGACATTTTACAGGAGTACCCCTCCAGGTATTGTATTGAAGATTTAAAACTTAAAAATCAAGTTGCAATTCAAACTTTTGTGTTAGTTTCCATGTGAGCACCTACAGTTTATTTTATTTGCAAATATGCCCTTAGCTTGATCTATTTTTATTTATGCATTTCTTTTTATTAAAAATATTTCACGAGCTCTAAAAAATTGCAAAAAATGGGTGTAAGGTCATGATTAGGTGCATATTCATGCTATATTTTATTTGTCATTTTGCATGCATTTATTATTTATTAAAAATCAAACAGAGCTACTTTATTACCTATTTCACATAGACAATAAAAAATTATAAAATTTATTCTAAAAAATACAAAAAAAATAGCTACAGTTTATTAACCTATTTTATAAACCTGGACAAAAAATCATAAAAAAATCAAAATTAAGAAACCCTTTCTAGCCCTAAAATATATAAAATATTTTCAAAAATCCAAACAATATTATAAAGATTAGCATGTACTAAAATTGGTTTTGAGAAATTTTGAATCAGTTTCTATTTTTAATTCTCAACTCAGTTCGGTCTATTGAAAATGTCCATGTTTGGTCCTTTTTCGATTCTAAAAATTCCAAAAAATATAAAACTTCCCATGAAAATCTGAAAAAAAGAAAATTATTTGGAAATTATAAAAAGATTTTATTTTGAATTTTTTTGACTATTTATATCTCTATTTATAATTATATTACTTTATATATCATATATATACCTATATAGTTTTATATATAGTTTATATATTATCAAAAATACCTATATATTATCATAAATACCTTAATTATATTTTAAAATCTTTATAAAATTATCGTCCTTTGGCATATTTTATGATTTTTGTATATTTATTATATATATCTTGCAATATATTACTTACAGTATATGTATCGTCTTATATACCTTTATATGTACTCTTATATAACTATTTATATATTGTTATATATTATTAATTAAAAAACAAATTAAAAATCAAATAATCAAAAAAATTAATTAAAAATGAATTAAATTAAAACCACATGACACATTGATTGAAATTGTGCATATTTATACATACATACACTTGTATTATTTTTGGATAATAAACATTGCTACTTCTCATATTCCTTGTGTTCGGCCCCTACCTTCTTGCCACTATACACACTTGTTTGTAGGGTTATATTAAATTTTAATTCACACTTGCCTTGATTTCTATATTATAATTTGGTTTGATTGCTGATATTATCAGGTCTTCGGGGGTTGTCAACGCAACGACTTAGTGGTCCTGCCATGTGTTGACCATAAGACAATCCCTCGAGTATTTATCTAGTATTTCATAACCTTGCACATAATTATAATTTACAAACCAAATATATAAAAACCAGAAAAATTACTAGCATCGCATGTAAAGATTACGAGTATAAATTCTTCATCAAATTCTTGTAAATATTGATGAACTCTTATATAAAATATCTACATATAATTATTTCACTAACCTTTATTCAAAAAACTCTAAAAATTTGCAAAAATTAAAAACACATTAAAATTAGCAAAATGTCGTCAAAAATTGCACAAAAAATCGCAAAACTTTTTTTCAAAAATCCATAAAAAGTTCAACATCAGAAAATGGCTTCACAAAAATATTTTCTTTCCATTACATTACATTTATGTGTATTCATATTGATAATGATAATTAAACTAGTCTAAAAAATATGAAGATTGGAGCTTGGTATATACCTTAATACACCTAATTTCAGAGGAACCTTTTAAGGTCAGGAATTGATATGCTTCAGGTCACCTTGACTTAATTCTTTAGATTCCATGAGGATGTGTTCATGAGTCGATTCATTGTGTCTAATTAGAACACTTCATGTCATTTGTGCGGCTCTTGAGACAATGTATGAACTAAAAAACTTGCACTTAACACTTATCTCAACTCAGATGAGTTGTTGAAAGATCTTGGAGTCTAAGTAAGGATGATGCTAGATCGCTTCATCAAGGGTAGCTCAGGAACCATTCTTGGGGATTGCTGAAATCGATCCTCCAACCCTTTTCTTCTAGTAGTCAGGACATCTAATGACTGTAGACTGTATTGAGACAATGCTTTGGATGAGGAATGGTCTACTAGCAAGACTTTTTCCAAGACCCCAAAACATTGGTGGACCAAAAATTTTATATCCGTTGGAGCACGAACAACAATGAAAAAGCAAAGAAAAATCCAAAAATAATACTACACCAAAAACAGCACAAAATTTTGAGTTTCTAGAAAAAGATACTGCTTCTTGTTGAGGAATCGGTTACAGTGACCGAGCTTCAAAAGGGAATGCGACTAAATTGGTCCATTCCTACTTCTTTTCCAATTCTTCTAGATTCTCCCTTTCTTGGTTGTGAATTTAGCAACGTCTGACCTTAGAAGAAAATATATGTCTCCACAAGGACGAGTAACCAGAAGAGCAGACTCCATAATAGTTCAACGGTTTGTCTGGGAAGATCTAAAAAATTCACACATATGGTTCTATCATTTCAAGGTTGCAGGAGTATGCGACTAAGAGGATGATTTTGATCAGGCTATGAATTGAATTGAATAATAGGGTTATGTAACCTTAGGGTTGTTGCATCACACTTTATAACCCTATGTAGTTCCGAACAGGTCAAGAATCTAAAGGACTTAACCGATGCTCCAAACTTTGACTTTATTAAGACAAGTTTAAAAGTTAAGAATCATTCCAAGTTCTTTCTTTTTCTTTTCTTTATTTTCTTTCACAACACTTGTTAACATAAGTGTTTTCTACGTACATGCAAAGGCAAGTATAGTGGTGATGAATCTCCAGTTCATCACCTTTATTCTTTCATTTTGACCTTAAATCCCTAGCTAAATGCATGTATATAACATTAATTTGTACAAAATAACATTCAATAAATCACATCAAATACTATATAAAACCTTGTACAAAATACTCTATTTAATTCAAAAATAAAAGAATAAAAAAAGAAAAATAAGGAAGTGTCAAAGACACTGAGTGACCCTAAACCTTGAGACTAAGTCAAGAATTGACATAGTCAAGAAGGAATAAAGTAGGGAGAGATAATGGCTAGGAAATAGCTAAAAAACACTAATTTTTATTATTCAATAAATACATTTTGGGGCCTATTTTATTTTTCATATTTTTAAACCTTAAAATATAAGAACATTATACATGAAAATACAACGAAAAATACAAAATTATTTCACATGAAAATAATGCACAGTGAGCTCGGAACACACAAAATAAAAAACCGTAAAGAAAACATTGCAGACATGTATCTTCTCGATACAAATTCAAAATTGACAAACTCGCCTTTATTGTTCATAAAATAAAATTATCTATTTAATGAAGATGGTTTCATTCAATTTGGAGTTAAGATGCAAAAGATGGATTTTGGGTCTCATTGTGCAAGATACTTGCATATAATATTCTTTATATTTGCCCTTTATATTTTTAACTTTGTTATATTCTTATGTATTTGTAAATATTACGTTAAATACATGAAAAAAATAAAAATAAGATAAGAACATTAAAATTCTATTAAAATAAATAATATGTTTTAATATGTATATATATATATGAAATACACCTATGTTTTACCTACATAATATATATATCTAATTATTTAAGTATGTAAATAAATTCAGAAAAATTAAATTAATATATATATATATGTATTTAATAAAATTATAAAAATAAAAAAGTATGTATATAAAATAATAAAAATAAAATAAAAAAAATACATCATATATAGGTAAATATACTTATAATTATACATGAATAACATAACACCTAATAAATTAACTCGTAAAATAAATAAAAATCATAATGAAATATTACATAAAATAACAGATATCTTTCACGTTTTGATAAAAAAAATATAAAATCATTTATTATCCTTTTGTGGCCTACGTGGACCAATGAGGAGCGAGTCAACATTGTCCTCGATCAACTAATTACCCCTCATAGGCTTGCATCTGTCAGAGCTAAACCAAGCCTCTTCTCTGATTTTTCCCCCATGATACATTGTCCAATGCGATTTGATTTATTCATTAAAATCTTGTTATCACATCCCTCTATCATGCCCTATCATTTGTTTGGTCAATCATGCTTTGTTTCACGTGAAAACACTAAGTCTTGGAGGCTTTTCAACATGTTTACAAATAATTCTCCTTCACTCATTTTTGCCTTTTGATCCTTCAAGGCCTCCTTAGACCCT
The DNA here is from genome assembly GCA_037367405.1 of Ottelia alismoides. Classification (NCBI taxonomy): domain Eukaryota; kingdom Viridiplantae; phylum Streptophyta; class Magnoliopsida; order Alismatales; family Hydrocharitaceae; genus Ottelia; species Ottelia alismoides. The sequence continues at coordinate 264,182 of JAZKJV010007996.1, read as the reverse complement.
CAAATTCTATAAAAAAAATAACTCAGTCCCGGTGACAATGATCTCCTTATGGATTTGTAGCGTGCAAAGAGGTGCTTTTTGAAGATATCCATACTACGCAGGAGCTCCGCCAACGAGATTCCTTCTTTATGCTTCAAGTATGAGTTGTTCTTCTTTTACTTGTTTTTAGGCATATTTTAGTTTTAGTTTTCGTTTCCAATCATTATTTTTTGTTTTAATCATTCGCTTTTAGAGTAAAAGTGGATTATAGTTCAACTAAGCTCTTGAGCTCGGGCCATCGTCCTCGATTGTTCAGCCTCGCTCCGACCCCCATTCCACCTCCATTAGCTTCCCTTGACGCTTCTCCACCTTTCTGACCACTCGATCCAACTTGATCGCTCTATGATCAGTGAATCTGTGCTCCCTCCTCCACCCCTCACCGAAGCACCTCATTCCACTTCACTAGACCTCTGTCCTTTGCCAATAATAGCCAAGAGCTTTCGTCGCTACACCGCCATTATTCCTATGCCATTTGTAGGTATTGGACCCATCTAAGGATCAAATGCACCAAGAACAAGGTTTCTAGGTCTTTGAGCTTCATTGAGCTACCAAGACCCCTCATATGTATTCCTACCATTTCTAAAGACTTTATTAGTTGCGCACATCTTCCAAGAACCTCCCGAGAACTTGACCAGCAAAGGAGACTGTTGGAGTTTCAAGAGAGGGGTGATTGAAAGAGCCTAGCCCCGTTGTTCTTCAGCATTCATCCAGGCCTCTTCATCACCGTCCGATCAGAAGCCACTCTCTAGGAAAGCAACCACTGTTGGATCAAAGGCCCCTCGATTGTCAAATCTGGGCCTTGATCTCATCTCGGGTGTTCATCCATGAACTGGCATCCACCGTCCAGCGAGTAACATGTGTTTAAGCGGATTATCTGCATTGTAGGCTCACACACATGTTTTGTGGTTAATTGCTTCAGCACCCTCTGTCATATTTATTTCATTTTTAGGCCTCTAAATAATTTTATAGTTTAAATAGTTTTGTAAAAATTCCAAGTGGGCCCCTGATTTAATTGTATATTGCACTTAGGTCCAAGCCAGCTCAGTTTACGTGGTCCTCCATGTGAGTCAGACATTTTGTTGACGTACAACTCCAGGTTTTATGATTTCATTTTAATTTATAAATCTTCTAATTAGGTTCAAAATTGTGAGATATATTTAATTGAGTACTCAGATTTATTTTTTATTACAAAAATACCCTTGCCAAGAGAGTTGTTTATTTACTTGCATTTTTTATTGAATATCTCTTATGCATGTAAAATATGGAAAAATAGATGAAGGTCCCTGATTCAGTGCTTGTCCATGCTATATTTTTATTTTAGAATTGTTTTGCATTTTTCCTTTATTAGAATCAATTTCAAGTTATTTATCCCTTTTTTAGCTTTAAAAATACAAAAATATAAAAGATTTGTTTAAATTCCAAAATAATATTATATAGTATTATATAATATATCTCCATACAAAAATCATAAAAAATATAAAATCAAAAAATCAAAAACACTCCTAACTCTAAAAAATTAGAAAAATTATATAAAATCTAGAAAAAATATTTTTCTTTTTTATATTTTTTATATATAATATACTACATATTAAAAATATTTTTGAGAAATTTGAACTTTTATTTCTATTTTTAAATGTCAAAACAATTTATCCTATTTATTAACTCCATGTTTTAAAGTAGGGTAAAATGGGGATGCCCCCATGGGGGAGTGAACTTGGCTCCCCCCGCCTCATTTTGCCTGGTTTTTTATTTTTTTGAAAATTTCTTCCGTGGATTTTCATCAATATATCCCTATATTTTGTTACTAAAATTTAGTGCGAAATAGAGACTCCTACGGCCTCCATCCATACGGGGTCGTTTTTAGTAATTATGTTACCGTTAAAAAATAATTGTCTAGATGGAGGTCGTAGGAACATAATATATGCATATAGTGATGAAAATCCACATGAGAAATTTTCAAAAAAAAATAAAAAACCTGGGCGAAGTAGGGCGGGGGGCCAAGCTAGCTCCCCCCAAGGGGCAACCCCATGGAACTCTTTAAAGAATTTCAGATTTAAAAATAATTAGAAATTAGCAAAAATGATAAAAATTCATCAAAATAGAGAAAAATATGGAAAAAGGTCAAAAACAATTTATTTTGCAATTTTTGAATATTTATAGCTATAGCTATAAATATAAACCCTATATAGAATATATAAACATATATATATTATATACTTAATAATATTACTAATATTAGTATAAATACTTCAAATATATTTAAATATTTAAAAAAATAAAAAGGTTATACCAATTTGTATATACTATATTTTTCTACATTTATTATATATTATTTATCTTATACATATGTCTATATGTAGATATATATATATATATATATATATATATACTTATTACATGTTAAAAAAATGGACTAAAGATTAGAAAAAATATAAAAAGAAAAAATTTATAAAATTTAAACCTAAAAAATATAAAACATAAAAAAAATCCATAAAAACTTATAAGCAGAAGAAGGACATAAAAATTTTGTTGTTTATCTTATAGACAATAAATACTCATGTATATGTATTTGCTTTTTGTGGTTTATACTCTACACTTATTCGCTATACACATTTTTTGTAGAGTTAAAGTAAAATAAATTTTGACTCACACATTTTCATAGATTTATCTTAGGTTGTGAATTAATTGTTGATTGACATGCTTTGATCGGATGTTGAGAGCTGTGAGAGCAACCGATATAGCGATTATCAAATCCGACTTGTCGAACATTGTATGCACTCCAAGATCAAACGTTAGTCATCTCTCTCATCATCATTCATCACCATCCCATCTCCTTCGCCTTACACTTCTACATCTCTAAAACACCTTCGTTCCCCCAATCTTCTTTTATAGATTAGGAGATCAAGCTCTTCTCCTCCACTGTTCATCGGAGAGCTCTGCCCAGCCGCATATCCGCTCCATTTTGCCCCAATTCAAGCCCCAGACCACCTTCTTTGTGTTTGCAATCTAACCCTGCAGGTTTTGGAGATTAATAGGCCCAAGGGGGCAAATTTTGACCAATACGATGGTCCCCTGGTGTATGTTCTTCCTCGAGCTTCCAAGACCCCATTAGTGGGTCCTGGACCATTTTGAAGGCATCAACCAATGCAGAAGGACTCGGGCTCCATTTTGATACACTTGGAAGCTGCCTAGGTGGTTGAAGGCGAGTAGGAGTGTGGATTGAAGTGAGCTCCATCGACTATTCTTCCATGTTCTTCGTAGGAAACAATAGTCGTTGAATCAGAGGAGGCGCTTTAGATTGAACAACGACCATCAAATTAGAGGCCCTCACATCCATTAGATCTAGGCATCAATCTAATCTCTGCCACACATTAGCGAAGCAGTAACGACACATCTTGATTGTCCACTTGGTCAAGTAAAGACTCATTGGTCGTCCATTAGCGCGCACGTGGGGTAATATTGCACATTCTCCCCATGCTTTTGTATTTTATATCTAGTCTTGAAACTTTCATCTGAAGTTGTAATATTTTTATAAAATTTACTCTTAGGACCTTAAACATTTTCATAATTGCACTTCAGTTTAATCAATGTCACCTTGCGTGTCTAGGCGCATGAGGAGCTTGGTATTTTATGTGTACACCTTTGCGGGTTGTTGTATTTTTGTTTTGTTCCAGAATTTTGAATATCACTGTAATATATTCCGATAACTTCTCATGCTTAACACTAGTGTTCTGAATTTTTGCATTTATACTCCAACCAGTGTAGATAGTATTTATTTACTTAGAAAAATTACATCTACTCCCTTGAATTTGCTTCAAGTATTAATAAATGCTTTGAACTTTTAAGGAAATTGCATTTAAGTCCCTATACTACAGATTTAATTTAGATTGTGAATATTGATTATTAAAAATATTATTTTATATCTAGAAATTATAAGAAAATTCTCTTAAGCGCTTGAAACCATTTTAAATCGCTATATTTTCTAGATGACATTAAAATTATTTTACTATTAAAAATTTATATGGCTTCGGATGAGCACATTGAAGCTGGTCTCGGAAGAAGGAACATAAATCAAGGTAGAGGAGGCGGGTCTATAATTATATTTCATTCTTGCTATCGTGCCTTTGTATTAGGACAGGAGTACGTAGGTTAAACATTGTCTTTTCTCCTATTTTAAATTTGAAAATTTATAAAATTAACAAAAATATTTTGAAAAATTCCAAAAAATCCCATGCGCTTATTTATACATATTTGATTTTCTGACCATTTATTTTTACAAATATTATCAAAATCTCCTAAAACTTAGAAACTATAGAAAAACTTATAAAAATTCAAAAATCCATAAAAAATCACAAAAATATATTTTAAGTTTTTGAATTTTCTTTAGATTATTCAGTAATAAGAAAATTTTGAAATTGAACTCAATCTGACTTTATATATATAAAGTCATTTTCAAGGTGCATGATTTATTATTTGATTTATTTTGTGTATTTCCTTAATTAAATTCTTAAAAACTCTTTAAAATTATCCAAAAATTACCAAAAATAGAGAAATTTATAAAGAAAACCCAAAAAAGTTTAGCTTTGAATTTTTGACTTTATTTATGATATCTGAAAATCTAAAAATATCTTTGTTCCTTTTCTTTATATATTTCCTATATTCATATATATAAGGATAAAATGGGGTTGCCCCCATGGGGGGAGTGATGAATCCACATTTCATCACCTTTATTCTGTCATTTTGGCCTCAAAAACCCTGGCAAATGCTTGTATATACCCTTAATTCCTGCATCTTAGCATGCATGTGTGTGTAAATAGTGTATAAAATACAGTTTATAAAGACAAAATAAAAGAATAAAAAAGAATAAAAAATTTTAATTATTTTATGACCCTAAACCCCGAGACCTAGGCGTCTCGATGGACAGGTCAACAAGGAATAAAGTAGGGGGAGATAAGGGCCAGAATACAATAAGAAGTCCTTTTATTTTTATCCATTCTTTATTCATTTTGGGATCTATTTTTGGTTCCACTTTTTAGACATCAAATAAAGAAACTTTAAACATGAAAGTTGTAGATAATTTTATATAGAAAAACAAAATTGACTCCACACAAAAATAATGTACAGTTACAAAGTTATGATCTGAATAATCCCAACTTTCCAGACCTGTATCTCTCAAATAAAAACTCGAAACGTATCAAAATCACTTTAATTGTATATAATTTTCAATAAGCTATCTATTAAAGGTGGTTTCGTATTTTGCGGAGGTACAGTTTGAAAATTGAGATTGGACCCTTATTGTATACTTGTATCTATTAAAATATTCATTTTATTATTTATTAATTATTTTTATAATTTTGTAAATAATATTTATAATATATGTGTATTAAAACATGAATAAAAACATAAATAAAATACAAAAATGAAATACTTGTGTATCATACATAGGTATAATACCTGTAAAGAGACCTACATAATTACTACTACTATTTTATTAAATGTACAAAACACTTCAGAAAATAAAATAAAAATATATTTAAGTGTATAAAAATATTTTATAATTTTATAAAATAATAAACAAAATTAAATAAATTAATTATACAAAATAATAATAAAATAGAAAAATATATAGATTTGTATACCTATATAGGCTATAATAGGAAACTTGTATATTTATACCTCTAAACAATAAATAAAAATCAAAATAAAATATTTTAGAAAATAAGAAATATTTTTTATTAAATAATCAAAAATTAATAAATTATATTTCTATTTTTAATTGAATTTCCAATAAATTTTCAAGAGGATTTTCCTGGTTGGTCCACGTGGACCAACTAGGTGCGTATGACAGTTGACTTGTCAGGCGTGTGTTTTTGCCCGTTTTCTCGGGTTTATCAAGGCAACTCCTTTCACCATCTCGTGTCGAGCGCTTCATGAATTTTCTTCCTTGTGGATCGGTCATACACGCCCAGGGCTTGTATCGGTCTTTGGATCCACGATTCGCTCGGTCCACCTCATTCTTCTCGCCCCATCAACCACCTGTACATAGCCTACCCGACCCTTCCTTCTTCCCTTAAACCCTCTTCTGTCTGATTTCCCTTCGTACTCTTGGGACCTGGATCGAGTGACGTGACTGGAAGCTCTCCAGTTGTCGATAGGGGAGGATAGGCGGGCCGAGGAGCGGCTCCACCCATCTCCGGCCACCTTGGCTGTGAGGTACCTATATTGGGTATACACCCTTGAGGTAAGCATTTTTGTTTTTTTTTCTTGTATTATTTTATTCCTTGTAGTTGTAGGATTTTATCCCAGCCGTTCTTTTCGTGTTTCCCCCGTCGAATCACTACCCCGATCACCTCGCCGGAGCTTGCTCTGGTGAACTCCATTTCCACCATATCCACCTTATCTCGCCATATGGAGGGTCATGGCACTTTTCTCGTGACCCTCTTGACTTTTTGCAGGTGTTTTTGGAGTAACACACGTGCTTGGAGCAATCTTGGGGGTTCGTCGGCAGCACCTGGGGTGCAGCAACTTCCACCTCGCCATGGAAGTGCTCCCGTGCCGCTCGACCCATTTTGCCGCATCCAGCCATCAGAGGAGTTCTCCGGCGATCTCGTGGGCCTTATAACATCCGTGGATCATGTTGGAGGACGGAGTCCGCGTCTAATCACTCTCGTTGGCCCCCTGTTCTTCGATTGTTCTTGCCGACCGACTTAGAGCTGTTGGATACGCGCCAGTTCTTTGGACCATACAGATGACGTCCGATTGAAGCAAGCCGGCACCGTTGATCTCCTCGCAGAGATCTAATCCCAGACGTCAGATCTGAATGATTATCGCGCAAGGAGGCATCGACACGTGTCGTTAGTGAAAGCATATCTGTCGTTGGATCACCCCCTGGTCTTGGTATTTTGCCATTCTACCCAGACAAATTTTTCTATTTAATATTACTGCTTAAAATTTCCTCTGACGTTAGTTTATTTTGTATAATTTGCAAAGTGCCCCTTGGTTTTTGTAATATTCTATTATAGTCCCTGCCAGGTCACGTGCTCTGCGCATGTGACTTGGCAATTTTGCAGGACTACCCCAAGGCACTTTCATATTTATTTCTACTCCAAAAACTTTTATATACAGTTATATATTTCTGTCCATTTTGTAATATCATTCATGTAGCTTTCATATAATACGTTTAGGTCCTCGCCAAGCGCACGTGCTTGCCATGTGCGTCTTGGAAATTTTGCAAAAATTGACCTTGGTAATTTGGCTATTTATAATCGGTCCAAAAATAGTTTCAATTAGTTATAAATTTTCTGGGTAGATTGCTTTCAACCCCCTAGACTTCTGCTTATTTACAAATCAACCCCTATCGCGCTGTAATTTCTTTTTGCTTTCTCTATTTACTTCACGCATCAATAAAGTTTGAAAAAATAACCAAAAAATAGGCATACATTCATGTTGCATTCTACTTTCATGCTATATTTTTTTATTTTTATTGCATTTTCATATTTATAAAAATTCAAAAACCAGTATTTTCACCATTGTTTGCATTAGAAAATATATAAAAAATATAAAACGTTTTTGAAAAATTCCAATAAAAATTATATTTTGTGTATTCCTCTGTGTTTTGACTTCAGACCAAAAATCACTAAAAAATACAAAAGAAAACTCCTAAAAATTATAAAACCCCAAAAACCTTCATAAAAATATTAAAAATTCCTAAAAATCCTAAAAATATAACTTTTGTTTCCTGAGCTTTTCCATCTTATTCTCTTCAAATTAAAATTAATTTGGAGAATTTTGGTTGTTGTTTGATATTTTTTATCTCCATTTTAGTTTCAGGCTTTTATTTTGCTCACTATTTTTAGTATTTTTGCTTTTAAAAAATACCAAGAAAAATTAGGAAAAATACATGAAAATCATAAAAATATTAAAAATCACAAAAACACTTTATTTCGTGCATTTTGAGTATTTTTCCTATTTCTGTCTCTCTCTTATCTCTAGTGTATATATTCCTTATATATATTATATCTTTATCAAAAGAAAAAGTAAAATACAAAATATACAAAATATAAAAAGAAAATACAAAATCAGTAAATTGAAAAATCAAAATATAAAAATATAAAATCAAAAATTAAATAAAAAATATAGAATTAAAAACCCATAAAAAATAGCACACTTATAGACAGATTGATCACATTCATTTTTTAGCATCATTTACCACGATCTATCTTGTTTGTTCCCTGTGTTCGACACTCTATACATACTTGCACCTATACACATCTTTGTTGTAGAGTTAAAATAAATTTTAACTCCGCACCTTTTCATTGTTGGAACTTGTTGTGGGTTAATTGTTGTTTAAATTGGGATTTCTTGCGGGTCACCACAGCAACTGCATCTCTGCCTTGTGTGAGACGTATTTTAGACCCGTGAAAAATCGCTTTCAACAAATGGCGTCGTTGTCGGGAGCAACAACGTATAGATCATTTCTTTGTTATTGATTGTGATTGCTTGTCTACATTTTGTCCCTCTCATTTAATGATATATATTTGAGTTGTCCAACCACTCTCATTGTTGACTTTGTGTGAGTTACCGCGGATAGAGTGAGACGCATTTTCCTAGGCGCATGTGCACCCATGTGAAGCCGGCTACAGCCTGCTCAAAGAAGACTTAGAGAATTTTGTAGCTTAGCTCATTTATTTTCTTGCATATATTTGTGTAATTATTTGTGAGAGAGAGTGACTATAATTTGTAATAAACAGGACTTACAGGACACTTCAGCAGTTCACGAGATCCAGGTCTGAGGGATTGTTCCCTTGGGGGCTTCGTCAGTTTTTACGGTTTTTCTCATGGTTTTTGTCGATTTTATTATCTGCTTGTTTCACGCGATTTAGCCCCTAGATTTCGGAGTTTTTATTGATTGTAACGTAATTAGATAAGGCTAAACACTTAATATCTTGTTTGTACCTATAGAACGTAATTGGACTTAGCTAAAATTCAACTGAAAAAGCTATTAACTTGGACTAGAGACCACATGCCGGGAGGGGTCGTATACAGCGCGTGCAGGATCCATTGTGGTGGACACCGATCGGCTCCCAAGACTGGACTCCAGTCTCTCTTCCTAGTCATAGCTACTTGTTCTTCACGATTAATAAAAGTTGCTCATCTAGAGACGATTTCCTCGTGCATCGTATAGGTAGTTTTATTCCTGTCTTTAAATTTTGCGTGGATCACCCTGCAAGTAGAGTGCTGGAGTAAGGTACGCATTTCTTTCTTTGCATGCATCATAGTGTTTGATCACGTATCGACTTTTCCGACTTCCTCCCTCGTTTTTTTGGACTCTAAATAACCAAGGAAATCGGAAAATTCATTAGGCATTATCTTTTATTCAGAAAAATACCTAAAAAGAAATAACCACATAAAATTAGGACTGCTAATGCAATCTTGACCATAAAACTCATCCCATCAAAAATGTTGTCTTGGGGAGAGTAACCCCCTCCTTGTTTGATTTATCTACAGCGAGAGAGTGACCTGCACACTAACCTAGAGCCAGCCTAAAATCTTGGTTAACTACTGGTCTTGGTGAGTCGTTCTCCAGTGAGGATCTCTCCAGTAACCGGTAAAGTGGACCGCGACGTCCTTTGCAGAGGGGGTTGATCGGGTAGACGGTAAACGGTCCGCAACTCCTACTGGCTGGGAAAGATCTCATTTAAGATTGGGACAGTTGGTTAAGAGAGTTGGGTTCCCAACAGCTCGCTTAACTGCTCTGATTGATTGACTGATCACCTTACTAAATTTGACAAGATAAAAGACTGAACCTTCACGGTCATCAGCTCAAAAGTTGTGTAGGTGAATTGGGGGTTTTATTGACCATCTTGTTTGCAGTCTAGATATCATCCGCCTTTTTCTCAAGATCACGATGATGGGAAGGAGATTCCTTAGGCCACGTATGGTGGCACCGCTATCGAGCACTCCTCCTTTTTCATCTAGGTAAGCTTCGGGGAGTTTAGACCCTCTCTTCGAGCTCGAGTTCACGTCCACCCTGTTCCCCCTCGATCACCCTTCTTCTATCAGTAGTGTGGTGTCAGAAGATAGTGCAACAGAGATTTCTGAACATTTGACAGCACCTGAGATGGGTACCTTTGCCTTTGTAGAGACCCAAGACATGGCCAACAGTGAGGGACGCCCAGATGAGCAGGGACAGCCTCCATATGCATTTGATCGGACTGCCATCACAATTCATTGCTAGCCTCCCTGGAGGTAATGCAGAAACAGATCAAAGATCAGGGAGCCTTCATGGGCGACATTATGAGAGAGCTGGCGTAGATGCGTGCAGACCATAAAGACAGATCTGAGGGCGGTGGAGAGATACCCGATGACAGAGCTGAAGGCGGAGGCGGAGCAGGAGACGACCAATAACCAGGGAGGCCACCACCGACGACCATGAGGCAGTTACACAACCCAGCTGCAATCCTCACTCACCGATGGATCCAGCTTCCTCCCATTGTTGGAAATTTTGAGCTTCGCCCCCAGACCATCCAGTTGTTATCCACATTCCGTGGTTTAGCCATTGAGGAGCCTCATCTCCATCTGCAGGATTTTGAGATGATTTGCAGCACTGTCCACGATAGACTAGTGGACGAGGACACAATAAAGATGATTACCTTCCCGTTCTCATTAGTTGGCCGAGCAGCCTATTGGCTAGAGAATCTTGGGAGGTTTGTCACAACTTGGGAGCAGCTCCGGACCGCATACTTGAATAAGTATTACCCTCTCGGCCAGACCAATGTAGCACGAGCAATGATCAGCAACTTCACTATGATCCCGAATGAGCAGTTCCACGAGGCTTGGGATCGATTCAGAGAGCTCATTGACTGGTGTCCACATCATGAGATATCAAAGCCCAACTTGGTTCAGAGTTTCTTTTGTGGGCTGACACCGGAGCTGCAAAGGCTTGTGAATGCCTCTTGTGGTGGGTCATACTTCTCCAAGAGTGAAGATGATGTTTGGGCCATCTACGAAGGGATGGCAGAGAACTCTACAGTCATGGCCCAAGCATGAGTCTACACACAGCAGAAGGCCCCCCAAGGGACAGGATCATATCAGAGGACTGCCCGCATCGATGTCGGTCCCCACACTCCGTCAGCAGCCACAGCTCAAGCCGAATCCTCCGCAGCCGACATGGGGATCATTAGCGAGAAGTTGGACCGCATCGAGATCGTTGAGAAGAAGCAGAGTCAAAGGCTAGCCCAGGTTGACCAGTTGACGAAGACCATGAGTGACCTGAAGACACAGATCTTGTGTATTCAGGAAGCACAAACGTCCACACAGCCCTCCAGATAGTGTGTTGATTCCAGCATTAGCAGCTCCACCCAGCCCTCTGCCCTACACCGTTAGGTTCACCACATCCAGGCAGAGTCGGTTCAGCAGCTACAATATTACCAGGCACACAGGACACTCAGATGGTGGTTTATCAGCCGGATCAGCCACTGGAAGTTATACCTCCACCATCCTTCGAGCACGAGCCATTGATGGAAGTCAATGGGATATGGTACGACCGGTACCCTCAGCGGGTTGGGATTCATCGTGAACATCCCGGATTCTATTGGACCACCGAAGGCACCTCCTCCCAACAGCAGCCTCCCGCTCAAGGCGGTCAGAGCAGCCAACAGCAGCAACCCTATCACTCCCAGCAGTAGTACCAACAAGGTCCTCATCTCTCTCATCAGGGATAGTAGTGGAGGCAGCATCAGCAACCTTACCAGCAGTACTCCCAGCCCCCCCCCTCACTATTCACAGTAGCAACAACAGCCCCATTTCTAGCAGGGGAACACTTCTGGTTCTCAAGCACCTGCCTTTGAGAACCCAGCTCTAGATGACCTCGCCCGCTTGCTCTCTGAATAGCAGGCATCCTTCCGACGAGAAATGGATGAGTTCCGGCAGGAGATGAGGGATATCATCAAGGGCAAGGACACCATACCTGCACAAATCGAGCCTAATCCGAACAATTTGAAGAGGAAGTCTGATCAGGTACAGTTTACAAAGGATACCTCTCCTAGTGACTATTTGAGTGGCATGTCTTCTTTTATGTATGATGTTGATTTCGTGACTACTAGAAGCGGTAGAATGCCAACCGACGGCATCTCATCTGAACGACAGGCACACGAGGAACCAAGAGCGCCAGATAAGGAGAGTAGCGGTGCTGATGCTGCTGATGATGTTAATGATGGTGGTACTGATGCCACCAAGGATGCAGATCCAGATGATGGTGATGCTGAGACCACCATTTTGCTTGATGCAGATCTAGAGCGCGGTGCTGATGCTACAAAGTCAGATGTCGTGGGTGGTACCGAGGCCACCACTTCTACTTTTGTTGAGCTCCCACCTATTGTGTTGTCACCTTTTGTATCTCAGGACTGTGGTAACAAGAAAAAGAACAAAAATATGAATAAAAGAAAGGTTTAAGTATCCACTCCGAGTCCATATATGTTGCATGGTGATCATTGTATGGATTCCATTCCTTCACAGGCACAGGAACCACTTCCTATCCCTCCATCTGATGAGGGCTCAGCCATCCCCTTCCCTTAAGCACTCCGTTTGGCGAAGGGGAATAAAAAAGAAAATCTCAAAAAGACATAACTACAAGAGTTCAACCAACACATGATTGACAGATTTCAGATTCAGCTGACTCTACAGGAGGCACTTGAGCACATCCCCCTCTTCCAAAAGAACTTGAGAGAGAAGACCGTCGTACGCAGGAAGAGGAACCACAGAGGAGATATCCATGTGCTCAACCGGGACACATGCTTTGCCATTCAGAACCGATTTCCAGCCAAGAGACCTGATGCAGGAGCTCCCTATGTCAGATGTGAGATTCAGGAGAAGCGGTTCGATTATACTCTATTAGACATCGGCTCTTCTATCAACCTCCTTCTGGCAGGCTTACTCGACCAGTTTGAGTTTGTCCCTCTGCATCGGAGCAGGACAGTCCTTCAGTTTGTTGATCGATAGATTAAGAGGCCGAAGGGGTTGTTGAGAGACGTGGTTGTTACCATTCAGGGCCTGAAATTCCCAGTGGACTTTGTTGTATTGGACATGGAGATCCCTGAGTCGGTAACAGATACCCCCATCATACTCGGACGCCCATTCTCATCCACTACCAAGGCGGTGACCGACCATGATAGTGGGAAGGTGTACTTTTGCATAGAGGGCAAAAGTATACAAATAGAGATGATTGACGAGACCAGAGCGAGAGATTCAGCCTGCTCAGAGCAGCTTAGTGACATAGAGCAGATGACGGAGGCTGAGTGAGACGTCCACCAGGAGTGTGACTTTGTGATGACCGATGATGAAGCCATTTGGACAGATCCTGTAGCACAAGCCCTTGCCTTGCCCGTAGATCTAGTATACTTATAGCTTATGGCAGTTGAGAGCTTGGAGAGCACCCCTGGCAGAGGACACATTGGAGGCTGACAGTTGTGGGATGAGGAGGATGCTAGGCCCTCGCGTGAGTTCCAACGATGGCTGAACCCAAATCTTCAAGCTATTGTCATGAAGGAAATATCGAAATGGTTGAGCGTCGATTTTATCTAACCCATCTCCGACTCCAAGTGGGTTAGTCCATTACATGTGGTACCCAAGAATACGGGTATCACTACAGTTGTGAGCGAGTCTGGAGAGGCGAAAGCTACCCGAGTACCCACTTCTTGGCGGGTCTGTGTGGATTACAGACGATTGATTCAGGCCACCAAGAAGGATCATTTCCCACTGCCATTCATTGATCATATTATCGAGAAGCTTACTGGGAAGAGTCATTATTATTTTCTTGACGGGTACTCCGGTTATAATCAAGTGGCCATTGGGCCCGAAGACCAGGACAAAACGACATTCATCTGTCCATTTGAGACTTATGCTTTCAGACGTATGCCCTTTGGTCTATGTAACGCCCCGGCAACATTCCAAAGGTGCATGTTGTCCATCTTCTCGGACATGATGGGTGACTGTTTAGAGGTCTTCATGGATGACTTCTCGGACTATGGATATGGGTTCGATGCTTGTCTTGACTTCCTAGACCGTGTGCTTCAGCGCTACATAGAGGTCAATCTTGTCTTATCTTGGAAGAACAGCCACTTCATTGTGACTCAAGGGACGATCCTTGGCTATATCATCTCCAACAGGGGCATGGAGGTTGATCCGACTAAGGTGGATATCATTAGAAAACTCAATCCACCGTCCAATCTGCGTCAATTACGGTCTTTTCTGGGGCATGTCAGTTTCTACCGACGATTTATTTAGGAATTCAGTCATATTGCCCGACCGCTTACTGACTTGTTGATGAAAGACACCGAGTTCATTGTTGATGATAAGTGTCTTGCATCGTTTGAGACTCTCAAGAGTATGGTTGTCATGGCTCCTGTCCTTCAGCCACCCAATTGGTCTCTCCCATTCGAGATCATGAGGGATGCTTCTGATTTTGTCGTAGGGGTTGTGCTTGGATAGAGGAGGGATGGATTGTCGTATGCCATTCACAACGCTAGCTGGACTTTGGATGCCTCTCAGCGGAATTACACCGTGACTAAGAAAGAGATGCTAGTTGTAGTCTTTGCTTTGGATAAGTACCGATCATATATTCTCGGATCTAGAGTGACTATATTTACAGATCATACCGCCATCCAGTATCTCATGGCCAAGAAGCCTTACCAGATGGATCCTTCTGCTCCAGGAGTTTGACATTGAGATTAAGGATAAGCCTAGAGTTAAGAATGTGGTGGTGGATCACCTCTCCCGTTTAGAGAACCTTGAGGAATCTGAGCCCAGTGCACCTATTACAGAGATGTTTCCAGATAAGGCGATCTTGGCTATCACCTCGCTCCCATGATACGCTGACATTGTGAACTATCTTGTTGCCAAGACGGTTCCACAAGGTTGGCCCTGGTAGAAACTTGAGACCTTCCTTGCGAAGTCCAAGTTTTACCATTGGGAGGATCCCGTCCTTTATCATGAAGGAGGGGATAACATATGGAGGAGGTGCATTCCTCAAGAAGAGCAGCATAGCATCCTCACCTACTGCCACAAGCTTGAGGCAGGAGGACAATATTTTGGGAGAAGGACAGCGTAGAAGGTGCTCCAGTCCGGCCTTTGGTGGTCTACTCTCTTCAAGGATTCCGATGAATTCGTGAAGAGGTGTACTAACTGTCAAAGATGGGTACTTGCGGACAGAGAGACATAATGCCCATGCAGCCCATTCACTTTTGTGAGGTTTTTGATGCATGGGGGATTGATTTCATGGGCCCATTTCGTAAGAGTCAGGGGTTTAAGTACATTCTGCTTGTTGTGGATTATGTGAGTCGTTGGGTTGAGGTTGTCCCCGCCCGAGCTGCAGATGCTAAGACCGTGTGCTGATTTTTTAGGAAAAATATCATTTCACGATTCGAGGTACCTAGAGTTTTGATTTCAGACGAGGGGTCTCACTTTTATTAACGACAAGGTAAGGGCCCTTGCAGATGAGTTCAGCATTGACCATCGTGTTGCCACTCCATATCATCTTAGACTAATGGTCTTGCTGAATTATCGAATAGGGAGATCAAGACTATTTTGCAGAAGGTTGTCCGCCCAGACCGAAAGGATTGGTCACAGCTTTTGGACTAGGACTTGTGGGCCTATCGAACTTCCTTCAAGATACCATTAGGGACATCTCCCTTTCGTCTCATCTATGGCAAGCTGTGTCATTTGTTAGTGGAGATCAAGCACAAGTCACTATGGGCAGTTACAGAGTTATTATTGGATCCCGAGAGTATAGGAGAATAGAGGAGAGCGGAGTTGGCAGCCCTGGAGGAACTGAGAGACACAACCTTTTCTAGAAGCCTACGGTATAAGGAAAAAGTGAAGACATGTCACGATTCTCAAATCAGCCATAAACAGTTTGAGCCCGATCAGCGCGTATGGTTGTTTAATTCTAGGCTGAAATTATTTCCAAGGAAATTACAGAGTAAGTGGAAAGGTTGGTATGTGGTCAGGAAGGTACAAGATAATGGTAGTATTGATATATCCGAGTTGTCATCTTCCTTTACCTTTCGTGTTAATGGTCAGCGTCTGAAGCTATATCTAGATCATGATCCGTCAACCATTGACGTTGCCCCCATTCATTTGGTATGAGATGTACTCTTTGACTCACAGCACCTGCATTTCATACATGATATCACTTCTATCTTCCACTGTATAGATCCATTTATCCATATCATTCATTCTTTCTTCCGTATGTCTGCCACCCCATTATCATCTTATGATTTTGCTATACTTAGGACGTACCTTATCCTAAGTATAGGGGGTGCACACACTGAGATGTGATCTATGTATTCCCTTTTCTTATTTTCTTATTTTCTTCTTTTCCTTCTCTATTTTCTTTATCTATCAAAAAGGTGTTGCCCCTTTTTGTCAGTCTTCTATACTTAGGACGTACTTCGTCCTAAGTATAGGGGGCGTGCACCACGATTTGATTCTATTCTTTGATCCTCTCCATTGTCTCCTCTTCTTGTCTATACTAGGGGTATCTTACCCTAAGTACAGGGGGAGACAATCTTAGTGAGATCTGTTCATTCCCACCCTTGACCCTCCCTGCTTTGCGTACAGTCAGCTATACTTAAGATTATTTGATTCTAAGTATAGGGGGGATCGTCGACTTCTCATTCGTTTATTCATCCCTTATTCATTTATTCTTTAGACTTTTCTATACGAAGTACGAGTTATGTCTTCTCTTGTCTCTCCGATTTATGAGGACATAGCTCAAGATAAATAGAGGGGGGGTCGTATATACCATGTATATACTTTAGCCATAACTCGTACTTTCGTATTTCTTAATAATTGTGGCTAATTAATACAAATAATTCATTAAAAACCTTAATAAAAAGATGTGATTATTCCTCAAATTATTTTTTACTTACTGATTAATAAATCAGGTGAAATTATTTTTTGCAAAATGTTTGAAAAATAGTTTGAAAACCTTTGTGAAAAATCTTTTGAAAACTGTTTTGAAAACGTTTTGTTACATGTTTCCAACCTTTGTAAAATATTTTGATTGTAAAATTATTTTCTTAGTGTGAGATAAAATGTTTGAAAGACGATGTGCAAATGGTTTGAAAAATGGTTGCAAAAATATTTGAAAAATCTATATATACTGTTTGGAAAACCTTTTCAAAGTAATTTTCAAATGTGGGTACATGTGTGTAAATTTGTTCGTAAAATTATTTTGGACTACAGTTTTCAAAATTATTTGAAAAACCTCTGTCAAATAAGTTTGAGGAATACATACATCTCACCTAAAAATCTTTACACCTATCTATAAAATTGACCACTTACCCTTTGTAAATTCTTACAATCCACTTCTTGTAAATACAAGATGCATCCCCGTGTAAATATTTGTACCTAGTTTCTAGCCTAAACCTTTTGTTTTAAAAAGCCCAAAAACATTTGCAAAACTAAAATACCATAAACATTTGAAAAAACTTTTTGAAAAATCTAAAAAAATGCATATGCATCATCTTTTCAAAAATCCATAAAAAGTTCAAAATCTTTGAAAATTGCATCACAAAAATATTTTCTGCATGGCATTTGCATATCATTCGCATTTTTTGGATTGAGTCTGATAATTGAATGAGTCTAAGTAAAATCCGAAGATTAGAGCTTGGATGGACCTTAAATCTACCTAATTAACAGGAACCTTACAGGAACTGGAATTGAGGTACTTCAGGTCTAGTTGACTTAATTCTTTGAGGATCACGAGACTTGGTTCAATGGATTCCTTATTGCCTAAGTAGAGTATTTCGGAGCACAAGCATGACTCCTGTTGATAATGACCTAACTTGGACACCTGCACCTTTCACTTGGCTCAACTCAGTTGGAGTGGTGAGGGGTTGGCTTTGCCGGTATGAGACGCACACAGGTGGAAACACTTGTCCTCCTCTAGGGAGGGAAGTGCACCCCAAGCCATCTGGTAATGATGAGTTTTGAGGACAGGAGATTGTGGGTTGCAACAAAGCTTCAAAAGAGGGATAGTCCACAGGATCAAGAGGAAAAACTCCCTTTGTAAATGCTGTTGTATATAGTTTTCAAAAAAAATACAAAAAGCAAAAACTCCAAAAAAGGTGGACAGGTCTGTACAAAAATAAAAATGCCTATGGTAGTGTACATATGTGTATAGTCAATAAGCAAGATTGAGCTTCAAAGTCAAATTTTGTGAGCCTGCAACTGGATGACTTGACTACATTGGTCTTGCATCCTAGGATAGGTAGCTACGCTGGCTACTGTCCATTCTTCTCTCACCCCCTCCTCTTGGGTTGGTTGCCACTTGAACTTAGAAGGGAATACCCTGCTCCTTGAGGAATGAGTTATTGGATTGGGGAATCATTGGGTTGTCATATTGGAGAAGCCAGTCTCTTTGTCATTTCAGTTGGGGAGAGCCACCATCACTTACATTGTACAAGTCAGATTCATAGTCGTAAGGGTTTGCATATGAGTTGAAGTATTTCTGACCTGGCTATTGAGGAGACTTGAGTAGAGTGTTGGGATTCTCGAAGGCTGTTGGTGTTGGAAATACGAGCCCACAACGAGCCATTATGCAATAAATGTTATTGCATATATCATTCCCTGATCTGAAATGAAGAATGAATAATTTGCATAATAGGTCCCTTAGTACAATTAGGGTTATGTACCATGGCCATCTTAATAATCATACAGCTGTTGATTCAACTATAGAATCATAGAGGCTGGTGCTTGGATGAATATCTAAAGAGTTAGATTGAGGACTCATCAAGCACCGTCAAATGATTGTTAAGAGATGATCTCCAGCCTGAGTAGGAGATGGCAATCCTTATCTCTTTAGGCTGATATCTGACCAACCTCTTGATGTAGGTCCTCTACATAAGAATAGAGATTCGGAGGTGTTAGATTAGTTAGGTCAAAGAGTTGACTTAACGAGATCGAGATAACCAAAGTCCTATATCGTATACTGTCACGATACAGGCATGCATCCTCTAACCGGAGACAGATGTGTTACTATATGTTTGAGTATGTACATTTGGCAGACCAATAGGTTGATGACCAAACCAAGGTCTATACACCAACGTACTGGTGTGCATATAAGGGCATATGAGTCATACGATCTCTCAAAGGGATCATACAGGTTCAGTTACTGAATCGGAAGACATGAGCTCACTCATGAGATATTGGGAAGAATCAAATTCCATGCACATGATTGTCTCGCTTTGGAAGCTTGACTGAATTTGTAGGTTTGATATATACTTTTGGAAAGTATGTGATCAAGACCTAGGTATGATATATGCTTTTGGAAAGTATATGATCGATACTGACTCCCAATGATCGAATGCCAAACTTACTGATAGAACCCTGAAGTAGACAGTGTAAAGGAAATCTAATACTGCGGGTTTATTCTGAGTCTTCCAGTATGCAGGATGTAAAGGTATTGGGAATACCTAAGGGTGATGTGATCATAAATTATTGTATAACCATGACGCTTCCATTCTTAGGGAGTGATGAAACGGGTCTGGATTTTAGTGACTCCTCTAAATAGAGAAGTAATCTGATCTTAGTCCAAATGTTGGACATTGATCTGAATGTGATTCAGATGTAATGAGAAGATTAGATTTGCAGTCTTGATTTAATCGAGCATCTATGGGAGGCCCACGATCTGGATGTGAGATACGATCTCAATATCCATGTCACTATACTTGGAACAATACAATCGCCATGTCCTTATCTCCAAGTATCTGCGGAGAGATTGCATTATTCTTAAAGGGTTCGAGAATAATTCCATAAGATCTAAGCAATGAAGAAATAATGATTAAATGTGATTTAATCATCTTGATGTGTGAAGAAATTATCCAATATAATTAAATGCGATTTAATTATTATGGATAAGAATAATGTGGATAGAAATATCTAATTATTTATAATATATTATAAATGTGATTTATAATGTATTAGAGAGAGCCAATTATAATTTATATGTGTTGATTAATTATTATGTGTATTGGATACACATTGTGTAATTAATTGACAATGTAAATTATATGTTGTTTTGGGTTGTGAATATGATTCACAATTTTTCAATGGCAAGATTGCAATATTCTCAAATATAATTGTGAATTATTTTTTATGAATAAAAACCCAACAAAAGTTGTTGGAAATAAATAAAGAGATTTCCATGAAGATATGCAATCTCATGACATGTCTTGAGATTGCTCTCCTCATGGAAAGCTTGGGCGGCACCCAATTCCAAATAGGAATGGGTGGCCGCCCATATGGAATGTACATGGAGATGTAATCTCCATGTATATTCTCTCCTTATTTATTTGGTGTAATTTTGGATTAGTTTGTATTTGATTTTGTCAAATATATTTTGATCTAAATTTGTTGGTTTTACCAACAACAATCTTAGCCATTGGATTGACATAATCAATCTCATCCATTGATTTTGTATGTCCCATGGATTGAGATCCATGGATCCCAAAACCCTATAAATAGAGAGGCATACCATGCTCTCTATTTACATGCAATTTTGGAGTTCTCTCTCTCTCTCTCTCTTTCTTCATACATGACAGCCCTCTCTCCCTCTATTTTTGGTGGTCGTCCACCATACCCTAGAGGAGAGAATCGTCGACGCTCTCGCCACCGCACCGTCGCTTCGACGTTCTTCGGTTCTCCGTCTTCTTGGAGTGCTGCACTCACAAAGGAGACGTTCGATCTCATGCGACGAGATCAGGAGCAACTACACTTGGATTAACTTCTTGGATTGCGAAGACAACGCGGTTCATCCCCGCGCTCGCAAGCGGTCTCACCGACGATCGGACTTGAGATAGGAGGTCTCTTCTCTTAGAGACTTGATCAACCACGCTTCCAGAGGTATTGCATTATACTTGTTGTGATTATAGATGAAATGATCTGAGAATGGTTCTCGGATCATGTGGTTTCATCATACAAAAATTTTTAAATTCCACTGCACCGAATGACTAGTACGACTAGTCGTTCCTCGTCGTATCCGATACGACGATCTTGCTTCCGTGATGCGCTTGAGGATAATTCCTTATCCTTCAAGTGGTATCAGAGCCTTAGGTCGACGGTTATGAATATGATTCGCAAACCGAGGACGACTTGGGTTCGTTAAGGTCGCGAAAGTTTTTTATCGCATTTGATTTCGCTGATATGTTTAGTAAATATTTTCGACCATATTTAAAATGTTTAAGCACGAATTATTTCTTGAATTTTGTTCCCCATTAAATAAGGAAACCATAGGATCTGAGTTTACGTAAATCGGATTTTGTATGCTCTAAATATGGTTGTTTTAATGAACATGTATGCACTGTTACGGGAACAGTAGATTTTAACATGATTAAAGAGTTAATTACTGTTATCATCTGCCTCGAAATGCATGAAACATCACTTGGCTTCTGTTCTAAATCAAGTTAGCAATCTTTGAAAATTGAGTTTGTCTAATTTGGATTTAAATTGATTGAGATATGTTAATTTTAGTGAGTAGGGATCACTACTGAAATTACAGTCCTAATCTAGAACCAAGTGATTGTCAATTAGTGAAATTAATTGTTAATTTCGTGAAATAATCATGAAAAATATTTGTAAAATATTGGAAGATGATTATTTACATAATTGACTTGGCCTCAACCAATTAATTGATTAGATTTTATCTAAATCTTAATTGGAAACACAATCATCAAACTTGATGCTTGAATAGTGATTGTCATTTAATCAATTAGTGAAATTAAATTATTTAATTTCCTAGAATAATTGTGCATAAATATTTGTGAAATATTTGATGATAATTATTCCCTTAAATGACATTGCCTTAACCAATAATTGATTACATGTGATCTAGATCACTAATTGGTTACATGATCTACATGATCAACATTCCAACAAACATGTTGCTTGAATAGGACTTGGGATTTGTTTAGCAAATCTCATTATAATGTTAATCAAAAAATATTTTGATTATCATTATATGGTATAATTTCGGTTGAAGAACCGATGATCATCTCAAGTAGAAAGTGATTTATTTTGCATTATCCTTTCCCGAGGTGGATATGGTATCTAGTCGGAGAGCATTGGGGTTGCGGGTTGCAACGTATGTGGTCCGTCCCACTCTCGTCGGTACTGGCCATGATAGCGGGTAGGGTTAGTATAATTCTTAAGAAATCATGATGTATTTCTAATTATTAAAATTCAAATAATACGTATTTGACATAATACCATAATTCAAGTAATAATAAAATGTTTGTTGGATATTAATTGGATCATTAATTTAATATGATTAGATTGATTGGAATCCAATTAAAATTAAAACACTCTATTATGAATAGAGATGTTATTTCCCTTGGAAGAATTAATCATAATGAATATGATTCATGGTGATTAATTAGAACTTGAATATGAAATGGAGGATCACATAAGTGACATCCATGGTCTCCCGTCAAGGCGGAGGGTTCCATCGCCAGGGATTGTATGTAGGAGACGCCTGTCCGAAGTGACAGCTCCTGTATGCAAGCACATCTGGATCGGGCTCTTCGCTTCTCGAAAGAGTAAGGATGTATGCGTAGTGACCCCAATATCGGGTCCTCATATTATTGGGGCGATATTGGATTGCGCATAGCGAGTTGTATTCCTGTTGACGGTTGGTTCAATTAATGACGGGTCAACATTGCCTTAGGGGTGGTGGGCCCGGGTGTTAAAGATCGAATTGGGAGATGCAAGTTGGACTTGCAAGGCGGAATGTGTTCTCGCTTCTTTTTTATCCGAGTTGTAGGTTCTCATATTATTGGGATGCAACAAAGATAAGGAAGGAGATTCCAGATCTTGCTTGAGATATAATGGTAAGTATATCTCTTACATTGAAAGTGATTAAGGGAATGAACTTTCAGTGTTGACAAGGCAAGACAACTTTGATATAAAAATTCCTAAAACAAAGTAAAATATGTATATATATAAATATATACACTAATGCAAATTTCTTATTTCAGATAATCCTTCATTAAACCCACTCAATGTTATACTCAATGATAACCAGTAAAATATCATGGATTGAACTCATGATCCAGATATTGCACTTGCAGTTGAACACATAATGTATGTGGTTGCAATGTGCAAGTTTCCTCATAATAATGAGGAATGACAATTAAATAGATAACAGGACTACAACCCTAGGGTTTGTATGTCTCTATAGTCTTGATCTCTCATCGAATGTACTTTGAAAGTGACATGTCGATGATGATCGCAATTGTCAAATAATCCTTATAAAATTAATGAAGATATTCTGGCATACATATGTGCTCTTTCACATTTAATCATGAGTGAAATGGTTCTCTGCATCATGTAGAATGGTAGCTCTATAAGAGATGATGTATTCAAATTGTTTGAGTACCTACCTGAACCTATGTTTTAAGAGTTTAGATGGATGTAGATGATGAGTGTCATTATTCTACTATCTATACTCTAGTCATTCATGAAGCTTCATAGTATTCGTATTGTATGAATTTAATGAAGCATGTATAAATGTTGAAATGATCTTACATTGAATTCTTTTGAATTTAACGTAAGAGATCCTTAGTCTTAAGCAATGGTTGCTCATAGGTAAAGGAAGCGCAGTGGAAGCATGGGGTGGACCCAAGTAAGAAGTGTAGTCAAAGAATTTACTGTACCTCTGTGACTTCCATATGACATCCAAAGAGTTGGATGAATGTCAACACTGCAATAAATTGATGTGTTGATAGTACGACTATCAAGTCTGTCTAGAATCCTTAGAGAAGGACTCGGATAGAGCATCAGAATAATCTACATAAATCATTGATATTGGCTTGCTTATTGAATAAGACAAAGTCTTGCAATTGTATCTCAATCTTCTACAATACTTGCAATGGGTTGCATATGTTTTAGAAGACTAGAAAATTTGATCTTAAGGCTTATAGTCATCCACATAGACATTGATGCAATTGTTGCAACAATCTCTATTGGATTGAAAGGCATCATAATTTCAGTGGGAGAGCCCTTAGTCTTAGAGAATGTCTCTATGACCTAAACATTAGAATACACTCATTGTTTGTTTCTAAATGTTGGAAATAATCATGAATTCTGGAATGGATCTATCATAAAGAGTTATGATGAAGATATTTCAGAAAGTAATCTAAAATCTAGTGGACTCCACTATATTAGAAAATTAATGAATGGTTCACTAACATTTCTAAATACTGAAATTAAACCTCAAGATCAATAGGAGGATGAAGATCATTTGACAATGATCTAGCATCAAGTCTTGGACATTTGTTTATTGATTTGATCAATAGACTAGTAAGAGATGAAACTTTAGAATGTCTCAAACTTCAAAACTTACATACTTATGAATATTGTATTCGAAGTAAAATGTCCAATACATCCTTCTTAGAGAAAGG
This sequence comes from Ottelia alismoides, assembly GCA_037367405.1. Classification (NCBI taxonomy): domain Eukaryota; kingdom Viridiplantae; phylum Streptophyta; class Magnoliopsida; order Alismatales; family Hydrocharitaceae; genus Ottelia; species Ottelia alismoides. Next base: position 239,685 of record JAZKJV010007996.1, on the reverse strand, counting down.
TGTAAGATGTCAAGGTATTCAAGATCTCATACATATTGATGTATGCGGATCATCTATATCATAGTAAACATTATGGATATGTGATATCTATTAATGATTATGAATGATATGAGATTTCTTCTCTTCATCTAAAGAAACCTTTGAAATGTTCAAAGATTTCATTATATTGATTTACAACCAAAGTTTGAAGGAAGATAAAATGAATCTGATCTAATCTAGGTAGTCTGTACCTGTTAGATGAATTCAAAGGATACCTTATGGAGATATGAATATCACTTCTATCTCAATCCTCCTAACACACCTTAACTCAATAGAGTTATAGGGAGATACAATTGGATCATGTGTGACATGATCTTATCAATGATAAATTTTAGCATAATTATCCCTTGGTTTCCAGGTATATATGTGTAGTAGAGACTACATTATATATACTTAATAAGATTCCATGCAAGTAAGCTGGAATTGAGCACTTGAGAGTGCTGCTTCATTAGGAAAATAAAGGATGGTATTGGAAACCTACTTTATGACCTTGAGATTCTTAAAATATCTCATCTCTAGGAATGTGATTCTTAGAGGTTGAGACTTTTAATAATCAAGATGAAAATAAAGTGTAGGAACTCATTTAATCTTGAGAAGATAATGAGGCTCCTGAAATTGGAAACTAAAAGGACAATTGAAGATGAAACACTAATACCTCTTCAAATGAGTTTGAGGATGGATTCCATGTGTCAGAGAAATCTGACAATGATCGAACTTCATGTGATGAAGCTTCTGAAGATCATAGCATGGATAGATGGATATTAGCAATAAAAGTCTAATGTAGACTTCATATACAAGTGTTGTATATGGACCCTCGAGGATCCACCTATATGGGTAAGACCTGTAAAGATGCAAATGGATCTTCAAGAGAAAGGGAACCTGATGAGAAGGTAGAGATCTTCAAAGCACGGTTCGTAGCCATGAGCTACACATCGGAAGAAAAGACATTGCTTGCAATGAGACTTGCTCTTTGGTGACCATGCTTAAAATCATCAGAATATTGCTAACCTTAGCTACACAACTTGACTATTTCATCTTCAAGATGTAAGTCAAGATTGTATTCCTCTATGAATATCTCTTTGAGGATATTCACATGAAGTAGCCCCAGGGCTTCATGGTTGAGGAAAGCAAGATGTGCAAACTAAAGAAATCCATCTATGGACTCAAATAAGCTTCTTGAAGTTGGAAAATAAGATTTGATGAAATTATAAATGTTATGATTTAAGATAGAATCTTGATGAACCATATGAAGCTTAGTGGGAGTGCCTTTGTGTTCATCGTGCTAAATGTAGATGATATCCTAATCATTTAAAATGATATAAGGATAATAATAAGTGTTTTATAGACTGGCTATTCCATATCATGAAATATGATTTCAAAGATACCTCTTAGATCTTAGTTCTGAAGTTGTTCAGGAGCAAAAGAGAAGAGGGTATTGGGACTGTCACATTAATAGTACATCTTGGACATATTCCATTTTATGGAAAATTCCGAGAAAGGCTTCCATCCCTTAAGATATGGTACTGACCTATCTAAGGGGACAACACCTCAGAGAATTGAGGAAGTGAATGCTAGAACTACTTGCCCTTAGGCATCAGTTCTGAGAAGCCGGGTGTGTACTAGATGTGTACAAAAGCCAGATGGCTGCCATGCAGTGGGAGTAGTAATCTGTTACTGATCCTACTATGGAAATAAAACACTTGGTTGCATTAATAACAAAATCTTCATAGATGACAAGATTTTTGAGATAGTGATTTCAAAGTCTTATATTCAAAAGCTTAAGACTTTATAGATAGAGATCTAAAAGGTCTTAACTATAGATACCTTAAGAGATAGTGATCTCCAGCAATAAGGGTATTCTGATAAGGATTATGGAAATACTGGTTATGATAATTTTTAAGCCATAGTGTCAAGGACGCTATAGTTTTTTAAGATTGAGTATTGATTGCATAAGATGCAACATTCGCATTAGATGCGAACACTGTTACTAGGGATATGCAAGTGTCGTAAAAGGACTTGGCATAGTCTCGCGGGAACAGAGTGACTGATCAGCTTACCTAGCTATTTTCTAAATAGCCTATGATTGCCACATGAGTGCGGGTTTAAATGATTAGCCCATTAATGGCTCTTTGGGCTAGTGGGAGATTGTTGGACATGCAAGCCCACGACGAGCCATTATGCAATAAATGTTATTGCATATATCATTCCCTGATCAGAAATGAAGAATGAATAATTTGCATAATAGGTCCCTTAGTACAATTAGGGTTATGTACCATGGCCATCTTAATAATCATACAGCTGTTGATTCAACTATAGAATCATAGAGGCTGTTGCTTGTATGAATATCTAAAGAGTTAGATTGAGGACTCATCAAGCACCGTCAAATGATTGTTAAGAGATGATCTCCAGCCTGAGTAAGAGATGGCAATCCTTATCTCTTTAGGCTGATATCTGACCGACCTCTTGATGCAGGTCCTCTGCATAAGAATAGAGATTCGGAAGTGTTAGATTAGTTAGGTCAAAGAGTTGACTTAACGAGATCGAGATAACCAAAGTCCTATATCGTATACTGTCACGATACAGGCACGCATCCTCTGACCGGAGACAGATGTGTTACTATATGTTTGAGTATGTACATTTGGCAGACCAATAGGTTGATGACTGAACTAAGGTCTATACACCGGCGCGCTGGTGTGCATATAAGGGCATATGAGTAATACGATCTCTCAAAGGGATCATACAGGTTCAGTTACTGAATCGGAAGACATGAGCTCACTCATGAGATATTAGGAAGAATCAAATTCCATGCGCATGGTTGTCTCGCTTTGGAAGTTTGACTGAATTTGTAGGTTTGATATATACTTTTGGAAAGTATGTGATCAAGACCTAGGTATGATATATGCTTTTGGAAAGTATATGATCGATACCGACTCCCAATGATCGAATGAGAAACTTACTGATAGAACCCTGAAGTAGACAGTGTAATGTTGATCTAATACTTTGGGTTTATTCTGAGTCTTCCAGTATGTAGGATGTACAGGTATTGGGAATACCTGAGGGTGGTGTGATCATAAACGATTGCATAACCATGACGCTTCCATTCCTAGGGAGTGATGAAACGGGTCTGGATTTTAGTGACTCCTCTCAGTAGAGAAGTAATCTGATCTTAGTCCAAATGTTGGACATTGATCTGAATGTGATTCAGATGCAATGAGAAGATTAGATTTGCGGTCTTGATTTAATCGAGCATCTATGGGAGGCCCACGATCTGGATTTGAGATACGATCTCAATATCCATGTCACTATACGTGGAACAATACAATCACCCTGTCCTTATCTCCAAGTATCTGCGGAGAGATTGCATTATTCTTGAAGGGTTCGAGAATAATTCCATAAGATCTAAGCAATGAAGAAATAATGATTAAATGTGATTTAATCATCTTGATGTGTGAAGAAATTATCCAATATAATTAAATGTGATTTAATTATTATGGATAAGAATAATGTGGATAGAAATATCCAATTATTTATAATATATTATAAATGTGATTTATAATGTATTAGAGAGAGCCAATTATAATTTATATGTGTTGATTAATTATTATGTGTATTGGATACACATTGTGTAATTAATTGACAATGTAAATTATATGTTGTTTTGGGTTGTGAATATGATTCACAATTTTTCAATGGCAAGATTGCAATATTCTCAAATATAATTGTGAATTATTTTTTATGAATAAAAACCCAACAAAAGTTGTTGGAAATAAATAAAGAGATTTCCATGAAGATATGCAATCTCATGACATGTCTTGAGATTGCTCTCCTCATGGAAAGCATGGGCGGCACCCAATTCCAAATAGGAATGGGTGGCCGCCCATATGGAATGTACATGGAGATGTAATCTCCATGTATATTCTCTCCTTATTTATTTGGTGTAATTTTGGATTAGTTTGTATTTGATTTTGTCAAATATATTTTGATCTAAATTTGTTGGTTTTACCAACAACAATCTTAGCCATTGGATTGACATAATCTCATCCATTGATTTTGTATGTCCCATGGATTGAGATCCATGGATCCCAAAACCCTATAAATAGAGAGGCATACCATGCTCTCTATTTACATGCAATTTTGGAGCTCTCTTTCTCTCTCTCTATCTCTCTCTCTCTCTCTTTCTTCATACATGACAGCCCTCTCTCCCTCTATTTTTGGTGGCCGTCCACCATACCCTAGAGGAGAGAATCGTCGACGCTCTCGCCACCGCACCGCCGCTTCGACGTTCTTCGATTCTCCATCTTCTTGGAGTGCTGCACTCACGAAGGAGACGTTCGATCTCGTGCGACGAGATCTGAAGCAACTACGCTTGGATTAACTTCTTGGATTGCGAAGACAACGCGGTTCATCCCCGCGCTCGCAAGTGGTCTCACCGACGATCGGACTTGAGACAGGAGGTCTCTTCTCTTAGAGACTTGATCAACCATGCTTCCAGAGGTATTGCATTATACTTGTTGTGGATACAGATGAAATGATCTGAGAATGGTTCTCGGATCATGTGGTTTCATCATACAAGAATTTTTAAATTCCGCCGCACCGAACGACTAGTACGACTAGTCGTTCCTCGTCGTATCCGATACGACGATCATGCTTCTGTGATGCGCTTGAGGATAATTCCATATCCTTCAGTTGGATTTCAAATCCGGTTCTCATTAAGGTTCCGCCTGCACTAAAATTCCAAGGGTCCGACTTAAGCTCCAAACTTTGATTTTATAAAGACAAGTTTGATAGTTAAACTTAATCTAATTTTCTTCTTTTTCTTTCTTTGTTTTTCTTTTCTGCACTTATTGCATAAGTGTTTGCTAGGGACTAGCAAAGGCAAAGTATATGGGGATAATGAATCCACATTTCATCATCTTTATTCTGTCATCTTGGCCTCAAAAACCCTCGCAAATGCTTGTAAATACCCATAATTCCTGCATCTTAGCATGCATGCATGTGTGTGTAAATAGTGTATAAAATACAGTTTATAAAGCTAAAATAAAAGAATAAAGAAAAGAAAAGAAAAAGAATAAAATATTGTAAATATTTTATGACCTGAAACCCCGAGACCTAGGCATCTCGATGGATAGGTCGATAAGGAATAAAGTAGGGGGAGATAAGGGCCAAAACACAATAAGAAGTACATTTATTTTTATCCATTATTTATTCATTTTGGGACCTATTTTTTATTCCACTTTAGACTTCAAATAAAGAAACTTTGAACATGAAAGTTGCAGATAATTTGATATAGAAAAATACAAAATTGACTCCACACAAAAATAATGTAGATAAAAAGTTATGATCTGAATAAGTTTCCAGAATCCCAACTTCCCAGACCTGTATCTCTCAAATAAAAAATCAAAATGTATCAAAATCACCTTTAATTGTATATAATTTTCAATAATCTATCTAATAAAGGTGGTTTCGTATTTTTGCGGATCTATAGTTTGAATGTTGAGTTTTGGACCCTTATTGTACACTTGTAGAGATTAAAATATTCATTTATTATTTATTCATTATTTTTATATTTTTATAATTTTCTAAATATTATTTATAATATATGTGTATTAAAACATTAATAAAAACATAAATAAAATACAAAAATAAAATATTTGTGTATCATACATAGGTATAATACCTGTAAAGAGACCTACATAATTACTACTCCTATTTTATTAAATGTACAAAACACTTCAAAAAAAATAAAATAATAATATATTTAAGTGTATAAAAATATTTCATAATTTTATAAAATAATAAAAAAAATTAAATAATTTAATTATACAAAATAAATATAAAACAATAAAATATATAGATATGTATACATATATAGGCTATAAAAGGCAACTTGTATATTTATACCTCTAAAAAATAAATAAAAATCGGAATAAAATATTTTAGAAAATAAGAAATGTTTTTTTATTGAATAATAAAAAATTAATAAATTAATTTTCTATTTTTAATTTAATTTCCAATAAATGTTTAGGAGGATTTACCTGGTTGGTCCACGTGGACCAACCATGTGCGTCTAATAGTTGACCGTGGGTCAACTGTCTGACTCCTTCCTGCAGTTGCGTCAGGCCTGCGTTTTTGCCCGTTTTCCCAGGATTATCGAGGCCACTCCTTTCACCATCTCGTGTCGAGCTCTTCATGACTTTTCTTCCTCGTGGATCAGGCATACACGCTTAGGGCTTGTATCGGTCTTTTGGATCCACGATTCGCTCGGTCCACCTCATTCTTCTTGCCCTGCCAACCACCTGTTCATAGCCTACCTGACCCTTCCTTTTTCCCTTGAACCCTCTTTTGTCCTGATTTCCCTCCGTTCTCTTGGGCCCTGGATAGAGTGACGTGATAGGAAGCTCTCCGGCTGTCAAGAGGGGAGGTTAGGCGGGCCGAGGAGCGGCTCCACCCATCTCCGGCCACCTTGGCCATGAGGTACCTATCTCGGGTATACACCCTTGAGGTTTGCATTTTCGTTTGTTTTTTTCTTGTATTATTTTATTCCTTGTAGTTGTAGAATTTTATCCCAGCCGTTCTTTCCGTGTTTCCCTCGTCGAATCGCTACCCCAATCACCTCGTCGGAGCTTGCTCTGGCGAGCTCCATTTCCGCCAGATCCACCTTCTCTTGCCATCTGGAGCGTCGCGGAACTTTTCCCGCGACCCTCTTGACTTTTTGCAGGTGTTTTTGGAGTAACACACGCGCCTGGAGCAATCTTGGGGGTTCGTCGGCAGCACCTGGGGCGTGGCAACTTCCACCTCGTCGTGGAAGAGCTCCCATACCGCTCAACCCATTTTGCTGCTTCCAGCCATCAGAGGAATTCTCCGGCGAGCTTGTGGGCCTCATAGCATCAACAGATCACGTCGGAGGATGGAGTCCGCGTCGATTCACTCTCGTCGGCCCCTGTTCTTCGACTGTTCTTGCCGACTGACTTAGAGCCGTTGGATCCTCGCCAGTTCTTCCGATGGCACAGATGACGTTTGATTGAAGCAAGCAGGCACCGTTGATCTCCTCGCAGAGATCCAATCCCTGGTGTCAGATCTGAAGGGGTATCGCGCAAGGATACGTCGATACGTGGCGTTAGTGAAAGCATATCTGTCGTTGGATCACCCCTAGTCTAGGTATTTTGCCATTCTACCTAGATAACTTTTTGTATTTAATATTACTGCTTAAACTTTCCTCTGCCGTTAGTTTATTTTGTATAATTTGCATAGTCCCCTTGGTTTTTGTAATATTGCATTTTAGTCCATGCCAGGTCATGTGCTCTACACACGTGACGTGGCAATTTTGCAGGACTACCCGGGGCATTTTCATATTAATTTCTAGTCCAAAAACTTTTATATACAGTTATATATCTCTGGCCATTTTGCAAGATTGCCCCTGTAGCTTTCATATATTACGTTTAGGTCCTCTCCAAGCGCACGTGCTTGCCACATGCGTCACGGCAATTTTGCAAAAATTGACCTTGGTGCTTTGGCTATTTCTAATCGATCCAAAAACATTTTCATTTAGTTATAAATTTTTTGGGTAGATTTCTTTCAACCCCCTGGACTTCTGCTCATTTACAAATCAACCCCTACAAGGCTGTAATTTCTTTTTGCTTTCTCTATTTACTACATGCATCTATAAAGTTCGAAACAATTACCAAGAAATAGGCATACATTCATGTCGCATTCTACTTTCACGCTATATTTTTATTTTGCATTTTTATTGCATTATCATATTTTATAAAAATTTAAAAACATGCATTTTCAGCATTGTTTGCAATAGAAAATATATAAAAAAATATAAAACATTTTTGAAAAATTCCAAAAAAAATATATTTTGTGTACTTCTGTGTGTTTTGACTCTAGACCAAAAATCACTATAAAATACAAAAGAAAACTACTAAAATTTATAAAACCCCAAAAACCTTCATAAAAATATTAAAAATTCCAAAAAATCCTAAAAATATAACTTATGTTTCCTGAGATTTTCTATCTTATTCTCTTTAAATTAAAATTAATTTGGAGAATTTAGGTTGCTGTTTGATATTTTTATCTCCATTTTAGTTTCAGCCTTTTATTTTGCTCACTGTTTTTCGTATTTTTTCTTTTAAAAATACCAAAGAATTAGGAAAATATAGAAAAATCATAAAAACATTAGAAAAATATAAAAATCACAAAGATACTTTATTTCTTGTATTTTGAGTATTTTTCCCTATTTTTATCTCTCTCTTATCTGTAGTGTATGTATTCCATATATATTATATCTTTACTAAAAGAAAAAGGAAATACAAAAAAATACAAAATATAAAAAGAAAATACAAAATCAGTAAATTGAAAAATCAAAATATAAAAATATAAAATCAAAAATTGAATAAAAATATATATTTAAAACCCACAAAAATAGCACACTTATAGACAGATTGATCACATTCATTTTTTAGCATCATTTTCCCTGATCTATCCTGCTTGTTTCCTATATTCGACACTCTACACATACCTGCACCTATACACATCTTTGTTGTAGAGTTATAATAAATTTTACTCTGCACCGCTTTTCATTGTTGGATCTTGTTGTGGGTTAATTGTTGTTTGAATTGGGATTTCTTGCGGGTCGCCACAGCGACTGCGTCTCCACATTGTGTGAGACGTATTTTAGACCCGTGAAAAATAGCTTTCAACAGGGAGCTAACTTGGCACCCCCTGGCCCATTTCGCCCGAGTTTTCTTTTTTGAAATTTTCTTCCGTGGATTTTCATAAATATATTCCTATATTGTGTCATTAAAATTTCGTGCGAAACAGAGACTCTTACGGCCTCCATCCAACGGGGTCATTTTTAGTAATTCTGTTACCGTTAAAAAATGACTGTCTGGGGGCCTCTATTTCACACGAAATTTTAATGACATAATATAGAGATATTGTGATGAAAATCTACGGAAGCAAATTTCAAAAAAAAATAAAAAAATCGGGCGAAATAGGGTGGGGGAGCCAAGTTAGCTCCCCCCAGGGGGCAGCCCCATTTGACCCTATATATAAATACATATATTATATTGATATATATTAATTTTTTTAAAATTAAAAATAAGAATTTTGCACAAATAAATAATATATATATAATCAAAACCCCATATAAAATAATATATTTAAAATATACCCTCAATCCTAAGTTCTTTATCTATTTCTATTGCTCTACCTCGCGCTCCTTTGTGGCTTAACCCCTACTGCTTGCTTATTGTACACATTCTATGTGGGGTATTAAATTTTAGCACATCTATATTCATTGTTGAATCATTGTTGTGGGTTAATCATTGATTGACATGGTTGAGTTGAGTCTTGAGAGTTGAGAGAGGTGTCAATACAGTGATAGTTGTATCCGACTTGTCGGATAACACAGGCCCTCCAAGATTGGATGTTAGATACCTCGTTTCTTTCATTCATCACCTCTCTCTCCTTAGGATCGAGAAAAAACTCCCTCTTATGGACCAACGACTTATATAACAACCAACTACTCTCAAGACTCTTTCCCTATCTCTGGGACTTGGTAAAAAATAAGCATGTCTCCCTAGCACAAACTGTTCCACACTTGGGGCCAAACAAAACTGGCTCAAGGCCCTAACTAAAAGATCGATCTCCCACATAGACATTCCCAAGATTAGGGATTTTCTCCTTACCCATACACCGCACCATGACACCTTGGAATCAATTTTCTTACAGGGAAGAATGTCCAACTTTAGACTTACAAACCAGTTATACAACCTTCTTGCTCACAGAGGCTTGAGCATGAATCTTAACTCCTGCTTTTTCACAAAATCCTTCCACCCACAAGTCTCGCTTCATCCATGGACTCTATGCAATAATAAACATAGGGCATAACATTGTCCCGTTTACCTAGACACATCAACTCAAATGTGTGACCTCTTTCCCTCTCTAACACTACATCACCTACACGTTCCAATGCTACCTTTTTACTTCATTTATTTTTCCAAGTTAAATTATTATTACGAATGTAGGGGGCTTGATGATTTTTTTGAATAATACAATTCACAATCATACTTCTCATCCCATTGGCAGATATCTTCCATACATGCATCAATTTAGTTATTGACCTAGAAGGAGAGATGTTCGAGAATGTAAAATTCACATGCTTGGCCCTAGTGTTCTTGATCTTTGTATTTACGCTCCAACTGGTGCGGATAATATTAATTTATTTGGAAAAATTACAACCTATACCCGTTGGATTTGCTTTAAGTTTTAATAATGTTTTGAACTTTTATGGAAATTACATTTAAGTCCTTATACTATAAATTTAATTTTTATTTTGTATGCTAATTATTAAAAATATTATTTATATCTAAAATTATAAGAAAATTATCTCAAGTGCCTGAAATCATTTTTAATCGCTATATTTTATGGATGAAATTAAAACTATTTTCCTATTAAAAATTAAAAAACATTGTATTTTATCCCTGTTTTGAATTTGAAATTTTATAAAAATTATAAAATGATTTTGAAAAAATCCAAAAAAATCCTATATATTTATTTATACATATTTGATTTTCTGGCCATTTGTTTTTACAAATATTATCAAAAACTCCTGAAAATTAGAAACCATAGAAAAACTTATAAAAATTCAAAAATTCATAAAAAATAAAAAGATATTATACGTTTATGAAATTTCTTTAGATTATTTAGTAATAAGAAAATTTTTAAATTGAACTCACTCCGACTTGATAGATATTTATTAAGTCCATTTCAAGGTCTCTTATTTACTATTTAATTTATTTTGTGTATTGTCTTTAATTAAATTCTTAAAAATTATCCAAAAATTATCAAAAATAGAGAAAATTTATAAAACCCAAAAATATTTTTATCTTTGAATTTTTGACTTTATTTACTATATTTGAAAATCAAAAAATATCTTTTTTGTTCCTTTTCTTTATATATTTCCTATATTCATATATATATATATATTATACTGATATATTCATTAATTTTTTAAAAATTAAAGTTAAAACTTTGAACAAATAAATAATATATTTCAAAGACCCACAAAAAATAATATATTTTAAAAAATACCCTCAATCCTAAGTTGTTTATCAATTTTGTTGCTCTACCTTGCGCTCCTTTGTGGTTTCACCCTTAATGCATGCTTATTGTACACATTCTCTTTAGAGTATGCTAATTTTTATCTCATCTATATTCCTTATTGAATCATTATTATGTGCTAATTGTTGATTGACATACTTGAGTTGAGTGTTGATAGTTGAGAGAGGCGCCCATACAACGATCATCGAATCTAACTTGTCGGATACTACATGCCCTCCAAGACCGAATGTTAGACACCTTGATTCTTGCGCCATCGCCTCTCTCTCCTTTGGATCGAGAACTCCCTCTTATGGACCTACAACTTAGATAACAACCAGCTACTCTCAAAGACTCTTCCCCGATCTCTAGGACTTGGAAAAAAAAAGCAAGTTTCCCTCGCATAAGCCTATTCCATACTTGGGGCCAAACAAAACTGGTTCAAGGCCCTAACCAAAAGATCGATCTCCCACATAAACATTCCCCAAATTAAGGATTTTCTCCTTACCCATACACCACACCATGACACTTTGGAATCAATTTTCTTATCGGGCAGAATCTCCAACCTTAGACTTACAAACCAATTATACAACCTTCTTGCTCACATAGGTTTGAGCGTGAAACTTAACTCCTACTTTTGGACAAAATCCTTCCATCCACGAGTCTCGCATCTTCCATGGATTCTATGTCATAATAAACTTAGGGCATAACATTGCTCTTTTTACCTAGACACATCAACTGGAATATGTGACCTCTCTTCCCTCTCTGACACTACATCACCCACATGTTCCTATGCTACCCTTTTACTTTATTTATTTTTTCAAGTTAAATTATTATTAAGAATGTAGGGGCCTTGATGATTTTTTTGAACAATACAATTCACGCTCATACTTCTCATCTCATTGGCAGATATCTGGCATACATGCATCAATTTAGTGATTGACCTAGAAGGAGAGATGTTCAAGGATGTACGAAGGTACTTTGTTCCCCCTCTCCCCCCTCCCCTAATTGCTAAAGAGGTCACCTTTCTCATTAACCATTCTTCCTAAGCTTGATTACCCGATCTTCTATCATCAAATGAATGATAATGGAATTGATTTTATTCATTATCTTATGAATTGCAGCTAAGAACATGCCAGTTCCCCAAGTCACTGCCCTCCCACCAACCACTGACTTGTAAACCAGAAGTAGATCACTGCAGCTGCAATGGACGCTCGTCAATGCCTATGTTGAAGGACTAGCCTTCCCTATTTTGTTTTTCGTTTAAGTTGCAAAAGTATTTTCCTAAGCTAGCTTTTGCCACACTTATGGTATTCATCAATTGTACTAAATGCCAAGACCATATGGAGTTTTTAGCTGATTTTTTATGTCCTCTTTTTATCCCAGCCCTCATCTTGGGCTCTAGTGGAACTCTTGTGTTTGGTTATCTATTTTTTTATGAAATGAATAATAATCATTTATCTGAAAAACCAATAACATTAAGACTTTTTTTCGTCGTCTTGCCTGGATGACATTTGCTCTCTTCACAAGAGCTTAGGCTGACCTCTCTACCTTGCCTTGGGCCCTTAGGGCTCGTTTGGTTGATGAGTTGGAGTGGGTTGGGGTAACCTGATTTGAATATTAGCCGTTTGGGATGGTTATGAGAGTTGGGGAGGGGTGGAATAAAGAATGTGATGTGATGTCGCTATGATGTGTAATGCATTTCCAACCCAAGAAAAGAGAAGGGCAAATCGGGTTACCTTGAGGTAAAGATAACCCGATTACCAAAGGAGCCCTTAGCTTCCTGTGGTCCTCGCTAAATGTATTACATACCAAGGTTGGTATCCCTTGCCCCAATAGGTTTCGATGTCCATGTCAAATAGGGGATTTTCTCAGGGGCAATTCCGTACTTGAACACTCATGACCCAAAGTCTGTACATTACGCACCCACCACCACCAAGCTCTGTCCACGATCACAAAGCATACAAACCCAACCCAACAGCCTTCGCTTGCAATCCTCCCCTTCCCCATCTGACACCAACACCAGCAAAGCACACCCACAAAAGCAAAGGCGCAACACCAACACCTGCACCCACTAGATTCTGTCCCCACGCCATGCCCCCCATGGCGTCGACTGCTGCGCCCGAGATCCACCGGGAGGACCTCCAGGCTGCCATCTCCAAGGCTGCCGAGCTCAGGGCCCTCCACGCCGCCCTCCTCCAAACCACAACCAGCCTCCGACCGGGCGCCTCCCCGTCCCTCACTCGCCTCTCTACTCAGCTCTCCGGGGAGGAATACCCTGTATTCACACCGGTACAACCCTATGCCGTCGTACCCCTGCTCCTATGATCCGTTACGAAGAAGATCGTAGCTGCCATTTTTTTGAACTTTTTGTTTCTGCTTTGCATATTTCTGGTATTGGTATTTGTTAGTTCTTGACGGGCAATAAGAAAGATCGGTTCTTGGGAGACGTTGAGGCTCTGTTTTTTTTGTTTTGATTGAGAGACAGATTCTCTTGGCTCTGGCTCCTATTGTTTTTGTGGATTTGTCCAAATATGAGGTGTCATCTCGTTTTTGATCTTTTCCTTCAAATGCCTACTACTTTTTTTGTTTGAAATCACCCTTTTTTTTGCTACTTTGGAATGAAAGTTAGGTGTATCAACGTCTGCGGTTCGTTTATAGCGTTTTTCCTGTTATACCCATCTTGACTTTGTTCTGTGTGTGTCAAGTGGGGCCTCTGCCTTCTTATGAAGAACTAAATGGTACTGTTGAGGGATAGCTCCCATTTGCTCCGCTTCTTAAATTGCATCTCATTGCTTAGTTGAACGTTGTTTTCATCATTTTTCCTTGTCTTGATCATATGATTTGACGGATATAAATGGTTGTCGCATATTGCTTCAGATAGACCTGTTCGTTCACCTCCTTTGTTTAGCTTCTGTCTTAGCATATAAACTTGGTTCCGTTTTCTAGAAAATAATAGCTCTCTTGAACAGTACACGTATTCGTGCGGAAACAGGAAGACGTATTTTACAGTGCAAGGGAGCAGATACACATCATTCAACTACCTAATTTTCGGCTTAATCGAACAATAAAAGAAAAGAGCTCCTAATGAATGCTCAGAACGAGCAGTTTTATCGACATCAATCCATCAAATCATGTATATCAGATCAGGTCACTCACTATTTGCCTTTTTTGATACCCCATTCTACAGACCTACGAAGAACAGCCCCCTCCCTACAGGCTCTGCCGCTCGGAAAACAGAGCACCACCTCAGACATGGAACTCCGCCGCCATCGTGGAAGAAGCCCACCATCTCCACCACGAAGACGACGAGCTCAACTCCAACCTCAATCTGGACGCCGTCATGCGTCGCCTCACCCACCACAAGTCCCCTTCCCTCCACAGAGAGCTCCAACTCGACGACCAGAGGTCAACCTCCAGCTCCCGCCTCAACCACATCACCCTCCTCCATTCCTCCTCCCCCACTTCCGACTCCCTCCGCCGCACCCACTCCGAGGAGCTCCGCTCTGTCGTCTCTCGCACCCATAACCCCCTCAGGGCCAACCACCACACCCAACCCATCATCCCCGAATCCCACAACAGGACTACTAACCCCATCATATCCTGGCTACTCCCTCGTTTCAAGAAGAAACCCACCACCAACATCGAGCATGATGACTGGAACTCTTTGCGAAAGGAGCTCCTTCTCGCCAACGAGAACAGAGACGCCGCCATGAGGCAAGCCGGCGAGACGAAGGCCGCCATGGAGGAGCTCCGGGAGAAGCTCCGGTACCTCGAGACCTACTGCGATGGCCTCAAGAAGGCCCTCAAGCAGCAGCAGCAGCAGCAGCTGGCACGACCCACTAAGCCAAGCAGATCCATCTCCACGACGCTGCCGGTGAGCCACGAGGCCATGGTGGAGGGCTTCCTGCAAGTGGTCTCCGAGTCGAGGCTCTCCGTGAGGCAGTTCTGCCGGTCCCTGCTGATGGAAGAAGGGTCGAGGAGGTCGGAGTTGTACCGTGTGGAGGCGAAGGTGAACAGATGCCTCTACCAGGACTTCGAGAACGGGGCCTTCCGGCGAGATGGGCCGGCGAGGGAGCTGGACCCTGCGAGGGAGAGGGAGGGGAACTTCGCGGCGTTTGTGGGTCTGAGGAAGCTGAGCTGGAGCGAGGTGGTGAGGAAGGGGACGAGGTACTACAGCGAGGAGTTCAGCAGGTACTGCGACGCGAGGATGGCCGGGGTGGTGGGTGCGCTGGGTATGGCTGTGGGTGGAGAGTGGAAGGAGGAGGTGCTACAGGGCTTCTTCGTGGCGGCCAAGTGCGTGTGGCTGCTGCACCTGCTCGCCTGGTCGCTGGAGAACGGGGTGGGGATCATGCGGGTGGAGGAAGGGAGGGCCTTCGATGGTGGCTTCATGGAAGATGTCATGGGGAGGGGGGAGCACCTCAGGGGGGCTGTGGTCAAGGAGATGGTCTCGCCGGGCTTCTACGTCGAGGACAAGGTCCTCAAGTGCAAGGTCTTGTGCAGCACCAGGTCCTCTAGGACTTGACGGATCTCCACGTCTACATCACCATCATTACAGAAGAAGATCTGAGTTTCACCAAAAGCATGATCCTGCTACCACTACAGTTCGCGCGCTCGTGGCCATTTTGGGGTGTTTAATTTGTACTTGTGTGTTTATTTGGTGAAGGGGTGATGGGGGTAAAAGTGGATATTTAGAGGAAGAGAATCCCAACTTTAGTTTCTTTTGTTTTCTTTCTTGTAGGATTATTGTGAATATTTTTAAGGTTTGTTGAGCTTTTGGTGTTATGACTTATGAGATTTTTTTGTTTAAATGTTTTCATGAACATGTCAATAGACGATATTTACATCAATAACTTGATGCAATGAACTATACTCCACGTCTCAAACCAGATCCTGAGTTTATAATTCGATGAGGAGATCATCGGTCACATATAACTTAGAAGAAAACTGATTGCTTGGGATGCGACTCTATCAGTGGACCATGTTGAGGACAATACTGTAAATCTACAATACGATCTAGCTTAAGGATGGCAGGGCTTTTTCTTCTAGCAGCTATGCTGTTTTTGGAATTCGAGGGGTCCTATCTCTCCTATTTTATGTTTTTAACATAGAGAGCATTAATAGGTATTGGCTTGAGGCATGGGAGTTGATTCAGTTGGTAACGACAATGACTATGGGATTCGTTCACTTTACTCTTTGGTCTTAGGCCAAAATCCTTAGAAAATGCATGTTAATAGCTATCAATATCCAATTCTTCTAAAAACATCCAAAAATTAAGAAAACCAAATAAACAATAAAAGGCATAAAATAAATAAATATAGAAACAAAGGTGAAAATAAGCCTAGAAAATTGTAAACACGTGCATGCACATGCAAACACACACGCCCATGCACACGCATCACGCCCAGGTACACGCACTACGCCCATGCCCACGCACACACAACACACATAGACTGGATTAGAAAAAGAATAATAAAAATAAGTACTATTATGACCCTAAATTAGAGACGAAAGCCAAGTGAGTTGGTTGACCATAAAGCAGGAAAAAAATAAGAAAGTTACTAATAATACCTTCATTGTATTGAAGACAATTCAAAAGATATATAATACAATACATAGAAGTACAAGCATTTTAGTCTATTTATTAATCACCCTTTTTGACTTAATTTTTCAACATTGTGTAAAAAATAAGTACAAAAACAAAATAATATATAAAAAATAGTACCATATATAGCTAAGAAATAAACACAAGTCCTAATTATCTATATTGCAACTTCCTGCACCCATAACTATTTTTTATAACTTCAAATCAACCCAACTCACATTTAACTTGATCATGAAGTAGATGTAATTTATACAAAGACTAAAAAAATCACAAGGTTAAAAGGTTGAGTTTTGACTTTTGGACTTCTTTTATACAACTGACATATGTAAGAGAGTTAACTAAAACTTTCCTACACATTTTATTCGAACTTATTTTACATAATTATTTTTATAACCTCTTCGTATATAGAAAAATACAAAAATATTTATAAATGTCAACTTGTATACATATCAATAAAACCCAAACCCCAATTTCCAATATATTTATCTTCTATGACTCATATATCATGTATTTGAACTCCAATTTTACTTTACTCACATTTAGAGTCCATACTTAAAACTGATTTAAGTCTTATAAATACTTTGGAGTTGTGAAGGATTCAAATATACTTTATAAATTTTGATACCTTATTGTATATTAAGCACAACTATTTTTCAACATTAACAATTTATATTAATACATTCTTACTCATTCCAAACCATATTGTTTGTTGATCCTCTTGCCCCAATAGGTCATAATTGATTCCTCTTCCATCCCTCTATGCCATCAACCACTCCATAAACCTGAACACTCCCTATTTGAACCTCCCGAACTCCATAAAATCTCCATATTTTGCTACCTCTACCTTCTAGCCATTAACAAGCTCAAAGCTCCTTATAATTAACATATGACAATAGAGCCTATTCTAGGGACACCACGAGGACTAGAGGAGGAAGTCACATCTGATCCAAAGTTCGAAATCTTGAATCACCCCTCACCAGAGAAGTGCATCAAGCTTTTTGCTTGCTTAAAGAAATTGAGACCACGGACCAAGCTCTGTTGAGCTCTAACATTACAAGAACAATATACAAGCCACAACATGACATTCTTGGGATCCCTAGCTACTTGCTAAGCTACATTTGGGCTCGATTCTAAGTTACATTTCAATAATTTAGAGATCTAGAAGCTGGACTCAGTCCATGTTATTCTAAGTGCCACCTCTCTATATCTATTTATCTTATTTTTGCTTAGAATGGATTACTACTGATGTATAGTATGATTTGATGAGTTCTACATATCCATCAAAAGTATCTTCCACATATTGTGTTAATTTCAAGGAGACGATGGAGGAGCCCCATTTTCTTTTACTTCTAGAAAGTTATATGTCATATGAAGCCTCAACTTTTTCTAACCACCAGAGTAGCATGATGAGAAAATGCTCCTATAACCTTCATCTTCTAGTTCTATGCATTCAGACATGAGAAACTAGTATGTAGAGACACCCCAGTTACATCAGAACTCTGTCTAAGCTCATCCACTCATATCGAGACTGGTTGAAAAAGAAAGATCCAACGTGCACTAATGAATAAGGGATTCATATACCTAAAAGCTGTAAATTGAGCTCCAAATCGAGCAAGAACACATGCATTTCACATTTTTACCATTGGTGTATGCATTATTGATATTGCAAAATTAACATTAAAATCATACAAAAATAAAAAAAATTATAAAGACCCAGAAACAAGGAATGATATACATATACAGACAAACCAAAATACTGAGAAATATGTGGTGTTGCATGAGTATTTTACCTAACCCCATAGACTCGATCTTTCACGACTAGATTCTAGATCGTCATATCCTACCCTTTACCAGATCTTATTACTCAACAATAACTTTATCTAATAATAACAAATAATATTCAGAAACAAACTGTAATAAAAATTCTACACAGAGAGCATCTCATATTTTTCCATTCATAAAATAAGAATTATATAGAAACTTCTCCCATCATATTCTTTTACATGTATATCAAGTTGAAAGAAAAGAACTAAAAAGAACCACAACTATCTTATACTATAAGCTACTATTGTTGCTTGGCTCTATTAGACATGTGAGCCCATGACAAATCATTTCTACAATAAAAGTTATTATAATCTTTTGCTATATCAATAAATGTTATTGATTTTTCACTCCTTATCTGAGATTAAAGGAATGAATGCACTTGTAAGGTCCCTCAGTACAATAAGGGTTATGTACCATCTTAATAATAATAATACAGATATTTAATCAATGGTTGAATTATAGAGGCTGGTGCTTGGTTGATATCTAAAGAGATGGATTGAGGACTCGTCAAGCACCGTCAAATGATTATTAAAAGATGATCTCTAGCCTAAGAAAGAGATGACAATTCTTCTCTAAAGGCTAATATCTAACTGACCTCTTGATGCATGTCATCTACATAGGAATAGAGATTCAGAGGCATCAGATAAGATAGATCAAAGAGTTGACTTAACGAGATCGAGATAACTAAGACCTATGTCGTACACTGTCACGATATAGGCACACATCCTCTAATAGGAGACATATGCATTACTATGTCTAAGTATGTACATTAGGTTGAACGTTTGGTTGATGGACGAATCAAGGTCTATACATCGACGAGCTGGTGAGCATATAAGGGCATATGAGTAATATGATCTCTCAAAAGTATCATACAGGTTCACTACTAAATTGGAAAGCATGATCTCACTCATGATGTATTGGGATCGATCAAATTCCATGCATGGTAGTCTTGCTTTGGAAGCATGATAATAATTTGTAACTATGATATATGCTTTAGGAAAGCATAAGATCAATACCATCTCCCAATGAACGAATGAGAAACTTAATGATAAAACTCTAAAGAAGATAATTTAAAAATAATTTAAAACATCAGGTTTATTCTAGGTCTTCCAGTATGCATGATGTACAGGGATTAGGAATACTCGAGGGTGATGTGATCGTAAATGATTGTATAACCATGATGCTACAATTCCGAGGGAGTGATAAAACACGATTGGATTTAGTGACTCCTCTCAGTAGATTAGTAATCTAATCATGGTCCAAATGTTTGATATTTACTGAATGTGGTTCGGATGCAATGAGAATATTAGATTTACAGTTTGATTTGATCAAATATCTTTGAGAGTTTGCCTTGATCTAGATATGAGATACGATCTCAATATCCAAGTCATTGTACATGGAATGTACAATTGCCAAGTCCTTATCTCCACATATCTGCAGAAAAAGCACATTGTTATTGAAAAAGTTCATGAATAATTCTATTGATGATAATACATTTGAGCATTGGAAATTGATAAATAAATATGATTTAATTGTCATAAATAATGTTGATGTAATTCACATTATTTGGACACATGATGAGAGACATATTAGATAATTAAATTGGATTTAATTATCATAAACATGATTAGTGTGGATAACACTATCCACAATTATTATATTTATATCATGAAGTTGATTCACAATATCATGGAAAGATTTAATTGTAAATATGATCTACACTTTATATGTTAATGTAGAGTGGATTCACATTATACAATTAAATGTTAATTGGATTCACATTGTACGAAAAAATGTAAATGTGATTTACATTTATTATTGGATGGATGATTATGATTAATAATTATCAATGGCACAATAATAGTTGTTGCATATGTTGAATATTTGATGAGATATGAGATCTCATCAAATTGTAAGGAGATAGCCTACATACTATATAAGGTGTGGACGACCATCATGAGAATCTCTCCATATTGGTCATCCACTCTATGTATATAAGGAGACTACATTCCTTTCCATATTATTCTATATGAATTGATTTAATTGAATTAAATTTGTTGAATATTATTCAATATTTTTAATTTCTTTTAAATTAATTAATTGTTGTTGCGAATTTTATACAACAAAATCATGGCCATTGATTTGAATTAGGAGTACATATGAGCCATCCAATTTTATATAAAAGAAGAGACAACCATAGGCTATTCTTTACAACATCAACTCAAAGTTGAAATCAACAAATCTTTCTATCATATACACCTCCATATATCCTCTCTCTCTCTCTCAATATTGCGGCCCTCCACTTTATTGTTATTGAGAGCATCACCATCATTGCAACGTCGTTGTGTTGTTGGAACGACTGCTCGTGGATCTCCATCTTCCTCGGTGATTCTTGTGCTCATGAGGAAGAATCATATTTTGTGAGACTAAATTAGGAGACTCCATGCTTGGATCATCATCTCATATTGCAGAAAACACACATCTCATCCACGCACCCGCAAGTTCATCCTTCGTTGGATCAAACTTGAGACAGGAGGTCTCTTCGTTAAGAGACACGCGATCACAAACACGCTTCAAGAGGTAATCCTTCAACTCATTTGTGATCTTTCTGAAATGAAATGAGAATGGTTCTCATATCACTTGTGACATGAGAATGGTTCTCATATAGTATGACTAGTCGCTCTTGATCGCACGTGATGCCGTCTTTATGCTTCTATGATGTGCTAGGTATAAACCCTATCCTTCAAGTGGTATCGGAGTCTTGGTCAAATGTCTTGGATCTTATCCAATACTTAAGGGAATGAGGTCTTGTATATCGATTGGGCATGGACTCATTGTTTTATGTATAAGAAGCATGTTTCGAATCATTTTTCGCTAAAATGAAAAGTTATTATTTATGCACTGTTTGGACGAAATTTTTGGATAATAAATGTATTTATAATATTTAAATAAGTCCTCAAATAATTTACCAAAAGTTGGCACCAATGGTGCATTAGTTAAGATTCGAAAAGTTCCCGTAGTGACATTGTTTTTGCATGTATTCACGAATATGTAAAAAAATTAATTTTTGATTACCGTTTTCTTATCATGAAACATGTAATTGATGAATCATCAATTTGTCACATTATCTTTACTTGAATTATACACAAAGTTATTCTTTTTGCACCCGCATCACCATAATTTTTTCATAAATTCCTTTCATACACTCCATACACAAGGCACATAAACATCTATAAAAAAAAGATATTAACTCTACTAGATCTCCTTTTAGATATTAGGACATGTATGATTATCTAATATAAATTATATCTATATTACTATGAGATAAATTTAAGATACAAATTCGAAAATCATATATCATACCACTAATGTTGAGTAACCCAATATGAGCTTTATGTATTTATAGGTCGAACATGGACATTTTGTATTCTCTCCTATCTCTTTTAATTTCCAAATCATGTGTCCTCATTCATTTACTCTCTCATGTAAAGCAAGGATAACATTTTAAGTCTTACATGTAATCAAATCTAATCTACCCCCTATTTCAAAGGAAAAGATATGCATATCCCATCCAACCTCCCCTCATAACCAATGAAAAAATACATGACATATATATATATATATCCAAATATAAATGGTATATTTTTTCCTATCTTTGATTGTTATATCATATAAGTATTTGTTGTAGAGTTCCAAAAAAGATACAAATATCCTTGGGACGAAGAAAATCTTGAGCACAATCTCTTGGAATGAAAAAAAAGTTGGAAGAATATAAAGAGGGGAGAACACATGGAACAAAGGAAGAAAAAGGCATACAGAGGGCATACAGAGACAAACAAAAAAATAAATACATCATGTTATTTATCATCTTCTCCAAGGAGCCACCATCTTCTTCTCGAATGAGAAGAACCTACCCCCTCGTCCAGGCTGCAACGCCGCCCTGCACCTCTCGTCACGCTCCATCCGCGCCACCACATTGTGTTGCATCTTCTCTCCAGCCACATGCCCTCCTGCATGGGCACCTCCCTCCACCCATGCCCTCTAGCCCAGTATGCACCGCTGCGTGCGCCCAGACCGCTCGTCATTCCAGCATGCATCGCCGCGTGCGCCCAGGCCGCCAGCCACTCTTGTAGCACTGCCCCATGGCTTCCGTCGTCCTCCGTCCATACTTCTTGCACCTTCCAGCTCACGCACGCCGCCTTGTGCTCCACCTCCCTCCGAATGCGATGCCACATAGTGCCACCTCCTCCCTTAGCCAACACGCTGCCCACGCATCCCTCTCTGCTCCAGTGCACCATCCTCACCCATCAGCTTCCCCTTGAGTTTCTATGGCTCAAGTCCTCTGTAGAGAAGAAGCCCCCCCTCTCTCTTTTTATTTGGTTATATGTTTTTTTATTGTTTGTTTCGGGTAAGCTAGATCTAAATGTATTTTTGAAGTAAGTTAGATCTTTTATTAACTTATTTTTGGAGCACATTTGCTGCAATTTCCTCATTTACTTTATTTTATTTTGAAATATCACAAATATCTCCTTGTTTCTTTTTCAAGTGATTCCATTTGAAATTCAGTCCTTGAGTTTCTGAAATCTTTACATTTCAACCCCTACAACTTCTTTTGACAATGAAAAACATAAAAAAATTCAGAAAAATTATAGAAAATTCTCAAAAATATTAGGAAGTATTTCAATAATTTTAAAATATGTTGCACTTCTCTTTAAACCTCTTTAGTATAAAAACTAAAAACATTCTCATTTTCTTGCTTTAAGAATCAAATCAAGTTGGAAATCTAATCAAATTGTTTTTAACTTGCTAGGTCCGTGTGGATCGAATCATGACTTGCCCACTTTATATTTTAAGCATTATTTTGACAAGTATTATTTTATTTGAATATTCAATATTTAGTGTGTGCATAATTTCTTGATAAAAAGCAACTTTCAAACTGCACAAAATCTCGCTTTCAGTAAAAAATACTTCAATTAAGTAGAGAATTAAACTAGCAAACCATTCGAATTTATTTTGAACGATTCGACTCCGTTAGCCTTAGATATTCAATATTTAGTGGAGATGGATCAGAAGATGATTGGATCATCACAATTACTTTATTAAAATGTTTACCATCAATGTAAACCAAGAAAATTAAGAATTTTCCATGATTAATATTCGTGGAAATATTTGATTAAACATCAATCCCCAATTGATTTTTTTTCATGACAAAAACCCTAGAGTTGTAGGTCAACTTCTACATGCAAAAAAAACATGTTTGCTTTATATGACTAGAACTTTAGGATCTTTAAAAATATTTTCAAGATGCCTAAGATTTCTAAGTGTATACTATATAGTAGCATGTCAGTCATCAAAGGAATGATCGATAAAACATTGATATAATTTGTATTGTTCAGAATCAGAATGGCAAAGGTGTCTAAACCGAGAATGCTAGCTTGGTTTCTTAATTAGCGTCTTGCATGTCAAGGAAATGCTCCCTCCCAGCATTACTCATGCGTTCTGGCCAAATCTACGTTTGAGGAAAGGGTGATATGAGTAAGTCAAGTTGTAATCTAATTATTAAAAATTCAGAATAATATCTACTTGTGAGAGATAATACTATATAGTAATATCAAGCAAACTCTAATTGTTTGTTGGTTGAATTAGATTTTTAACTAATTTAATATGATTAAGTTAATTAGATCAAATTAAAATAAACAGTCTGTTGTAAATAGATATGTAATTCCCCTGGAAGAATTAATCATAATGAATATTATACATAATGATTAATTAAAATTTGAATGATATATGGAGGATCATATAAATGACATCCATGTCTCTCGTCAAGGCTAAGGGTTCTGTCGCCATGGATAGTATGTTGGAGATGCTATGCAAAGTTATAGCTCAGATGTACAAGCACACATGGATCTGGCTCCTTGCTTCTCAAAAGAGTAAGGCAGCATACATAGTGACCCCAATATTGTTTCTCATATAATTGAGGTGATATTGGATTGCGTATAGCGAGTTCTATTCCTGTTGATGTTTGATTCAATTAACATTGGGTTAACATCCCCTTAGAGGTGGTGGTCCCGAGTGTTAAAGACTGAATTGAGAAATACAAGTTGGACTTTACAAGAAGAATGAGTTCCCACTTTTTTTTACCCATGTTGCAATTTCTCATATAATTGAGATCTAACAAAGGTAAAAAGGAGATCTCAGATCTTTCTAGAGATATAGAGGTGTGTATATAACTTGCTTTGGAAGACGAGACTAATTTGTTTAAAATTTTTTAATCAAAGAATTTATATTTGAATGTATAATTATTTATATATTCTAATAAGTGCATTCATAATCTCAGATATGAAATCCATAAACCTGCTCAACATGCTTTTAGAGGTCAACCAATTGACCATACCAAAATATTAGGACTAGGTTCGTAATTTGGAGCTTTTGTTCTCTCTACGGAGCGCATATGCTATGTGCTCATCCAGAACAAGCATACAAACCCTATGTCAATGGAAGAATTAAAATTTAATGAAAATTTTAATAAGAACCACCCACTGTTCGAAGTTAAGTTGGGGTCTCTATCTAGTATGCTTTAGAATCAACATATGGACATAGAGAATGCCCATGATATAATGTTGAATCTAAAGAGATGTTCGATGATATGAACTGCATAGAGCGCAGTCGGAATCATGGGTTCCGAAAGAGTCTGGCACAATGGGTGAAGAAGAAGAGTCAAAGTGTTGGCTCATCTTCTCATATTCTACACATATGACATCGAATAAAAAGGATATATGTCATTACTGCAAAAGATCAGGGCACTGGAAAAGAGATTATCCAAATTATATGAAAACCTTAAAGATGGGTAAAGATAATGCACCAACATATATAAAATATACTTTAATCATTGAAACCAATTTTTTTGTAGGACAAGAAGGTAGTTGGATTGTAGATTATGGTGCTTTTGTTCATGTATGCAATCTGTTGCATCTATTTCAGGAGATTAGAATTCTTGATCAAGGGGATATAATCATCAGGATGAAATCTGATGCAACTATTGCAGTAGTCATCGTTGGGACGTGCATACTATCGTTAACGGGAGAGTCCTATTACTTAGAGAATGTCTCTATGTTCCTGATGTTAGAAGAAACTTGTTATATGTATCTAAGTTAGTTAGAAACATATATTTGTTCCTGTTCAATGAGAAGCTTATCATAAGTTGTTATGATAAATATATTGCATATGATATTCTAACTTTTGGTGCGCTCTACGAATTGTACATTAATGAATCTGTCACGAATGTACACTCACTAATAAAAATCCTAAAATATATAGAGAGGACGAAAATCATTCTAACATGATTTGGCAACAAAGGCTTGGTCATTTCTTAGTATCCATTCATCTACCTTTATTCTTCCATTTTGTATATCAAATCTCTACAAAATACATATAAATATCACAAATTTGTACAAATTAACATGCATCATTCATATGTAATTAGTACACAAATACTGGTATTTAAATCCAAAAAAAGAAGAATAAGAAAGTAAATGAAGTATCATAGATATTGAATGACCTTAAACCTCAAGACCAAGTCAATATTGACTTGGTTGAATAGGAGTAAAGTAGGGGGAGATAAGGGCCAATATACTGTGCATGACACCCTAATTTTCACTCTGCTAATAACCATTTTACTCTTTTTTATTCACACATATACACACATCAACCAATAAAATATTCAACATGAAACTTGTACATAAAATACGCAGACAAATACAAAAGTAATTGCCAATCAAAATCATGCACATTGTAACTTGTACACTTAGATGAAAAAAGTCACAAATCGAACTTCAATTATCAATTTCTACTCCATACAAATTGAACCAATCTCACCTCCATTATATTCCAAATCAAATTATCTATATAATGGTATTGTTTTATTAAAAATAGAGTCAAGATACAAAAGCTGTTTTTTGAGGGTACTCTTGTACTATGTATATGTATATAAAATTAATATATTTTATTCTTTAGATTTTTACTCTTCGTATATTTTTAAATACTTGTATATGTTGTATGAAACATATTTAAAAAGAAAACATAACAAAATAAAAGACATTAAAATAAATAATAAAGTAAAATATATAGGCATACTTTACTTGTAATTTATATACATGTATTTATTTACGCATATAAATAAAATAATAAAATACAACAAAATTCTATAAATACGTATTTAAAAATGTTATAGATATATAAAATATCTAAATTTGATAATAAGTATCAAAAATAAAAAATTAAAATAAAATACAGTTAAATATACCTCTACACACATGTAAATGTTAACATCTTACTAATAATGTTGTAAAAATAAATAAAAATCACGAAAAAATAATAAATAAAACAAGGAACAATTGTTATGTTTCAAGTTTTAATTATTAAAATCTTTTATTATTTATTATAGAATTAATATGTAATTTAATTTCTATTTTGTCCTGATTTGGTCATACATGTACCAATCAGGAGCTTTCGTTTGTTGACCTCTAGTCAACTGTACCGAAGCCCCTCTGACTTCTGTCAAAGCACAAGAACCAACCTCTTTATCCATTTTTCCGCACTTCATCTATAACATCTTCCACCTCGAAACTTCCACCTTTCTGATCACACCTCAACCCTATTTGATGCCATGCCCATAGGCTCCACCAACTCCATCTTCACCTCACGTAATATCCGATCCAATCCACCCAATCATCATATCTATAAATAATATCCCTTCCTCCTTTTTTGAGTTTAATCCCTTTTTGATCCTTCATAACACCTAAGATCACTTGCTGGAGTATCTCCCTTGTGATAGGAGGAGATCTCTTTGATCCAAGGTGTGGAGAAGATCAATCTGAGGTGGATTCAACCCATCGTCAGAGTATCTTCCAGACATCTTGCTCCTAGATCAACCCAACCACATGAGCTCTCTATCCTAGCATTTTAGTTTCCCTTTTAGTTCATTAGCATAGGGTTACCTTTTGTTTCACATAATTTCATCTCTTATAACCAAAAATCCAAAAATTAAAGTTCGTCGGAGCTCGGAGATCCATCTTTCGTTCATCACGTTTGATCGACTATTACGACCCATTTCCCACCCCACCTCGCTCCTCTTCACATCTCCACTATCCAGATAACCTCTTCCACCTTTGATTTTGCATAAATCGAAGCAACAAATCTCCTTCACCATCCTCGTTGGAGATCAACCCCATTCCACACACCCTCACATTCCATAATGGGCTGAGACAGTTTGCCCTCGAGTTCTTGTTCTTTCTGTATAGGCAGCAGGACCTGAGCTCCCCATCTGTGGGTAATTCAAAGTTGAAAAGACCCCTTCCAGGCCTTCTTTGCTCCCTTGACATCCATGCCTCTCATCAGTGAGGCCCATACATTTTTGTAGCCTCTAATAGCTACAGAGGATTAGCATGAACTACTTGAGCCATACGCGAACGTCAGAGGCAGTCAGAGGAGGATGAATCGATTGATCAAAGCATGGAAGACCATTTGTTCTTCCCTATTCTTCGTGAGTAGCAATAGCCATTAGATTGAAGAGGCGACCTAGTTCTTATCGCCATCGTCTGATCAATAATACTAGGAGCCCTCCGATCACATCTTGGATTTACACGCCCGCTCATCGTTAAGCGGTATCAACCAATCTGGGTCCTGGATGTGCTTAAATGAAATCATCTCAGCAGCTTGATAGCACGCAAGATAGGGGTAATTTACACCTGACCACTCCAACATTATTGTATTTAATATTTAGTTTTGTAAATATAGTCTCACATATAATAATTTTAGGGTATTTTGTTAAAAGGACCCTGAACTTTAGTTTATTTACAAGATAGTCCTTCCTCCTCACATATAGAAAAATGTGAGTCTTTGTAAAATTTTCATATATATCTTTATATTTCTTGGACTTATTTTTAATGAAGGTTAATTTTAATTAATTACAAATAGGTCCTTATGTTTGTAGAATTTTTATTTTGTGTAGATTTATCATTATAAATAATTTTATTGCTCTAAAAATTGCAGGAAAATTATGTTAGATGCTTGACACCATGCTTGTCCATGCTTAATTTTATTTGGCATTTTAAGTATTTTCCTTATGTATAAACATTAAAAAACAAACATTTTCTCCTAGTATAAATATAAAAAGTCCTGATATTTATAGAAATTTCTCCAAAAATTTCTAAATACTTATATTATTTTTATTATAGTATGGGATTTGGGAGCCTACACCCATGTTTAGGTAAGTTTCCTACGCCCACCCCTTTTCCCCTCATTTTTTTTGATTTTTTGAAAATTTATCCTTAGGAGATTTAAATAGAATATTAAGTGAAATATGTGTTTTAAATTTCATGTAAAATATGCATTCCTAACACCTCCATTGGAAGAGGCCAATTTCAGCAAATCTGAGACCGTTAAAATTTAACTGTCATAATGGATAAGTTAGAAGTATTGAAATAAGTTGAAATTTTAATGGAGTGATGGTAATACATTGTGGTCTAAATCCTTCAAGGATTCAATTTAAAAAAATCAAAAAAGTTGAGAGAAAAGGGGTGGGTGTAGGAAAGTTACCTATACAAGGGTGTAGGATACCTTTTCCCTTATTGTATTATCTACCACATATCTAAAAATTACTAAAAATACAAATGATAAAAATCTAAAAATCACAAAACCCTGAAATCCTTATAAAAATTAGGAGAAAATATATAAAAAATCCAAAAATATGTCTTTGTATTTGTGAATTTTCTTTGTTATATATATAATCAATTAAAAATAGTTTTGAGTTAATTTTGGACTTATATATTTATTAAACTCAAAACTATATTTATTAAACTCAAAACGATCTCATATATTTAATCTGCTCACTATTTTGTATATTTAATCGCTTTAAAATCCCATAAAAGTTAGAAAATTTCTATAAAAATTACAAAATAGAGCATAATATAAAATCACAAAAACATTTTATTTTATCTATTTAGACTATATCTATAATATCTATTATATACATATTACTTATATATATATCTATATTATTGTAATTATAAATATCTTATTTAAAAAAGTCAAAAAAATTAAAAATATAAAATTTGACAAACAACTTATAAAATTCAAATTAAAATAAAATTATAAAACAAAAAAAATAAAATAAATATAATTAAATTCCACATAAGAATAAGAAAAAGCAGGAAAATATGAAAATAATTATTAATAATTAGCAATAATAATAAAAAATTAACTACCTACCTATTTACACCACATACTTGAGCATATACATACACATTTTTGTAGAGTTATAATAAATTAACGCATGTACACATTTAAGTGATCGATCTATTCAATTGTGGGTTAGTTGTTGCCTACTTGAGAATTGATCAACACAATGATTTCTAGGCTACCATGTTAGCTCAAGTGGAACGACTCTCGAGTAAACAAATGGTGCCATTGTCGAGGAGCAATGTATTGTGTAGCTTGTATATATTATTTAATTTATTGTATCTGCTTTTTTTATTAATAATTGTTTATGTGTTCTTATCACTCTTTTGTTGACTTTGTTGTGAGGACCCACAGTGCAAGGCCATTTTTCTAGGAGACTAGCATACACAAGAGAGGTAGAGGATGGCTTCTTCTCCCTTAGAGACGATAGGAGAGAGAGACAAAGAAGATCGAGGACCGAGAGGAGCAGAATAGTATAGTATAGTGTAGACTCTTTTATTTATTTTGTGAGAGAGAGATACTTATACAAATTTGTAATAATATTGGACAAATTCTCTGGACATTTAGACACTTCGGATTTATTTTACCAAGTGTTTGTTTACTTGGAGACCCACACAGTTTTATTGTGTTTTGATCGCCTTCTCACATTTTATTCTCCCTATTTTCTCTTTATTTTATTTTTTATCGTGTTTTGTGTTTTTCTACTTCTTTCTATTTACGTCTTTGTTTATTGAGCCCTTAGATATTTAGGATTGCTTTCTCGGTAAACTAGGTCCCAAGCCCTAATTATTTGCTTGTACCTATAGTTTCTTCGTTTGGACTTAGTAAAATCAAATTTGTTCTTCAGGCTAATAGCAATTTCTGATCTTAAGGCAATTTCTTCGAATACATAACATATACATTAGTTTATATTTATGCGTGTATCACTATGTATGTAGAGTGTTGAATCAAGGTACACATTTTCTATCTCTGCATGCATTCATAGATTTACGTACATCGGCTTTTCCGACCTCTCCCCTAGTTTTCTTGGACTTGGAATAATTAAGAACCGAAAAGTTCATTAGGAGATTATTGAAAATATTTAAAAAAGGTGAAAACCAAAAATTAAAATAAGGGGACTGATAACTAAACTTTGACCCAAATAATTTTGTAATGGACTTCATTATATTGGGTTCCTAAAGCCCATGTTGTTCTCATGTACCTTCCAGACGGAGTGAGGTACACCCCTTAAGGAATAGAGCCCAAATCGCATTATGTAACTGCCTTGATTATCGCTTTGGGTTGTGAAATAATATCGCTTCTATCGATGCATGGGCGAGTAGGGCTTTGTCTACTTGCAGTCTTAGTTTGGATTACTTAAGCATAGGGGAGCTACGATGTCATCGTTCCACATCCGGGTACCCCACATGTTGGAATTATTTGATTCGCTACATCATCTTCCTCTTTCTTTGGCTGAGTAGCGGGACCAGATCCGATATCAAGGACCTCAAAAAGTGCAGACTACTAGATACAAAGGTAGTGGGAAGTACATGATGCTTGTTTGGTAGTACTCACTCACCTATAGGAGTAGCACTAATGACCTAAGTTTGCAACATTGCTCTATTACAATCAATAAATTGATAAGATAAATATTCGAACTTTCATAGCTTCACTGGTGTTGAGTTGGTAAACCCAATTGCATTGGTGTTTGTTTGGATCTAGTTTAGGTCAAAGATCATAGGCCCACACACTTGCACCTTTTATTTCCACTTCTTTTCATTTTCCTCACTTTGAGCCTTTATCAATTTCTTTTCACTTTATACCTTGTTAATCTCCGTGCTCATTATTCCTCACCTTTTATCCTTTCAGTTCTCAAGATGTCGAGCCTTGAATTGATTAATCTAGACTCCGCGGACACTAACTTCAATTCCACTACTCTGACATCTTCAATAATTTAAGGTGATTTCCATAAGACCACTGCAGATCTTCCGAACCACTCGTAGGACTCCTTGATTTCTTTTTCATGAAATAACCAGGATCACTCTTGTCCCAAAATTCCTACCTTGTGGATGGAGATTGATCTATCTCCATATACATTACCCAATCCAATAAAGTTCAAAATTGACGTTAATTCTAAAGATACCTCTACATCTGGTGCACGTTTCCAGTCTAATCGAGATACATTTCCTCGTGCAGATTCAGAGATCGATCATTACTCGCTTCATATGAGTCGGACTAAAAAATGGTTCCAAAAGAGAAGGCACAACCAGTAGAGTAGAATGAAGTTAATGCACATATGCTCACCTCAATAAAGGTGATACAACAACAACAACTGATTATATAGGTCGATGAATAAGCCTCCTTCGAAGAAATGTTAATGGAGTTGAGGAGAGATAGAGAGAACAAAGGAGGAGGAGGTGGTGGAGCATAGACAGATGGACCCGGTGGAGGGGAAAAAGAGGAAAGATGAGAGGATCCCAAGCCTACACTAATAGATACATATAATCCTAGTGTTGTTTAGATGACAGAGTGGATCCAAATTCCCTTGGTCCATGAACATTTCAAGCTGAAACCACAACTCTTGTCTCTTCTTCCCTCTTTCCACGGGAACACGAATGAGGAACCATACATCCATCTT
The DNA here is from genome assembly GCA_037367405.1 of Ottelia alismoides. Lineage (NCBI taxonomy): Eukaryota > Viridiplantae > Streptophyta > Magnoliopsida > Alismatales > Hydrocharitaceae > Ottelia > Ottelia alismoides. The sequence goes on along the minus strand of JAZKJV010007996.1, from coordinate 207,259 downwards.
CAATAGTTTGGCGCATTCGTGGTACCACACATTACCCCAACATTTTGTTAGGTGTTGTCAAGATGACTGCCTTTCCATCCGGCCTTTAGGACAAGTCATTATATTAGATCAATCATTTGGGAAAGGTAGTGATGACCTGGGAGGAGGTGAAGTCAGTTTTTCTCCACAAATGTTATCTCCTAGGTCATCTCAATCAGATGCGTGCCAATATTTCAAATTTATCCCAAGGACCTCAAGAATCCATTCATGAAGTGCGGGAGAGATTTAAAGATTTGCATGAAAAATTCCCCCACAATGATAATCCAAGGATAAGCTTAGTTCAACACTTTTTTGGGGGCTTGACACAAGAGAGTCAGAGGTTGATCGATGCCAAGTGTGGTGGATTTCATTTCAACAAAGATGAAGATGTTGTGTGGTAGATTTTTGAGGAAACGACTCATCTCATGCTTACCAGAAGCAGTCACAGATCCACCACAAGACCGTCACCATGGCAGTATCGCATGAAGAGGATAGGGATGAGAGCTCCAACTTGAGCATCATTGGGAACCACATGTCCAAAGTGGACATTATAGATAAGCAATCACAAGACCTAGAGAAATTATTTGTGATCGAACAAAGAACAAACAATTTGGACAAGCTTGACTAGATTACCAAGTAGCTTGATCTGTTGGTCAGCACCATCAATTCTTGGCAGGCCGCGAGTGCATACGTCATGACTCTTATTGAGACGAATGAACAATCACAGTTACAGAGTCGAGGGCAATCGTCGCTTGTCCAACACATGTATTACATGAAAGCCCCCGATCAGGCACCACCGCAAGTGTTTTTCCCACCTCCACCTCAAACTCAGAAGGTGAACGACATCTGGAATAATGAACGCAACTGACCCATCTTGGAGGACATTAGTAGGGTTAGTCCTCTGCCATTAGATCGTACCACTAAACTAATGGTGGGAAGTTTGTCCAAAATCAGTCTCATCACGACCAGTCTCCGTAAAATGCTAACACTTAGTGATAGAGTTACCAGCAACCGACATATCAACAACAACAATTTCATCAACAGCAATCAACTGCTTCATTTCACAACCAGTATCCCCCTCCTTAGTATTATCAGTATTTTCCCCCTCAACATTCTTCTTCGAGTTACTAGCCACAACCTTGGCATCACTACCGGTCTCAATGTGGTCAACACTTTAAATCCTTAAAGGTCGTTCTAGCCAACCCAACCCTTGATTGTTTAGCTCAGTTGGTGAAGAGCCTAGTTGAGATGAGCTAGAATTTTGATGACCTCATTGTCGCGAAGACCATCATTCTCGTACAAGTTGAGGTGGTCCCTAATAATGGCAAAAGCAAAGAGCATGTACTTCGTGATGTATCCTCCAAACTTGACGAGCCAGGTATAAATGATTCCGTTATATTATCTAACACTGTGACTCTCAAGAGCGGTAGGACCGTGCAACTGTCTGCCACTGCAAAGGGGAAGAATAAAGATTCACATGGTAAATCATTATCTTCTGCATCGACTGATCTAGCAAAAGGGTCAGTTAAAGCAAGAAGTGGAGCCGCACCAGAAGAAAAATAACTAAAATGAATAAAATGAAAAAGACCAAAAACATAATAACAACTGAGACCGAGCTGAGAAAGCCAAGGAGAAAGCCGCATCTGCAGCTAATCCCGTACCGATCGACGACGTCGAATTTCATATTTTTAGCTTTCCCCTTATGTTAGATGATTGTATCCCTTCTAGTCATCCAATTGTAAAAGATTATTTTGTTTTAAATATAAACAATGCTTTTCATTCTATAAATATTCCTCTTCCAGATGTAATGAAAAATTCTAAAAATTTGAAAAATTGAAAAATGCTTTTTTTGATCCTGCAATCGATGATATTCCTCATAATATCTTTCTTGAAATGTAGTTATTGAAAGCCTTGGAATACACACCTTCTATAAAAGAAAGGACTGGGAGAGGCATTTACATCAAAGCATCAACCCTACAAAAATTGAGGCAACAGATTAGAGAAACACATTTTTACCATGACTATTGTAAATGCGATGAGTGATCTCCCCAAAAAGAAGAAATCCAAGGGAGCACCTTTGCTCAGATGTGAGGTTTTTTATCAGATTTTCGAGCGAACTTTGCTTGATATCAGGTCCTTCATTGGCCTTATACCCTCATCATTGCTTCAAGAATTTAGGTTAGATCCTCTTAAACCCACACGAATGATCCTTTCATTTGTTGATCGATCCATTGAGTGGTCTAGAGGTTTATTGGAAGACATTGTCATAACCGTGCATGACATGAAAATTCATAATGGACATCGTTGTCCTGGACATGGATTCCTATGCATAGTTACTCCAAAATCCGATTATTCTTGGTCTTTCGTTCCTCTGAATAGCCGAATCAGTAGTTGACTATTGTTCAAGAAAGATCATGTTCTGCTCCTATAGCGATAAGGTCATGATGGATATGATCATCAAAGTGAAAGTCGTAGAGATCACATCTGAGAAAAGAGAGCCAAAATTGACTATAAAAGACCGTGACATTGTTGATGATATCAATGATTCAGATTTATCGTTGAATGATATTAAGACCCAGGAATTTCTCTTCCTAGAGGAGGACCTAGAAAGCACAATCAATGTTTGCTCCTTTGCCGATAGGGAGATTGATTTAGAAGAGCTGATCTAATTGTTTGAAGAAAATTCATGCCAAATCGAACAAGAAAAATCATTGTAGATATGTTCAGTACATAATTATCTGAGCCAAGAGTGACAGAGGTGAACAACATCGTAGTGTCAACAGATCATACACGGGCAAACCATCACAATTTCAGAAGTGTCCAAGAAGCTGACTTAGAATTACTTTATTAAAGATGCTTCTAGTAGATCTAAAGTATGCTTTCCTTGCGGGTGAGCCCAATATGTATCCCATCATCATTAGTAGCAGATTGATCATGGATCAAGAACCTCGCTTGCTAGAGATTCTAGAGAAAAATCACAAGGATCTTGGTTGGAATGGTTTAGATGTTTGAGGGATATATCTGACCTTGTATTCACACCATATCTACTTAAAGGATAATTTAAATCGCCCTGTGAATTTCAACGAAGATTAAACCCTAATCTTCAGATGTAGTCATGAAAGAGATAACGAAGTGGTGTGAGGCTGGCTTTATTTATCCCATCTCCAACTCAAAATGGGTTAGCCTATTGCACGTAGTTCCGAAAGAAATCTGGAATTACGGTGGCTACAAATGATCAAGGAGAGGAGATCTCTACTCGAGTACCTACATTAGGGCATGTCTGTATTGATTACATGCACATGAACTAACCTACCAAGAAGGACCACTTTCCTCTGCCTTTTATTAATCAAGTTCTAGACAGGCTGACATGGAACAAGTTCTTTTGCTTCTTGGATGGGTACTCCGGTACAACCAAGTGGTAATCGCTCCTAAGGATCAAGAGAAGATGACTTTCACATATCCCTTTAACACCCATGTTTTCAAGTGGATGCCCTTGGATTATGTAAGACGCCCACTACATTCCAAAGATGCATGTTGGCCGTTTTTGCTAAAATGGTAGGTAGTTTTCTTGAGATTTTCATGGACGATTTCTTGGTCTATGGTGAAAGTGTTGGTGCTTATCTTGCACATCTAGACCAAGTACTTAAGGGATGCCTTAAAGTAAATTTAGCTCTATCATGGGAAAAAAATCACTTCATGGCAATACAAGGAAATGTGCTTGGTCATGTCATCTCCAAACGATGTATGGAAGTCAACCCGACAAAGGAGGATGCGACTGCAAAACTTGAGCTACCTCGTATAGTGAAGAATGTGAGGTCATTTCCGGGGCATGTTTGTTATTATAGAAGATTCATCAAGGACTTCAGCAAGATTTCCCAACCTCTCACATAATTGCTAGACAAGGAGACAGATTTCATTGTTGATCAAAGATTCTTCAAGCCTTTAATCAATTGAAAGATTTATTCACTCAGGTACCTGTCCGACAACCACTTGATTGGTCTCTCCCATTCGATATAACAACAGATGCATTAGATTTCACAATTGGTGTTGTGCTGGGACAAAGACGTGAAGGATTGACCTATGCCATTCACTATGCTAGAAGAACATTAGATGAAGCTCAGAAGAATTATATAGTTGTAGAGAAAGAGTTGATGGCCGCTGTTTTCACCCTCGAGAAGTTCAGATCCCATTTTCTCGATTCCAAAGTCATTGTTTATATTGACCACTCTGTTGTCTGATACCTACAATAGAAGAAGGATGCCAAGTCATGTCTACTAAGATGGATTCTTCTCCTCCAGGAATTTGATTTGGAAATTAGAGATAAATTTGGAGTTAAGAATGTGGTACCAGATCATTTATCTAGAATTGAATGTATAGAGACTTCGTTGAGTAGTGTGCCGATCACATAAACCTTTCCCGATGAATCTATTTTTAGTGTTGCTTCTCTCCCTTAGTATGCTAATATTGTGAACTATCTCACCCTTGGAAAGTTCCACAACATTGGACTTAAATAAAGAAGGAAATTTTTGTTCGATATTAATTTCTACCACTGGGAAGATCCATATCTTTTCTGGGAAGGTGCGGATTGCATTTGGCATTGGAGCATTCCTGAGGATGAGTATACAAGTATCCTCGAGCATGATCATCAATCCAAAGTAGGACACCGTTCTAGAAATATAACAACATCAAAAGTATTGCAATATGGCCTTTGGTGACTATACTATTCAAGGATGCCTCAACATATGTGAAATATGCATCGACTATCAAAAAATGGGAGGAACACTCAATTCCAGATGCATCTCAAGTTTATTCAGATCTTCGATGTTTTCGATGCTTAGTGCATTGACTTTATGGGCCCATTTCCTAATAGTCTAGTGAGTCCATAGGTCGAAGTTATTCTTGCCTGATCTGCTGATAGTCATACCATTTATCACTTTCTTATGGACACCATTATATTGCAGTTATAGATTCCTAAGATTCTCATTTATACGAGGGTATCCATTTTATAAATAAGAAGTAAAGAAACTTGTGAAGGAGTACGTCATTGATCATCATGTCGCATCTGCTTACACCCTACAATCGAATGGCTTGACTGAGTTATCCAATAGGGAGATCAAGACTACTCTGTAAAAACTTGTTAGGCCAGATAGGAAGAACTGGACTCAACTTCATGACTCTGTTCTATGGGCTTATCATAGTGCCTACAAATCTCCATTGGGAATGTCTCCCTATCATCTTGTATATGGAAAGCCTTGCCATTTACCATTTGAACTGATACACAAATATTTATGGGCAGTAAATATCTGTAATTTGGACTCACAGACTAGTTGTCTGAACCAAAAGATCATCTGAACATACTCCTGGAATTTTGACACTACGCATACGATAACAACCTAATGTACAAGGAGACAGTCAAATGCTCGTATGACAAGCACATCAAAAGAAAGACTTTCGAGATTTCTCAGAAGGTGTGGTTATTTGATGCAAAGTTGAAAGATATTCTCAGAAAATTAAAAAGTAAATGGATAGGGTAATTTATAGTCATAATTATGCGTGACAATGGTAGTATTCTGATATCCGAGTTGTCATCTAACGTACATCAATTTATGGTCAACAAACAATTGGTGAAGCCCTATTTAGAGCATGATACAATCCAATTCATTATCGATTCTATTACTTTGGTGTTTGAAGATGATCTCCCAGCAACATTAGATGATTCAGACAATGCTATCAAAAATATTTTTGATTAATTCTTTCTTTTTATTTCTTTTTCAATTCTTTCATTCTTCTATTATTCCATTCATCCCTTTCATCAGTGCTATACTTAGGTTGACCGATCCTAAGTATATGGGAATGAGTGCATTTGAATATTCTTTATTATTCCATTGCTTATCTTCTATCTTGTTAATAATTTTTTCTATAATAAGGCATATTTTACCCTAAGTATATGGGGAGACAAGTTGAAACGTTAAGTATTTTCTGAATTCCAATCCTCGTTCATCCCCACTTTGTATGCGGTCTGCTATATTTAGGATTAGTTGATCCTAAGTACAGGGCCATCAATTTCTCATTCTTTAATTTGAGTTTTTATAGTGTAGACTTTTCTATACTCAACAGGAGTTATATCTTCTTTTATTTCTCTCTATCACTATGATGACATAGTTCGAGCTAAGTATAGGGGGGTCGTATATATGTACATATACATTGTCCAAACTCGTACTTTTGGTATTTTCAATAATGTGGCTAATATACTACATTGGGTAAGGGCATATAATAAATAAATTGTAAATAAAATCTTCTAAATATGTATATTTCTTAAATTATTTGTTAAAATGTGTTTGAAAATATTTTGCAAATGATTTGAAAATGGTTGTAAAATTTCTTGAAAAATCTTTTGAAAACCTTTGAAAAATCTTTGTAAAATATTTTCAAACATGTGAAAAATAATTCCTTTATAAATGTTTGTAAAAAATACTTGTGAAAAACTCTTTATAAAAGTATTTGCAAAATAAATTTTCAAAATGTTTGTAAAATATTTGCAAAAATATTTTCAAATTATTTTGAAAACATTGTAAATAATATTCTTTAAAAAAATCTTCAAATAAAACTTTTGTATAAAATTCTTTACAAAACCATCCGTAAATATGTATAAATCTCATGCAAATATGTAAATACATTTAAAATTCACTAATCTCATCAAAAAAATCCCTAAAATGTATTTTTTTAAAAAAAACTCCATATTTTTTTGAAAATTATTTCTTAAAAATACTTTCTGCATTGCATAAGCATTTTTCTGAATGATTTTGACAATTAAACAAGTTTAAATGCAATCCGAAGATTGGAACTTGGTCTAGACCTTAATTCACTTAATTTCACAGGAACCTTTTAGGAACTAGAATTAAGACTTTTCATGTCAATCAGACTTAATCCTTTGAGTCCACATGACTATGTTCACATGTCATCTTCATTAACCTAAGTAGAGTATTTCAAAGCAGACACATGACTCTTTCTTATAATGACCTAACTTGGACAAACACTCTACACCTAGCTCAACTCCGATGAAGTGATAAGGGTAGGATTCTTTAGCTTGAGAAGCACACATGTGGAAACATATGTTGTCCCAATATGTGGCTAGTGCCCCCCAACCTGATCTAGTGGCATGGATGTTTAAAGACAGGACGTTGTGTGTTGCAACAAAGCTTTAAAAGAGAGATTGTCTACTAGCTCAAGAAGCAAAATTCCTTTATAGTATAAAAAGGTGTAAAGAATAAATACTCCAAAAAATAGACAGGGAAAAAGTCAAGAAAAAATCAAACCTATTAGAATTATGTGTCAATAAGCAGGGTATTATGCTTCAATGTCAAAGTTTTAAGGATGCCTACAGCAGGAGACTTGGCTACACTGGTCAAGATCCTTAAGATATGTGACTACAGTGGTCACAATCTATTCTTCTCTCTATCCCCTTTTCTTGAGTCAGTTGTATACGAACTTAGAAGAAAATACCATGATCATCAAGGAAAGAGTAGCTAGATTGGGGAACTGGGGTTCTCTTGTTGAGGGAGATTGGTTCTGGTCAATTCTAATGAGAAGAGATACATTCACATATACCATACAAGTGAAACTCATAGTCATAAGGGTTTCTATATGAATAGACTTATTCTGACCTGGGTATTGAGGTAATCTAAATAAAGAATTGTGGAATTGAGGGCTGTTACGTTTTAGATCTTGTTCTGAATAAGGTTTCGACACATTAGCAATCCAAAGGTCCTAATTGATCTCCAAACTTTTATTTTGTTAAGATAAGTTTAAAAGTCATAATCATTCTAAGTTCTTCATTTTTCTTTTCTTTATTCTCTCTTTTACATCACTTATTATTCTAATAAGTATTTGCCAGGGACTTGTAAAGGTAAGTATACAGGGTGATGAATAGCCATTTATCTACCTTTATTCTTCCATTTTATATATCAAATCCCTATCAAAGCACTTGTGAATATCACTAATTTGTATAAATTGACATACATCATTCATCAGTAATTAGTACACAAATACATGTATTTGAATTCAATATAAAAGAATAAAGAAAAGAAAAATATATAAATAAAGTATCAGAGATTCTGAATGACCCTATGGTCGACCAGGAATAAAGTAGGAGGAGATAAGGGCCAACATATTCTACATGAAACCCTAATTTTCAGTTTGAAAATAGCTATTTTTCTCTATTTTATTCACACATATACAAACTTCAAACAATAATGTTCAACATGAAACTTGTACATAAAAATACATATAAAAATAAAAAAATTATTTCCAATAAAAATCATGCACAGTGTAACTTGTACACACATATGAAAAAGCCACAAATCGAACTTCAATTATCAATATTTACTCTACAAAAACCAAAATTTAGCCAATCGCACCCCCATTGTATTCCAAATCTAATTATTTATCTAATGGGTGTAGTTTCATTAAAAATGGAGTCAAAATACAAAAGTTGGCTTTCTAGGATATTATTGTACTGTGTATCTATATATAAAATTAATATATTTTATTCTTTAAATTTTTACTCTTCTTACATTTTCAAATACTTGTGTATATTATATAAAACATATTTAAAATGGAAACATAAATAAAAAATAAAAAGACATTAAAATAAATAGTAAAGTAAAATATATAGGTATACTTTATCTATAATGTATATACATGTATTTATTTATGCATATAAATAAAATCATAAAAAGAGAACAAAAATTTGTAAATATATATATATTTATAAATATACAAATTATGTAAACATGATAATAAGTATTAAAGTTACTGAATGAAAAAAATACACAAAATACATGTAAACCTATATACACACATGCATATATTAACATTTTGCATAATGTTATTAAAATAAATATAAATTATCAAAAAATAGTATATGAAATAAAGGAACATTTTTTATGCTTTATGTTTTAATTAATAAATTCATTTATTATTTATTATTGAAATATCTATTTTATCCTGATTTGGTCCTACGTAGACCAATCATGAGCTTTGGTTTGTTGATCTCTGGTCAACTTTACCAATGCCCTTTTAACTTCTGTCAGAGCACGAGAACCACCCTCTTTCTCCATCTTTCCAAGCTTCATCCACACCTTCTTCCACCTCGAACCTTATACCTTTCTGATCACACCTCAACCCTCTTCCATGCAATGCCCATAGGCTCTACTAACTCCCACTTCACCTCACTCAATCTCCAATCCAATCCACCTGATACCGATGTTTAAAAATAATATCCTCTTCCTCCTTTGTTTAGTTTAATTCTTTTTTGATCCTTCGTAATCCCTAAGATCACTTGCTGGAGTATCTCCCTCATGATAGGAGGTGAGCTCTTTGATCCAAGCCATGGAGAATATCGATCAGAGGTGGATCCAACCCATCGCTAGAGTAGATTTCAAGCATCTTGGTCCCAGGTAAACCTGTGAATGAACCAGAAATCCACCTCTTTAATAGTTGATAATTTTAGTATACGAGGTGGAAATCAAATCAACAAAAACCTTAAATCTTGAATATTGTGGAATGTTTTCACTTGGTTAGCGCACCAAGGTCGAACATAGCGAATGATGATTTTTAGTTGCATGGTTTTAAATTAATCTACATAATTGAGTAATTGTAATAATGATCTCTATGTCAGAAAATAAAGTATAAAAGAAAGAATCAAAGAAAAGAAACAAGAGAAAATAGAGAGAGGATGGAAATGATCTGTGATGATGGATTTTTATACAAAAGAAGGTGATCAATGCACTCCCAAGAATTCACAGATCAAACAAGGTGCTAGAAATATTTATCAATCAAAATTTGTGCTTGTAGGTGATTAAGTCATATTAATCCCTATAATTCTTGATTTATCAAAATTAATAAATCAACCTTGAAGATTAAGAGCTCTAAGTTCCTTGTAAAATATTTCCTCCAAGAATTATATTAGTCACTTAATATCGGGGAAGTAGACAATCAAGTCTAGTTTCATTTAAGCCCTACATAAATATACCAAACTTCTTCAATTTAAATCATAACTTTATCGTCATGAAGTCTGCAAGTCAAATTAAGAGCATCAATAATAATTCAGTAAATTCAAACTCCAATCTGTCAATAAATGATATAATAATGTAGAGCATAAAGGTAGCTTCAAACTGACATATTGTGCAATAAAAACAAAGCTCAAATGAGAAAGAAATAATATAAGAAAATTTCTGGGACTAAAATGCAATTAAAATAAAGTTATTCTTTTTAAAATGGTCCCTAGAGGCCTAGGCCTCATTGTAAATTCCCAAGTTGGCATGTGCATGGCACACGATCTGAGCGGTTGGTACTCGTTTGTAGTTTCTGGAAGAGCGAAGGGGCAGAGCGTAATTCCCCCTCGCTCACATGCTCTATGCATGCCACACGAGGCCTAGGGGCAAATTCAAGCCCCCGTACTTTCCCTATTTACACTTAGATCCTTCGCCATGTCACCTCACGTGCCTGTACGCGTGAGGGGACGGGACATTTTGCAGAAGGACCCTTGCGGGTCGTGTTATTTCCATTTAGTACTGCAATTTTAATTTCAAAGGTTATTATTTTGTGGATATTTTGTAACTGAGGCCCTCAGGATGTTAATTGCAATTTAGTCCTTCCTTGGGGCACGTGTGTCTGCACGTGGATCCTAGGATTTTTGTAGATAGGCCCTAGCAGCTTTTGCTATTGATGTTTGGTCCAGAAATTTTTTTATTCCAGTTATAAAATATTGTGGAATTTACATATTGGTCCCTGACTTTTCTAAATATTACATAAATACCCCTGGCCTGTATGTATTTTCTTTTTGTTTTCTTTAGTTATTGCATGCATTTCTAAAATCCCAAAAATTCCCTAAAAATCATCATAGACTCCTGCTGTTCACGCCATATTTTTGCATTTTATTTTTATTGCATTTTCATAATTATTAAAAATCAAAAACATGCATTTTCAGTACTGTCTAGTTTAGAAAATACCAAAAAATATTAAAACACCTAGAAAAATTCCAAAATAATTACCTACTGTGTATTTTAGTATCTCCTAGTGTCAATCCAAAAATAACTAAAAAATTAAAAACCAAAACCTTAAAAATTAGAAAATACCTAAAAACTTCAAAAAAATCTATAAAATCGTAGAAAAATAAAAAAAATACAAACTCAAGTTCTGTAGGTTCCCCATTTTATTATCTTTATTTTAAAATTAATTTGGGAAACTTTTGATATTATTTGATATTTTTCCTTCCCATTTTAATTTCAGCCAGAACATTAATTCACTATTTTCTTTATTTTGAATTTTAAAAATACCAAAAACATTCTGAAAAATACCCAAAAATCACAAAAACTGTAAAAATTTATAAAAAGACCAAAAATATTTTATTCCCTAAATTTTGACTAATTTTCCCCATTTTTATAAATATTTTATCACCACTTTTCTTATAGTCTTTATATATTCTATTTAAAAAATAAAAAATATATAATATAAAAATAAAATAAAAATTCAGAAAATTAAAAATCAAAATACAAAATTAAAAAAAAAATTAAAAATTAAAAACCCACAAAAACATTTACATTTGCATAGTGTAGACAATACATCACATTCACACACACACACACACACACACACACTTTTGTGATCTATCCTACCTTGCTTCCTGTGTTTGAACTCTCTACGTACTTGCATCTATACATCTTTTCTGTAGAGTTAAAAATAAATTTGACTCCACATTGTTTGTCATTGTTTGATATTTGATTGTGGGTTCATTGTTGACTAAATATGGATTTTTAGCGGTCATCGCAACAACCTCTGTGTTCTCGCCTTGTGTGGATCAAAAGACCGTTAGAAATTTGTGTAAATCAAATGGTGTCGTTGCTAGGGAGCAACAACGCATAGTTCGATTTTTGCTTTGTGCTTGTGATTGCTTGTCTACTTTTGCGGCTTTTATTTTTGCTGTTTATTTGATATTGATTATTGAATTGTCTAACCCCCTCTCTTGTTGACTTCGTGCGAGGAACCGCGGACCGAGGGAGGCGCTTCACCCGAGGCATCGATGCACCCACGTGAAGCCGGCTCTAGCCAGCCTAGCACCGAGGAGACAAGAAGAGAACTTTGAAGACAGTGCTCCACTTTAGTTGCATTTTCTTTTTGTATTATTTATTTTTGTAATTTAAGTGAGTGAGAGACTTAGTTTGTAATAATACAGGTACCCCCAGACATTTGGACTATCGAGCCTAATTTCCAAGTGTTTGTACACTTGGGGGCTCACCGCGGCTTTTTCGTGTTTTTCGTCGCATTCTTTTTCATTTGTTTTCCGATTTTGTTTTATTTCTTTTGTGTGATTAAGCCTCTAGTTTTAGGAGTTGCTTGCGATAGATTATGGCCAAACACTTAATATCTTTGCATGTGCCTATAGTATCGTTTGGACTTAGTCAAACCATTAAACAGTTGATTCACTATCTTCGAGCCGTCGCACCGCGAGCTCACCCTGCCAAGCGCTTCTCCTAAACTCGATTTGTCAAGAGGAGAGGGGTGAGCCTAGACCGGACTCTTGGATTGAAGGTCGGTGATCGACTTGTGGTTCTTCACGATAATAGCAATTTCTGAACTTAGGGCGATTTCATCGGCTTTGCATTTGCATATAGACTAGGTTTCAATTCTGCTGAGCATCCTTGCATGTAGAGTGCTGGAGGCAAGGTGAGCATTTCTCTTTAGCATTCATCATTGATTTACCGCTTGCATTGCTTTTCCGACTCTACCTCTGATTTTTCCAACCTAGGTGCTTAAAGGAATTGATTCCCCAATAGGCTCGTGCATTCTCATTAAAAATCCAAAAAAGTGATAATCAATAAAATTGGGACTGCTAATATCACTTGACCCTAAAACCGACCAAAAAGAAAAATATTTTCTTGGGGTGATTGTCTTCATTTTTACTTGCTCGCGCACACACTAAGGTTAGTGCCCAAATCCCATATTTAGCCCCCTAATGTGTGTGCAACTTTTGGACTTCTCACCTAACTCTAAAACAGACAAGATAAAAAGACCGCTCTTTACAGTCTCTACCGAGTTGAGTAGGTGAATTGAGGGTTTGATATATTTTCATTTTTGTTTGTGATTGTTTTGTGTGTGTCCTAGATCGCTTCTGCGCACTTGCACCTTCCTCTTCACTCTCTTGACTTGACCATCGTGTTCCCCTGAATCATTTCCTTTTGATTTCGAGATGGACCCCTGGAGCGCTTTTTATCCGGACTTTGCAGATCCCTCGTTCACTCCAGCCGGTCCACCTCCCTTTTATCAGGAGGATCCTCCTCCTACTTTTTCTAATTTTTGTGCATACCCACTTTAGCTGCAGTATCAGACCTCAGACTTCTACCCACCTCCACCTTCACATCCACCCGAGCCTGACCTGATGGAGTCACCTCCCTCGATCTCTATGAGCAATATCTTGAATCAGATGACAAAGCGCGTTGATTTGATGAATGATGATCTTGCTTTCTTGAGGAAGAATCAGATTAATGCTGCTTTCGTCGGGGACACGGCTTCACTTGTAGGTGATCATGGGAGCTTGCAATCGCCCAAAATACAAAAAAATGAGAAAAAGTTAAAACACAAAAAGAGTTCGGGAAACACTCGGTTGATTCATATTGTGAGGAGAGAGTCCACTTGCCAGAACCCTTGACCACACATCCATTCACACCTAGTCCCACCTTTGACCCCGAGGATGCCACTGTACAGACTGCTCTTGGCATGCCTGATGTATATGTTGATTCCGACTTCCTCCCTTGTATGGAGGAGGTCCAAAAATTCAAAAAAATGCTATTTGAATCTGAAGTGGTGGCTACTATTCATGAGATTATCTGTGCCCTACTTCAGCGGGCCATGACCCAATTATCTGCTCCTCTTCCCAAGAAGAGAAAGAGGAGGAGCAGATCTGAGCGTCACATTCTGACCATGGCCACTGCCCTCGCCATCACACATCGGCTCATTCCTAGAAAGAAGAACACAGCTACTCCTTTCATCACTTGCACCATATCTGACTATACATATGATCACACTCTCCTAGACGGTGCTGCATCTATTAGCATATTACCCTTCTCGCTGGTACAATCTCTTCACTTAGGGCCTCTCAAGAAAACCAGGATGATCGTATAACTTGCTGATGGATCTATCAAGAGGCCAAAGGGTATCCTTGAAAACGCCATCATTTCTATTCAGGGCACGAACCACCATGTTGATTTTGTCGTATTGCCCATGGAGACCTCCACAGGGGAGCCCTCTCCAATCATCCTGGGACGACCATTCCTCACCTCTGCGAGGGTCATTATCGACTATGGATCAGGAGAGATTCGCCTCCGTCCTGTTGACAAGAGCGAAGTGTCGATCACCGCACCCACAGTTAACCAGAGACCTGCACTTGATGCACCTTCACCGATTCTAGCTGACTCCGAAGCCTGTGACCGATCTGATGCTACTAGAGATGTTTGCTTAGCGACCACTGATGAGACCCGACGAATCCCCCGAAAGGGGAGGAAATCGGAAACATAGACCTTGCGGTTCCTCCTTCTGGTGTGTGGCGATGTGTTGATGAAATCCAAAGCATTTACGTGATTGATCCCATTGAGCGGCGGGCAGATACCAAGACTAGATAGGACGGACCTGGTTTGACTACTTCCACTGATAAGTCCGTTCCTGGTCACTCAAAAGTAAAGATGATTGAGGTCGGTTATGATGCGGCCATTTATTTTGATAGATTCAGGCCTCTTGTTGAAGAAGATCTGGGTGAGATTCTTGAGGACGAACAGAGTTCGTATACTTCCATTGATGATTTCGTTCCTTTTGATTTTGACCTGGACGAGACCTCGCAGTACGACTCTGATTACACTTCTTCCGAGGATGATGAGTTTGTCCCATTTCACTTTGACATCGGCGAGACTTCCAAGGACAGACCTAACCACACTTCTTCCACTCGTCCGTATGCACCTTCACACCATAGGACCACCAAGGGAGAACCTAGCCAGACTACTTCCATTGACCCATTCATCCCTTTTCGATTTGATTCCACTGAGGGCCTTCACCTTGTCGACCATGATCGGCTCCCGTCTACTGTGGACCCCGATGTCGACTTGCACCACACTAAATCTATCCCTCAGCGGTCTCGCAAGAAGGTCTGCTTTCTACCTTCTTGATCATCTGTATATCCATCTATGTTGTATATTCTCTTGTGTGTACCTCAGTTCTATCTCCCATATTGCTCGTCCACCCATTCTCGTGTTTGCTTTGCTTAGGACGTACTTTGTCCTAAGTATAGGGGGTGGACGAGCCGAGTGTTCCTTCGTCGTTCCGTGTCATTACTCCTGTTGTTGCCTATACTTAGGGCTTCTTTTACCCTTAGTATAGGGGGAGTGATGTGTATACTCTCTGATCTCTTCTTTCATCTGTTGATTTCTTTTCTTCTTTTCTTCTTTTCTTCTTTTCCTTTTCTATTTTCTGTATTTACCAAAAAGGTGCCGCCCATGTAGACAGTTTTCTATACTTAGGACGTCCTCTGTCCTAAGTATAGGGTGGTGTGCACCCCGAGTTCTCTATTTTTTGATCCTCTCCATTGTCTCCTCTTCTTGTCTATACTTAGGGATATCTTACCCTAAGTATAGGGGGAGACAATCTGAGTACGATCTGTTTATACCCACCCTTGACCCTCCCTGCGTTGTGCATAGTCTGCTATACTTAGGATTATTTGATCCTAAGTATGGGGGGGGGGGGCGATCAACTTCTCATTCGCTCATTCCTTCATTTATTTATTTATTCTTTAGACTTGCCTATACTTAGTACGAGTTACGTCTTCTCTTTTCTCTCAGATCTATGAGGACATAGCTCAAGCTAAGTATAGGGGGGTCGTATATACTGCGTATATACTTTAGCCATAACTCGTACTTTCGTATTTTCTTAATAATATGGCTAATAATTCTTTAAAATTCATTAAAAACCCTTAATAAAAAGGTGTTTTGTTCCTCAAATTCATTCTGTATTTACTGATTAATAAATCAGGCGAAAATATTTTTTGCAAAATGTTTGAAAAATAGTTTGAAAATCTTTGTGAACATTTATTGAAAATTATTTTGAAAATATTTTGTTACATGTTTTCAACCTTTGTAAAAATGTGTGGTTTGTAAAAATTTCTTTTCTTTGTGTAAAATAAAATGTTTGAAAAATGATCTGCAAATGGTTTGAAAAATGGTTGCAAAAATATTTTTGAAAAATCTATCTATATTGTTTGAAAACCTTTGCAAAATGATTTTCAAATATGTGTACATGTTTGCAAAAATGTTTGTAAAAATTAGTTTGGACTATAGTTTTCAAAATTGTTTGAAAAATTTGTGTCAAATAAGTTTGAGGAATATACACATCTCACCAAAATCCATTATTTATATATGTATAAAATTGATCACTTACCCTGTAAATTCTTAAAATCCACTTCTTGTATATATAAGAAGCACTCCCGTGTAAATATTTTAGCCCAGCTTTCAGCCAAAAATCGTTTTGTTTTCAAAAATCCCAAAAACATTTGCAAAATTAAAATCCAAAAACATTTGAAAAATTTGTGTGAAAAATACAAAATAATGCATATGCATCATCATCATATTTTCAAAAATCAACAAAAAAGTTCAAAAATCTTGAAAATTGCATCACAAAAATATTTTCTGCATTTGCATAGCATGAGCATTTTTCGGATTGAGTTTGATAATTGAACGAGTCTAAGTAAAATCCGGAGATTGGAGCTTGATTGGACCTTAAAATCTACCTAATAAGAGGAACCTTATAGGAATTGGGTTTGAGGTACTTCAGGTCTAGTTGACTTAATTCTTTGAGGATCATGGGACTTGGTTCAATGGATTCTTGACTGCCTAAGTAGAGCATTTAGGAGCACACACACGACTCTTGATGATAATGACCTAACTTGGACACCTGCACCTTTCACATGGCTCAACTCAGTTGGAGTGGTGAGGGGATTGGATTTACCGGTATGAGACGCACACAAGTGGAAACACTTGTCCTCCTCTAGGGAGGGAAGTGCACCCCAACCCGTCCAGTGACGAGGAAGTCTAAAGAAAGGAGAGTGTGGGTTGCAATAAAGCTTCAAAAGAGGGATAGTCTACTGGCTTAAGAGGAAAAACTTCTTATGTAAATGATGCTATGAATAGTTTTTTTTAAAAAAAAAGTGTTCAGGCATGTACAAAAATAAAAAGCCTGCAATGTATGTACAAATGTTGTAAATCCAATAAGCAAGCTTGAGTTTCAAAGTCAAATATTTGAGCATGTAGTTGGATGACTTGACTACACTAGTCTTGCATCCCAGGACAGGTAGCTACACTGGCTACCGTCCATTCTTCTCTTCACCCCCTCCTCTTGAGTTGGTTGCCACTTGAACTTAGAAGGGAATACCCCGCTCCTCGAGGATGGAGTTGTTGGATTGGGGAATCGTTGGGTTGTCGTACTGGAGAAGTCAGTCTCTTTGTCATTCTAGTTGGGGAGAGCCATTATCACTTACACTGTACGAGTCAGATTCATAGTCGTAAGGGTTTGTGTATGAATTGAGATATTTCTGACCTGGCTATTAAGGAGACTTGGGCAGAGTTTTGGGATTCTCAGCGACTGTTGGATTTCAAATTCGGTTTTCATTAAGGTTCCACCCACACTAAAATTCCAAAGGTCCGACTTAAGCTCCAAACTTTGATTTTGTGAAGACAAGTTTGATAATTAAATTTAATCCAAGTTCTTCTTTTTCTTTTCTTTGTTTTCTTTTCTGCACTTATTGCATAAGTGTTTGCTAGGGACTAGCAAAGGTAAAGTATAGGGGGATGATGAATCCACATTTCATCATCTTTATTCTATCATTTTGGCCTCAAAAACCCTAGCAAATGCGTGTAAATACCATTAAATACATCATCTTAGCATTCATGCATGTGCATGTAATTAGTGTATAAAATATTGTAATTAAAGCCAAAATTATAGAATAAATAAAAGAAAAGAAAAAGATTAAAATATTGTAAATATTTTATGACCCAAACCCCCGAGACCTAGGCATCTTTATGAATAGGTCGACAAGGAATAAAGTAGGGGGAGATAAGGGTCAAATACCTATACTTTTTAATTAATTCTTTATTCATTTTGGGACCTATTTTTGGTTCCACTTTTTACACTTCAAATAAAGAAACTTTATACATGAAAGTTGTAGATAATTTTATATAGAAAGATAAAAAATTCATTTCACTGAAAAATAATGTACAGATAAAAAGTTATGGTCTGAATAAAAATCCAGAATCCCAACTTCCCAGACCCGTATCTCAGAGATGGAAACTCCAAATGCAGCAAACTCACTTTAATTGTATATAGTTAAAAATAAGCTATTTAATGGCAGTGGTTTCGTATTTGGCGGAGATACGGTTTGAAAGTTGAGTTTTGGACCCTACTTATATAATTGTACTGATTAAAATATTCCATTTATTATTTATTCATTATTTTTATATATTTTTAATTTTATAATTTTGTAAATATTATTTATAATAAATATGTGCTTTAAAATCAGAATAAAAACCTAAATAAAACACAAAATAAAAATACATGTATATAAAATACATAGATACTATACTTATATGACACATACTTATATTTTATTAAATATACAAAACACTTCAGAAAAATAAAATAAAAATATAATTAGTGTGTAAAAGTATTCTATAATTTTATAAAATAATAAACAAAAATAAATAACATTAAATATACAAAATAAAAATAAAAGAATAAATATATAGATATTATACCTATAAAGGGTATAAAAGTAAACTTGTAAAAATACACTTCATAAAAATAATAAAAAATACGAATAAAATACTTTTTAAAATAATAAATATTTTTTATTTAATAACCTAAAATTAATAATATCATTTACTATTTTTAACTCTATTTTCAAATCTTTTTTAGGGCCTTTTTCCTGGTTGGTCCACGTGGACCAACCAGGTGGCAGTCACAGTTGACCTCGGTCAACTGTCTGCCTTAGGTCATGTAGCCTGTGTCAGCCTCATTTTTGACCTGCTTTTGCGAATTTATCGAGGCCACGTCTTTCATCGTTTCATGTCGACTCCTTCTACAATCTTTCTCCCCTATGATCCAGCTTACACGCCTATAGCCTATCGTGGGCTTTGGATCAACACGCTTCTCGTTAACCCTCGATCTTGTAGCCCTGTCGACCACCATTCAAAACCTACCCCAGTCTTCCCCTTCCTCTTTGAACCATTTTGGCCAACTTTCAGACCTTCAAGTGAACATCTGTGTGTCTCCAGTGACAGAGGATCGACCCGGCTTCTTGTTGAGGTGCGGAGGGTGTCCTAGGCGCGTTCCATCCATCTCCGGTGGCTGCGCCGCCGTGAGGTTTCTTCCTTGGGCTCCCCAGCCCTCGAAATCGTGTTTTTCTATTTTTCTTAGTTGTTTAGTTAGCTGTCACCCTTAGGTTTTATTTCATATCTTTATTTAGTAGTTTAATCGATTATTCGCCGTCATCAACCCCCTCGCCGGAGCTTGCTCCGGTGAGTGCCTATTTATGCCAAACTCTGTCCCAATCATCCACGTTTTCCCTTGGACCTCTTGCTGTGGCAGTGTGTTTTGTTTTTCAGGTCTCAGGGGCAAAATACCCCCTCCTGGGGTAAATTTTTGAAGAAACCGTGGTACCTTGGCCCCCTTTTCATCTCCGACCTCGCGGTGGCGCTCCGATGCTTGCCGTGCCTTTTTGGTGCCGCCTCCGGGTCGGGGAGCCTCCCAGGAACATTGGAGGCCATTTTGCAGCTCGAAGAAGTGCCGGAGGAAGGAGAAGGAGGCCGGGGAAGCTCGCTTCGCATCGAGTTCTTCCCTGTTCTTCGTCGTCGTCTTCCAGTCGTTAGATCGAAGGCCCATCCCAGAAGCAGCAGCTACCGTCCGATTGCGTTGTCCTCGACCGTTGATCGCAGCTCAGATCTTTTAATCTCAGCCATCGGCATGAAGCAGCATCGCGCAAGGAGGATGCTCCACGTGGCAAGTCAAGTTAGATCAGCCGTTGGATCCGTCCAACCGTGGGTATTTTGCACCCTCACCCCGGTCATTTTTGTATTAGTTTATCAAAGAATAAAACCTTCATCTGCGTTGTATTTATTTTGTATAATTTACATTCAGGTCCCTGCACTTTCCCTATTTACACTTAGTTCCTTCGCCACGTCACCTCATGTGCCTGTGCGCGTGAGGGGACGGGACATTTTGCAGAAGGACCCTTACGGGTCGTGTTATTTCCATTCAATACTGCAATTTTAATTTCAAAGTTTATTATTTAACTGAGGCCCTCAGGATTTGTTAATTGCAATTTAGTTCTTCCCTGGGGTGCGTGCATCTGCACGTGGATCCTGGGATTTTTGCAGATAGGCCCTGGAGGCTTTTGCTATTGATGTTTGGTCCAGAAATTTTTTATTCCAGTTATAAAGTTTTGTGGTATTTACATATTGGTCCCTGACTTTTCTGAATATTACATAAATACCCCTGGCCTTTATGTATTTTCTTTTTGTTTTCTCTAGTTATTACATGCATTTTTAAAATCCCAAAAATTCCCCAAAAATCATCATAGACTCTTGCTGCATTGTAGTTTTACGTCATATTTTTACATTTAATTTTTATTGCATTTTCATAATTATTAAAAATAAAAAACATGCAATTTTCAGTACTGTCTAGTTTAGAAAATACCAAAAAATAATAAAATACCTAGAAAAATTCCAAAAAAATTACCTACTGTGTATTTTAGTGTCTCCTAGTGTCAGTCCAAAAATCACTAAAAAAATTCAAAACCAAAACCTTAAATATTAGAAAATACCTAAAAACTTCAAAAAAATCTGTAAAATCGTAGAATAATAAAAAAATTACAAATTCAGGTTCTGTAGGTTTCCCATTTTATTATCTTTATTTTAAAATTAATTTGGGAAAATTTTGATATTATTTGATATTTTTCCTTCCCATTTTAATTTTCGGCCAGAACATTAATTCACTGTTTTCTTTATTTTGACATTTAAAAATACCAATAACATTCTGAAAAATACCCAAAAATCAAAAAAATAGTAAAATTTATAAAAAGACCAAAAATATTTTATTCCCTAATTTTTGACTATTTTCCCCATTTTTATAAATATTTTATCACCCCTTTTCTTATAGTCTTTATATATTCTACTTTAAAAAAATATAAAAATAAAAAATATAAAAATAAAATAAAAACTTAGAAAATTAAAAATCAAAATACAAAATTTAAACAAAAATAAAAATTAAAAACCCACAAAAACATTTACATTTGCATAGTGTAGACAATACATCACATTCACACACACACACACACAAACACTTTTGTGATCTATCCTGCCTTGCTCCCTGTGTTCGAACTCTCTACGTACTTGCATCTATACATCTTTTATGTAGAGTTAAAAAAATTTGACTCCACATTGTTTGTCATTGTTTGATATTTGATTGTGGGTTCATTGTTGATCTTAATCGGGATTCATTGAGGGTCGCCGCAGCGACACGGTTGTCTCTGCCTTGTGTGAGATAATTAGACCCCATGAATTTCGATTAAATCACTAGCTGCGGGAGGATGCAACACATTCTTTACGATCGATTTCATACATTGACTCTGTCTCCATTATAGTGGAGCCCGAAATCGCATCGTCTGATTTGACGGATTGGCCTCCATGTCTGAATAGGTGCCCGATTTATCGATGTACAAGGTCAATTTCACATACTCCTTTGAGTGTCCTCTCCTTGACGGTCCTCGCAAGGATGAGATTCACTTTTTTTATTATTCCTTGCCTAGGTCATAGTGCTCTTTGAGGGTTATCTACGAGAGACTATGACTCCTTGCTAGATTTGCAGTCTCTTCCGCTGGTAGATGATCTGTCATCTACTGAGACCATTCTGTTTGACTACTTTGAGTCCGCTCGCCTTGACGACCCTCGCAAGAGTGAGCTTCTGTTCCGATTATTCACTTACTAGCATGTATTACTCTCTGAAGGTTATCTGCAGGAGGGTACATCATTTTGTAGGTGCTCGACTTCACTTCTGGTGTCTCCGTTATGGTGGAGCACGTAGTCGGGTCTTCTGATTTGTGTACTCAGTCTCCTCCTTGGTTGTGTCTCCTCTCTGTTGGATCATGGAGCTGAGTCTTCAGTTTATTTTGGATCCTAGACTCATCTGAGTCTGCTCACCTTGAGAACCCTTGTAGGGTTGAGCCATGTCTTGTGTTGTTCGATGTGTTCTTGTGACGTTCTGATTTTATGACCACCGGATATCACGTCGTTACATTGAGAATCTCCTGTTCTCCACCTTTCATATCTTGTTGAGACTCTGGTTGACTTGGAGGGGTCTATCATGTTCCTTCTTCCTCCAAGTCTTACAATATCAATTATGATCTCACATTCCTTCCCTATGAGTCGATGCTCTCCTTCCCGCTACCGAACCACCCCTTTGTGTCAGTTTTCTGTACTTAGGACGTACTTTATCGTAAGTATAGGAGGGTGCACCACAATTCGTTCATTCTTTGATCCCCTCCATTGTCTCCTCTCTTGCTGATTTGCTCTGCTATACCTAGGGATATTTCACCCTAAGTATAGGGGGACAACCCGAGCTGTGACTTGTCTATTTATTCGTACCCTTGACCCTCCCTGCTTTGTGTACAGTCTCCTGTACTTAGGATTATTTGATCCTAAGTATAGGGGGACGGTCAACTTCTTATTCATTCATTTCTTCATTCTTTATTCTTTAGTCATTGTAGTATAGGCTTTTCTATACTCAGTGCGAGTTATGTCTTCTCTTCCTCTTCTCGATCTATGAGGACATAGCTCATGCTAAGTATAGGGAGTCGTATATACTCTATATATACTTTAACCACAACTCGTATTTTCGTATCATTAATAACAAATATGTCTAAATATACTATATACAAAGATATATTTCATTAAATATCATTTATCAACAACAGTCATTCCTCAAATATTTTTGTATTTACTGATTAATAAATCATGTGAAAAATATTGTTGCAAAATGGTTTGAAAAATGGTGCGAACTGTTTGGAAAAAATTTTGTGAAATATTTTCAACCTTTGTAAATATTTTTGAATTGCAAAAATTCTTTTTTTTGTGTGCAATAAAGGCTTTGAAAATCTATTTGCAAATGATTTTGAAAATGGCTGGAAAAAATATTTTGAAAAATGTATATATTGTTTGAAAAATATTTGCAAAATGACTTTCAAATGTTTGTAAATATTGGTAAAAATTATTTTGTACTATAGTTTTGAAAATTGTTTTCATATAAATTTGAGGAATGAATGTATCATAAGAATAAAATGTGTATATAAATAAAAATAAAATTCTTTATCAATTGTATATATGTACCTACAATAATAACTTTGTTAAAAACCTATAAATTCTTTAAAATTCTTAACTCTTATAAAGAAGCACGCCCGTGTAAATAGCTGTAAATATTTTATACTTTATGTGCCAAAATTCTTTTCAGAATTCTTTTTGTAAAAAATTCTCTTTCATTTTCAAATTCTTTGTGAAAAATTTCATCATTTTTTCTGCATTGTGAATAGCATTTGCATATTATTATTTGATTGAGCTTGATGATTGAACTAGTCCAATAAAGACGAAGATTGGAGCTTAGTTGGACCTTACTGCACCTAACCGCACTGGAACCTTATGGGAACTAGGTTTAAGGTACTTCAGGTCCAATAGTACTTAATCTTGGAGACTCAGGGTTGGGTTCAAGTCACCTCAACTGACTAACTAGAACTTTTCGAGACACACGCATGACTCTTATCGGATGTGACCTAACTTGGACACTTACACCTTTCACTTGGCTCAACTCAGTTGGAGTAGTGAGGGGGTTGGATTTGCCAGTCTGAAATGCATACTGGTAGAAACATTGTCCTCGTCTAGGGAGGGAAGTGCACCCCAACCAGGTCCAGTTACAATGAAGTCGAATGACAGGAGAGTGGAGGTAGCAATAAAGCTTCAAAAGAGGGATAGTCTTCTGGCTCAAGATAAAAAACTCCTTATGTAAATGCTGCTATAAATATTATATTTAAAAAAAAACTCCAAAAAAGTGGACAAGCCTGCAAATAAATATAAAATGTCATGCCGGAGTACGTATATATGTTGTATAGAAAATAAGCAAGATTGAGCATCAAAGTTATACTGTGTGAGCCTACAGCTAGATGACTTGACTACACTGGTCATGCATCCCAAGATAGGTAGCTATACTGGCTACCATCCATTCTCTTCTTCAACTCCTCCTCTTGAGTTGGATGCCACTTGAACATAGTAGGGAATACCTCGCTCCTCGAGGACAGCGTGATGGATTGGGGTATCATTGGGTTGTCATTCTGGAGAAGTCGGTTCCTTTGTCATTTCAGTTGGGGAGAGCCACTATCTCTTACACTGTACAAGTCAGCTTCATAGTCATAAGGGTTTGTGTATGATATGGAATAGTTGTGACCTAGCTAATGAGGTGATTTGAACTGAGTTTTGTAACTCTCGAGGGCTGTTGTGTTTTAAATTTGGTTCCCGACCAGGTTCCACACACATTTTCACATCAAGGTCTTACCTGAGCTCCAAACTTTTATTTTGTTACGATAAGTTTATTTATCAAAATCAATTCCATTTATTCTTTACTCTTTATCCTTTCTTTTCTTTTCTTCTTTATTCTTTATGTACTTATTGCATAAGTGTTTGCTAGGGACTAACAAAGGCAAGTATAGGGGGATGATGAATCTCCATTCATCATTCTTTATTCTATCATTTTGGCCCTAAACACCCCAGCAAATGCATATAAATATCATCAATTCGTGCATAATAGCAATCATTATTTATTGTATTATGTGTATATAAAATAAGGTTTTTAGTGCCAAAATTATAGACTAAAGAGAAGAAAAGAAAAAGGAATAAAATATTGAAAATATTTTATGACCCTAAACCCCGAGACCAAGTCAATAATTGAGTTGGTCGACAAGGAATAAAGTAGGGGGAGATAAGGGCAAAATACAAAATAAAATTCACATTTATTTATTCATTCTTTTATTCATTTTGACACCTATTTTATATTGCTTTATTTATTCATCGAATAAAGAAACTTTGTACATGAAATTTGTAGATAATAAAGTAAATAAAAATACAAAATTGAGTTTGTACAAAAATAAGACACAGTGTACATTTTATACACAAAATAAAAAGCCAAAAACCAAACTTCACAGACCCATATCTTTCAAATAAAAGCTCAAAACATATCAAAAACCTCTAACTGTATATAACTTTTCACGAGCTATTTAATGATGGTGGTTTTATATTTTTTGGAGTTACTGTGTGAAAGTTAGGTTTTTGACCCCTATTGTACATTCTACCGATTAAAATGTTCATTTTATTTATCTTTTATTATTTTTATAAATTCATATTTTTATGTTTTTGTAAATATTATTTATAACATATATTTATATAAAAACTAGAATATGACCATGAAGAAAATAAAAAAATAAAATAAGTTTATGTAAAAGCATAGACAAAACACCTATGTTTCTATATGTATATAAATAAAAGGGAAATACATTCTTTCATTCTTTTATGATTTATATTTTTCTAATATTGTAAATATTATACATATTATATTAAAAATACAGAACCAAAATAAAAATCATCAAAATACAATAAATAAAAAGATGTATATATTACATAGGTAAAATACCTATAAATATACCTACGTAATATACATATTAATTTATATAAGTGTTCAAATAACATCATAAAAATGACATAAAATATATTTATACTCACAAAAATAACTTATAAGTATATAAAATAATAGAATAAAATAATAAAATATAATATACAAAATAAAAATAAAAATGTATAAAATATAGGTAATTATACCTATAAACAAGCCATTAAAAATAAACTTGTAATAAAATACACAAACAAAATAAATAAAAATCATAATAAAATACTACATAAAATAATAAAAAAATTATTTAATACTTGAAAATTAATAAAATCATTTACTATTTTTAAATTTCTTATTTTCGAATAAAATTGTTGTTTTGTCGTTTAGTGGACTGACGTGGCCCAATGGCAGAGCTCAGACCACTGACCTATGGTCAACTGTCCCATCCAAGCTCTTGGTTGTAGGATCTGTATTTTCCTCGCTTTTCCTCCCTTTTTCGCGGGTGATCCATCCATCAATCACCGTAGCATTCTTCATACAAAATGCTCCCTGATTAGTGTACATACACACCTGATCATTAGATCCATTGTGTATAGCTCTGATTCTTCGATCTAGGCCGGTCAAATAAGGGTGCCATCATCGTGTACAAATAAACACCTCTGTCTTCCTCCTCAAATTTGGTCATTTTTCTACGTGCTATAGCGCATGGGCATGGACTAGCATGCATCCCCGTGACAGGGGGAGGTCCCCTGAGCTCCACGACGACTCGCTGATGGAGGAGGTGCACCCACTGCACCGCTCCGGCGACGTCCCTGCTCCTTGGCTCCGGCCATGTATGAGCTATGCATTTATTCATTTTAGATAGAATTTCGTTCCAGCTTTTCAATTATGAAATTAGATTAGTGATTAGACCGTAGATTTAGCATAAAATCCACTATTCATAGTTCGTCGGAGCTCCGCTTCGGTGAACTCTTCCACTGTAAGAACGCCATTGACAGGCTAGCTGACCTCCTCATCTTTATTCCCCCTTCATTTCTACACCTACCCACCACCCTTATCCAACCAGATCTACCCTAGATCTACGAATCCATGCTCCACCTACGTCGCTCGTTGGAGCAGGGTCATTCCACCTCACCTCGCTTTGATTCACCACCAAATAAATGCTATGACCTTCCCCTTCCCCTCGCGAGTATTTCTAACATTCTTCCAGGTTCCGAAAAGGGCTACTGAGCCTTATCGAAGTGAAGAACAGGAGCCCTAGGTCTGAGGCTCCGTCCGAGCCCTGGGTTGCTTCTTCGATCATGTTGTGCGGCTTAATCGATGCAGGAGACTTACAGGGAGTCAGAGAGATGCTCAGTGACGATGCACAAGGCCGAAGGAGCTCGCACGTTCGAATCAAAACTCGCCCAAGGCGAGTTCTTGTTCAGTTCTTCTAGGTGCCTATGTTGCCATTAGATGAAAATGAAGCCTCTAGATGCTACAGATGTCGTCAGATCGAGCCATGTTTCCACCACCCGATCATCTCTGTCGATATGATCTAGGTCGTAGAAGGCGAACCGTCGTCGCGTTGCGAGCGTAACACGTGTATAGGTGAAGCCATCCAAACCGTTCGCTTGCGTCTTATTAGGTGTAAATTGCATATCTAGCCCCTGTCTTTTTTGTATTTAGTAATTATTTTTTAAATAAAAGTTTATGTTGTAAATGGGCATTTTACGTTTAATCCCCTTATCTTTATGTATTTGCACTTTAGTCCCTACCAACGTCATGTGCAGTCCTCACGTGACGGTGGAAATTTTGAAAAGTAAGCCCTAGCATTTTTATATATTATAAATTAGTCTTTAAAAATTAAATAAATGTTTTATCATTGGGTAAATTACATTTGTACCCCCAGATTTTATTTTATTTACAGTTTTGCCCCTGTCAGGATATGTATTTTCGTAACTTTTGTCTTATAGTAAAAAAGCTAACTTGCTCCTAAAAATCAACAAAAAATAGGATTAGATGTTTTATGCATTATACTTACATGCCACATGTCCACTTTGCATTTTTTTTGCATTTAGTCTATTTATTAAAAGTAAAAAAGTAGCCTAAATAATCTGTGTCTAAATTATAAAATACCAAAAAATATAAAAACTTTTTGAAAAATTCCAAAAAGATCTTATGGTAAATTTTGATATTTATTGAGTCCAGAAAACAAAAACCCCTAAAAATAAGAAAAAGAAAGTAAAAAAAATCAGAAAGCTCCAAAATCCAACAAAATCCAACATTTGATAAATACAAGAAATTTATCACCGGTCGTGCATTTCACACAAGGCGGGAACACAATCGCTGTAGTGACCGATGAAAACCTCGGGTTTAATCAACATATAACCCACAATAATTAATCAAGCAATGAAGTACCAAAAATGTGGAGTTAAAATTTATTATAACTTTACAAGCAAATGCGTATAGGTGTAAGGTTGTGTAGAGGTCGAACACTGGGAGCAAACAGGAGAAGGAGGCACAATAAATGCACAAAAATTCTGCCTTTTAGCTCTTGTCCATTTTATTGTTTTTGTGGGTTTTTTATTTATATATTTTTATTATATTTTTGGTTTTATATTTTTTATTTGATTTTTAATTTTCTAATTTTGTATTTTTTATTTTATGTTTTTTATCTTTTTATATTTCTTTTTGATATAAATATAATGTATATTTATATATGTATATGTATATATACAAGATAAGAAATATATATATATATACTATATAGATAAAAATATGTAAAAATAGTCAAAGTAGAGTAAATAATATATTTTTGCAATTTTGTAATTTTCTAATTTTTTTATTACTTTTCTGGAATTTTTGCTAATTTTTATTTATTTTTAAAGTTGGAAATATCCCAAATATGGGATTAATAAATAATTTAAAGTTGATTTGGGTTTTAAAAATAATAAAATAAGTCCCAAAATTACCCAAATTAATTTTAATAAATAAAAAAATACACAGATAATTATAAAATAGAAAAATATATTTTTTGTATTTTGTATAATTTTTTATATTTTTTGTTGGATTTTGTAGCTTTATGATTGTTTTACTTTTCTTTTTCTTATTTTTAGGCGATTTTGTTTTCTGGACTCAATAAATATCAAAATATACTTTATTTAATTTTTTTGGCATTTTTTAAAAAGTTTTTATATTTTTTTGTATTTTAAAATTTATACAGGGATTATTTATGCTCTTTTTAATTTTAATAAATAGCTTAAATGCAAAAAAGAAAAGTGGACATGTGGCGTGTAAGTACAATGCAAGGATAATCTAATCCTATTTTGTTGTTGATTTTTAGGAGCAAGTTAGCTATTTTTAATAAATAGGTAAAAGTTACAAAAATACATGTCCTAGAAGGGGCATAAGTGCAAAAAAAATAAAGTCTAGGGGTACAGATGCAATTTAATAAAGCATTTATTTAATTTTTAAAGACTAATTTACAATATACAAAAATGCCAAGGTTTACTTTGCAAAATTTCCACCGTCATGTCGGGACTGCATGCAAAGCTAGTAGGGACCTAATAATATAGATATTATATAAGTAATATGTGTCTAATATATATATATATATATATATATAAAAGGATTTTTATCGAAGTCGATACTTAGTCTAAATAGAGAAAATAAAATGTTTTTATGATTTATATATTATACTCTATTTTTATAATTTTAGAGAATTTGTCTAATTATGGGTTTTTAAAGTGACTAAATATACAAAATAATGAACAGATTAAATATCTTAGATTGTTTTGAATTTAATAAATAAATATATATATATATTTCCAAAATTAACTAAAAACTATATTCAGTAGATAATATATATAGTAATGAAAATTCACAAACAGAAAGATGTATTTTTGGATTTTTTATATAAGTATTTCTAATTTTTATAAGGATATTTGGGTCTTGTAGTTTTTAGATTTTATTGATTGTATTTATATTGATTTGCATATGTGGAAGATAATACTATAATATAGATAATATATTTTTTAGAATTTTTGGATAATTTTTATAATTTTAAGGTTTTTATATTTAGATAGGAAAAAATGTATGTTTTTGGATTTTTAGAAAATAGGAAAATTCCTTAAAATTCCAAATAAAATTACGCATGAACAAGCAATGTCAAGCATCTAACATAATTTTCCAATAATATTTAGAGTAAAAAAATACTTATAATGACAAAACTACATAAAATAAAGGGATTTTTACCTGGCAGACCCTATAAACTTTGCCAATCACCTCCACGACCTTTGAAACAACCTAATTCCCCCCTCGACCCCGTGAACTTGCCAACTCTTACCCCATGAACCCTCCGGGTAATATGTTTTAAGCCCGTAGCAATTCTTGGGGTAATTTATAGGGTCGATGGGGTAATTACGTTAAGCAAAAGGTCGTAGAGGCATTTTAAAATGTTTATAAGGTTTGCTGGGTAAAAATCCCTAAAATAAAAATGTTACATATATAAGGAACTATTTGCAATTAAGTAAAAATTATCCTTAATTTCAAAATTGGTTCAGAGAAACCTGAGGATATATATGCAAATTTTATAGTACCTGATAAGTTGCAACACATGAGGTGGAAGGACTAATTTGTAAATACACTAAAATTAAGGGTCCTTTTTAGCAAAATACCCTAAAAATATTGCATGGGAAATCATATTTACAAAACTAAATATTAAATAAAAATTTTCGAGGGGTCAGGTGTAAATTACCACTATCTTGCACACTATCCAACAGTAGAGATGATTTTTCTTAAGAGCATACACGACCCAAATTCATCGATACCACTTCAGCGATGAACATACGCGATTAGATCCAAGATGCGATAGGAGGGCTCCTTATATTTGCAATAGGATGGTAGGGACAAGAACTGGGATGCCTCTACAATCCGACGACTACTGTTGCTCACGAAGAACATGGAAGAAAAGATGTTCTTCCCTGTTATGATAGGTCGATTCATCCTCCTTCGTCCGCCTCTGACGCACGCATATGGATCAAATGATTCCTGCTGCTCCTCCACAACTTGTAGCGGATTGAAAAAGGTTTGGGCCTCACTAATGAGAGGCATGGTTGTCAAGGGAGAAAGTTGACCTGGAAGAGGTTTTTTGGACTTCGAATCATCCCCAGATGGGAGCTCAGGTCATGTAACCTGCACAAAAAGAGAAAGGCCTCGAGGGAAAACTATCTCGTCCCGTTATAGAGGGGAATCGAGCGAGGGATAGTGGAATGGGGTTGATCTCCAACGACGATGGTGAAGGAGATATAGTGCTTCAATTTGATCAAAATCGAAGGTGGAAGAGGTTATCTGGATAGTGGAGAAGTGAAGAGGTTTGAGGTGTGGTGGGTAATGGGTTGCAATAGTTGATCAAACACGATGAACTAATTGTACTATCCGGAGAGTCTAGTTTGTGCTTGCTTTATTGGTATCAAAGTCTTATCTCGTAGTGATAACTACTCAAATTTAATCAGGCTCCTTGAGCACTCACTTTCTCTTAGGTCGAACTCTTTCTTCTTCTCATTGGCCTCAGGGATAGTGCCCTCTTTTCCTGTGGGCATGAGGATCGTGCAGGGAAAACATGCTTTGAACCCGTGACTTCTGGCATGACAGACCATCACTATAACTAACTGAGCTATTTCCTCGCTGTTCATTTAAACTTTAGTGAGAACTTTCACGAACTTTAACTTTTGGAATTTTGGTTTCAAGAGATGAAATTAGGCTAAACAAAAGGTATATCTACATTATTGAACTAAAAACAAAACTAAAATGTTAGAATAGAGAACTCACTTGGTCAGGTTCATTAATCCATGATTCATGTACTTTATATGGAGATTTTAGCATCCCCTTAATAAATCACTAATTAATCCCCTAAAATCAATTTATTAACATTCACTAACTATGCTAAAACTAGGGTTAAATTCTACAAGCAAATAACCTTATTTTTAAACTTGATTGAACCTATTATTTTATGTACAAAAAATTATTTTGACCTAATTCTTTCCCTAATATATTCTTTTATTAATTAACTAACTTAACATAAAGAATCAAAATTCATAAAAATCAGAAAATCAGTAGAAAACACAAAAGTCTAACATTGTATATTTTACACATATTTTATCTTTATTCATTTTATTTTACAATTTGATAACCTATAAAAATCCACAAAAATTAGATTAAGTATGTATATACTGTATATAAACTAATTCACTATTTAAAATTAAATTAGAATACAAAAAAATCATAAAACATAAAATATGCTATTTTATTATTTAAAGAGTACCACCAAAAATATTTTTTGTACAGATGACCTTTTTGATTTTGAATCCTTTACGAAAGTGGTGGATCTCATCGAGATGAACAACTTTCATGTTGACTACTTTCTTATTTGAATTCATTTACTATTTCTTTTTAAATTTATTTTTGATTTTTATGCGAGTAACATGTGGGAACTCCTGGAGCTACCACGTGTCACCACCTTTTCTTTTATTTTTTAAAATTTTAATTTTATTATTTTGTTTTACTTTTATTTTTTATTTTTCCTTTTCCCTTTTCCCTCTCCTTTTCTCTCTCCTCGCTCCTCTCTCCTCCCCCCTCTCTCTCTCTCTCTCTTCTCCAGGTTGCGTGCCATGCACATGAGCCCTCCCCTACCTTCTCTCTCTCCCTGGCACGTGTGTAGCATATGTCGTCTCCTCCCTCTAACAGCAAATGTTACGCACGTGTCTCCTCTTCTCTAAAGTTGTTGCACCCTCCTCCCTCGCAAATGCTCCTCCTCCGTCGTTACATGCCTCCCGCAATGGTCGCTCGCGCAGGCTCGTGTGGAGCCTCGGGTCTGGGGTCGAGGAGTAGATGCCTGAGGCTCCATGTGGCATTGGAAGGTAGCTCTGGCTGACCTAAGCCTTGAGGCATGGGTCGAGACTCGAGGCATCAATGTGGAGGCCGGAGAGCCATTGGATCAAGGGATATTCCCTGATCCAACAACGATGAATGAGCCAAACAACAGTGAGGCAATCTGATAATGGTAGAGGACTGGAGTCAGCCTGGACATACGCTTGAGGCAGAACGATGGATAACGATTGGCAAAGGGGTGCTCCAAGTGGTGCGGGTAGCTGGAGTTGGTGAAGTCAGAGTCATCAGGCGGAGCGAGTCGAGGTGAGGGTGGCGATGATCATCTATAGGGCGGAAGAGCAGCTGGCGAGGGCGTCAGGGAAGGCAAATCTAAGGAGTGTTAGGACTCTGATGTGGCAGTGCTCGGTGGTGATGCTGGTAGCCGACCATGGAAGGGAGGAGACGAGGATGCGGTCGACGGAGCTGCTAAACGGAAAGAGAGGCATAGTGTATCAAGGAGCATGTGGTTGTATGGAGTAATAGGAAGGAGGTGCATGAAGGTAGTAGAGGAAAGAAAGGGGATAAAGAAGACGAAGAAGGTGGTTGCCTGGAGACGGAGTGGCTAAGGCCTCCTCTTGATCTTCGCCTCGACCGCGGGCGAAGTCACGACGAAAATTAGCAGCAACGGAGGTCCTATTGCACGTGGAGGACTCCTCAGCAGATCACACCATAGTGTCGTAACTCGTAGGTGATTTCTACTATCACCAGTAGGGTTCCTGAGCTCTCTCATTGAAGGATGATGATCAGATAATGATGGAGATAGGCCGGGATTTATAGGAAGAGGGGGAGCGTAACAACGATGCAGGGAGCTCAACACCTCCTCTACCTTCGTCCCCTGTCGTCGGAGACGAAGAGCATCGGGTTCCACCTCCCGTCGCACTCAAGCCCTCCACTTCATTCATGCATGCATTCCCTTTCTTCGGCTATTAGATTAACGCTGCAGGTACTTTCTCTTTCCATGGTCGAACATCATCGTCGGAGCTTCTTCGCCAAGCAACATCTCCTACCTACTTGAGTCACCAGCCTCCTCCAGACGGTCCAGTTGCTTCGCCGAGCTTCAAGGTTTCTGTCCAAGTGGTCAAGAGCAGCTTGGGACCTTCACCGACAACAGAGGGGAGTGGCAGAGCTTGGAGTCCTTCGCTGGAGGTCAGAACCAGCCGCCACATAGCGGAGGAGGAAGAAGGAGCAGATGTCGTTGGATGAAC
The DNA here is from genome assembly GCA_037367405.1 of Ottelia alismoides. Classification (NCBI taxonomy): domain Eukaryota; kingdom Viridiplantae; phylum Streptophyta; class Magnoliopsida; order Alismatales; family Hydrocharitaceae; genus Ottelia; species Ottelia alismoides. The sequence continues at coordinate 173,333 of JAZKJV010007996.1, read as the reverse complement.
CTCTCAGGTGCTCATCCAACTGAAGGATATGGTATAATCCTCAAGCGCATCATGGAAGCATGAGCGTCGTATTAAATACGATGAGGAACGACTAGTCGCACTAGTTGTTCTATGTAGCAGAATTTTAAAAAAAAATTCATGCGACAAAACCACATGATCCAAGAACACTTTTCGGATCATTTCGTCTGAACCAAAAACGGTTCAAAGAGGAAGGGGAAGACTGGGGTAGATTTTGAATGGTGGTCAACAGGGCTACAAGATCGAGGGTTAACGAGAAGCATGTTGATCCAAAGCCCAAGATAGGCCATAGGCGTGTAAGTTGGATCATAGGGGCGAAAGATTGTAGAAGGAGTCGACATGAAACGATGAAAGATGTGGCCTCGATAAATCTGCAAAAGCGGGTCAAAAACGAGGCTGACACAGGCTACAGGACCTAGGGCAGACAGTTGACCGAGGTCAACTGTGACTGCCACCTGGTTGGTCCACGTGGACCAACCAGGAAAAAGGCCCTAAAAAAGATTTGAAAATAGAATTAAAAATAGTAAATGATATTATTAATTTTAGGTTATTAAATAAAAAATATTTATTATTTTATAAAGTATTTTATTCAGATTTTTAATTATTTTTATGAAGTGTATTTTTACAAGTTTACTTTTATACCTTTTATAGGTATAATATCTATATATTTTATTCTTTTATTTTTTTTTGTATATTTAATGTTATTTATTTTTATTCATTATTTTATAAAATTATAGAATACTTTTATACACTTAATTATATTTTTATTTTATTTTTCTGAAGTGTTTTGTATATTTAATAAAATATAAGTATGTGTTATATAGGTATATTTATAGGTATAGTACCTATGTATTTTATATACATGTATGTTTATTTTGTGTTTTATTTAGGTTTATATTCTGATTTTAATGCACATACTTATTATAATTAATATTTACAAATATAAAAGTATAAAAATATAAAAATAATGAATAAATAATAAATTGAATATTTCAATCAGTACAATTATACAAGTAGGGTCCAAAACTCAACTTTCAAACTGTAGCTCCGCCAAATATGAAACCACTGCCATTAAATAGTTTATTTTTAACTATATACAATTAAAGGTGAGTTTGCTGAAGGTCAAAGACGTCGATTAATGCGCGGGAGGAATGCGACTTTCGAATGAACGAGCTTCAGGTCAAAATCAGTCCGGCATGACCCCACTTCTTTGTTTTCGATCGGAGCATCAAGCAGTGCAACCCGGTTCAGCGGGAAGTCATAGCGATTAGCCTAGGAAGCTGCATCTGATGCTGTTGTCGGGGAAGCTTTTCCTGAAGCCCGCAGCAATCCTGTTGTTGGTCCCAAAATGATAAAGAATTAATTAAAAAGTATAGGCATTTGACCCTTATCTCCCCCTACTTTATTCATTGTCTACCTATTCATCAAGATGCCTAGGTCTCGGGGGTTTGGGTCATAAAATATTTACAATATTTTATTCTTTTTCTTTTCTTTTATTTATTCTATAATTTTGGCTTTAATTACAGTATTTTATACACTAATTACATGTACATGCATGAATGCTAAGATGATGTATTTAATGGTATTTACACGCATTTGCTAGGGTTTTTGAGGCCAAAATGATAAATAAAGATGATGAAATGTTGATTCACCAGCTAGTCCTCAGGGAGATGATGCAAACTATGTCAATCAAATCTGGGGATTGCTGGCATCAAATCTCAGGTCCTCAATAGCAATCAATCAATAATCATGAGGGCATAAGATCATAGAGGGATGAACAATCATTCCATCACAATGCGTCCCTCAGGTTAATCCAATCTAGTTGAGATGGTACAAAAGATAAAAAGGAATGCTCAAAGTGTCACGGGTGGATAATAGAAGCATGAGATCGAGGATGGGTCAATCAAGAAGATGAGAGACATCATGTGGGTTCCGCACACCTTTGCTAGGAAGTCCAAATCAGAATAATCAATCAATCCTCAAAATCAAGATGGGTGGAACCTCGAAATGGATAGATCAATCAAAACGCATGGAATCTTCATAAAATCATCAGAATTCATCACATCCTCAATCCGGTGCACGAGATCAAAATCATAATCAATAATCACACGTAATAATCGTGCATCATAAAAGAAATCCTCAAGAAGCTCCAAGCACAAATCTCAAGTCAGAGTAACAAATGTAGGGTATCAATCTCAACGTCCTTTAAAACATGCCCGACTTACTCCAAAAATAAATGTAAGTCAAAATCCTCGATGATGGTGATACCTACCTGCACAACAATCCCGTGTAATAGAAGAGATGATATGGGGGACACGAGGAGGGTGGACAAGAAGAGAGACCGAAATAAATGGCGAAGATGATTGAGCTCAAGAGCCAATATCACGACTCAACACAAATGAGGAGATATATGTATAAGAGAGATAGAGAGACTCAAAGATGAAAAAAAATGGATGACTCACATGGATGGGACCGATAACTCAAAGAGATATGAAAATGCAAATGGACTCCATGTCACAAGCAATACTCAAAGCAAACCCCCGATTCACCTACTCAACACAGTGAAGACCGAGATGTGGTCTTTTTATCTTGTCGATTTTAGAGTTAGGTGATCATAAAAGGTTGCACACACCGGAGTTAGGCTTTGGGATTGGGGCACTAATCCTTAGCGTGTACGTAAAAATAAAATGCTTAGACAAGGAGGGGGTTGCTCTCCACATTTTATTTTAAGTCCAAAAGAGTTAGCAATCCCAATTTTACTTTTGATTATCACTTTTTTTGGTTATTTTTCAATGCACGTGCCTAACAGGTGTTTCAATTCCATTGAGCATCCTAAGTGAACAAAATCAGAGGGAGAAGGCCGGAAAAGTCATGCAAGTCGGAAATCGCATGATGCATGCCAAGTAAGAGGACTTACAGTGCTTCCCAGCTCTCTCCATGCGGGATGCAAGACATAATTGAAATCCTATGCTATATGCAAATGCAATTCGATGAAATCGCCATAGCTGAGGATATATTATTACCATGAAGCACCATTTTGCAAAATTTTGACTAAGTCCAAAACATGATCTATAGGTATATGCAATGTTTATTAGATGTGTGGCCTTAGTCTATCGAACAAGCACATCCTAATCTAGGGCTCATTCACTCAAAACAAAGAAAATAAAATAAAAAGTGAAAAGCATCAAAACCGTCGAGGCCCCCAAGGGAACAATCCCTCGGGCACTGGACCTCGAGAAGTCGGAGTGTCTGAGAGTCCTGTATTATTACATGCCAAGTGTCACTCTCTCACATAAAATTACAAAATATATATTATTTTTTTAAAGAAAAATGAGGAATAAAATGAAGCTCATGAACTGTCTCAAAAATTCCACCATATCTGAATTGATTGCTCTCTTCTACCGGCTCAGTCATAATGCCAACTTCGCCTTGCTTGGGTGCATAAGTCCTCCGTCGCGTCGCAGTCCCTAGCAACAAATTCAAACTTGAAAAAGTGTCAGACAGTTCTCAATAATATCAAATAATAGAGAAAAGAAAATAAAAAAATAGACACAAAAATAAATAAATGAATGAACAAGAGATGATAGACAAAAAACAAATTATCTCCTAATACGTGACGTTGCTCCCCGGCAACAACACCATTTGATATATGTGAAAAATTTATCATCCGTCGTGCATTCCACAAAAGGTGGGAACGCAGTCGCTGTGGAGACCGACGAAAACCTTGGGTTTAATCAACAAATAACCCACAATAAATAATCAAGCAATGAAGTACCAAAAATGTGGAGTTAAAATTTATTATAACTCTACAAGAAAATGTGTACATGCGTAAGCATGTGTAGAGGTCGAACACTAGAAGCAAGTGTGAGGAGGAGGCACAGTAAAATGCAAAAAAATTATGTCTTTTAGCTCTTGTCCATTTTATTATTTTTGTGGGTTTTTTATTTTATATATTTTTTATTTTATTTTTGGTTTTATAATTTTTATTTGATTTTTAATTTTTGATTTTTGATTTTCTTTTTATATTTATATCTTTTTATATTTCTTTTTAATTTAAATATAATGTATATATATGTATATGTATAAAAATAAGATAAGATATACATACAATATATATATATATATATAAATATGTAAAATTGTCAAAATAGAGTAAATAATATACTTTTACTATTTTTGCATTTTTCTAATTTTTTTGTTATTTTTCTGGAATTTTTGCTAATGTTTATGTATTTTAAAGCCAAAAATATCCCAAATATGGGATTAATAAATAATCTGAAGTTGATTTGGGTTTTAAAAATAATAAATAAGTCTCAAAATTACCCAAATTAACTTTAATAGATAAATAATAATATATAGATAATTATAAAATAGAAAAACATATTTTTGGTATTTTTGTAGAATTTTTATATTTTTGTTGGATTTTGGAGCTTTCTGATTTTTTTACTTTCCTTTTTCTTATTTTAGGGGTTTTTTATAGCTTCAATAAATATCAAAACATACCATATATATTTTTTTTGGAATTTTTTTCAAAAAGTTCTCATATTTTTTAGTATTTTGTAATTTAGACAGGGAATATTTAGGCTCATTTTTAATTGTAATAAATAGATTAAATGAAAAAAATGCAAAGTGGACATGTGGTGTTTACGTACAATGCATGTAGCATCTAATCCTATTTTTCGTTGATTTTTAGGAGAAAGTTAGCTATTTTTAATAAATAGATACAAGTTACAAAAATACATGTCTTAGTAGGGGCATAACTATAAATAAAATAAAGTCTGGTGGTACAGATGCAATTTACCCTACATTATAAAACATTTATATAATTTTTAAAGACTATTTACAATATACAAAAATGCCAGTGTTTACTTTGCAAAATTTCCACCTTCACGTGGGCACTGCACTTGATGTTGGTAGGGACCAAAGTGCAAATACATAAAAATCAGGGGCTTAAATATAAAATGCCCTATTTAATTACAAGGTAAACTTTTATTTACAGAACTAATTATTAAATACAAAAAAGGTAGGGGTCGTATATGCAATTTACCCATAATAAGGAACGAGCGAACGATCTAGATGGCTTCACTTATACACGTGTTGCGCTCGCAACGTGATGATGGTTTTTCTCCTGCAGCCTAGATCAGATCAGCGGAGATGATCATGCGGTGGAAACGTGGCTCGATCTGACGACATCTGTAGCATCTTGAGGCTTCATCTTAATCCAACGGCAACGGAGGCACCTGGAAGAACTGAACAAGAACTCGCCTCAGGCGAGTTTTGATTCGAACGTGCGAGCTCCTCCTGCCTTGTGCGTCACTGCTGAGCATCTCTCTGACTTCTTGGAAGTCTCCTACGTCAATTGAGCCCCACAACATGGCCAGAGAATCAACCAAGAGCTCAGACGGAGCCTCGGATCTAGGGGTCCTGTTCTTCACTTCGATAGGACTCAATAACCCTTTTCAGAACCCGTAAGAATGTTAGAAATACTCGCGAGGGGAAGGGGAAGGTCCTGGCATTTATTTGGTGGTGAATCGAAGCGAGGTGAGGTGGAATGACCCTGCTCCGACGAGCGATGGAGGTGGAGCATGGATTCCCAGATCTAGGGCAAATTTGGTTGGATAAGGGTGCTAGGTAGGTGGAGAAACGGAAGGGGAACGAAGATGAGGCAGTCAGCTGGTCGGTCAATGACGTTCTCACAGTGGTAAATCTACGAGCTAATCACTAATCTAATTGCATAATTGAAAAGCTAGAACGAAATTCTATCTAAAATGAATAAAGTGCACAGCTCATACCTGGCCGAAGCTAAGGAACAGACACGTCGCTGAAATGGTGTCGTGGGTGCACCTCCTCCATCCGTGAGCCGCCGTGGAGCTCAGGGTACCTCCCCCTGTCACGGGGATGCACGCTAGGCCAAGCCCAGGGGATTTAGGATGTAGGAAAATGACCAAATTTGAGGAGGAAGATGGAGGTCTTTATTTATACACAATGATGGCATCCTTATTTGACAAGCCTAGATCGAAGAATCAGAGTTATACACAATGGATCTAATGATCGGGCGAGTATGTACACTCATCATGGAGCATTTCGTATGAAGAAAGCTACAGCGATTGATGGATGGATCACCCACGAAAAAGGGAGTAAAAGCAGGGAAAATATAGATCTGACGTTGAGCTTGGATGGGACAGTGGACCAGAGGTCAATGGCCCGAGCTCTGCCATTGGGCCACATCAGTCCACTAAACGACAAAACAATAATTTTATTCGAAAATATTTATTTTAAAAATAGTAAATAATTTTATTAATTTTTAAATATAAAAAAATGTTTATTATTTTATGTAGTATTTTATTATGATTTTTATTTTTTTGGTATATTTTATTACAAGTTTATTTTAATGGCTTGTTTATAGGTATAATTACCTATATTTTATACATTTTTATTTTTATCTTGTATATTCTATTTTATTATTTTATTCTATTATTTTATATATTTATAACTTATTTTTGTGAGTATAAATATATTTTTATGTTATTTTTATGATGTTATCTGTACACTTAAATAAATCGATATGTATATTATGTAGGTATATTTATAGGTTTTTTACCTATGTATTATATACATCCTTTTATTTAATGTATTTTGAAGATTTTAATTTCGGTTCTGTTTTTTTTTAATAGAATATGTATAATATTTACAATTTTAGAAAAATATACAGAATAAAAGAATGAAAGAATGTATTTCCCTTTTACTTATATACATATAGAAACATAGGTGTTTTGTCTATGCTTTTACATAAACTTATTATATTTTTTTTCATTTTCTTTATGGTATTATCTTAGTTTTAATATACACATGTTATAAATAATATTTACAAAAATATAAAAATATGAATTTGTAAAAGTAATAAGAGATGAATAAAATGAATGTTTTAATCGGTAGAATGTATAATAGGGGTCAAAAACCTAACTTTCACACAATAACTCCAAAAAATATAAAACCACTACCATTAAATAGCTCGTGAAAAGTTATATACAATTAAAGGTGATTTTGATATGTTTTCAGTTTTTATTTTAAAGATATGGGTCCGTGAAGTTTGGTTTCTGGCTTTTTATTTTGTGTATAAAATGTACATAGTGTCTTATTTTTGTACAAACTCAATTTTGTATTTTTATTTACTTTATTATCTACAAATTTCACGTACAAAGTTTCTTTATTCGATGAATAAATAATAGAATATAAAATAGGTGTCAAAATGAATAAAAGAATGAATAAATAATTGTGAATTTTATTTTGTATTTAGCCCTTATCTCCCCCTACTTTATTCCTTGTCGACCATCTCAATTCTTGACTTGGTCTCGGGGTTTAGGGTCATAAAATATTTTCAATATTTTATTCGTTTTTATTTTCTTCTCTTTATTCTATAATTTTAACATTAAAAACCTTATTTTATATACAAATAATACAATAAATAATGAATACTATTATGAACAAATTGAGGCTATTTACATGCATTTGCTAGAGTTTTTAGGGCCAAAATGATAGAATAAAGAATGTTGAATGGAGATTCATCAATTATTATACATTATTAGATATCTTATTTAACATAAAAAATAAATAAATAATTTAAAAACAAAATACATAATAATATAAAAATACAAAACAAGTTAAAATCCATAAAATTGAATATAATTAAAAACCCACATAAAAATAAGAAAAAACAGAAAAATACAAAAATAATTCTTATTAAATAGAAATAATTACTTAGAATTATCTAACGTCAAATTTGCTCCCAAAGCGACACTCTACATACTTCCACCTTTACATACACATTTGTATAGAGTTATAATAATTTTGCTGGCGTACACACTTAATTAATTGATCTATTTAATTACAAGTTAATTATTTCTTATCTGTGAATTGGTCGTCACAACGATTTCTAGGCAAGCATGTTAGCTCTAGTAGACTAGTGCTCGAGTAAACAATCAATTACATGTTGATAGGATCAATAGATTGATAAAGGACGAACCCTTAGATTTTCTACATGTCCAAACTTTACCTACCTATAAACATTACATTCGAGGTAAAATGATCAGAGCATCCTTATGAAATAAGGATACACGATTGATGAATCTGTGATTCATCGCTAAAAGTTGAAATTAGAGCTTTGTCCCCGGGTATTTAGCTTCATATTTCCCTTTATCTTACATAAATAACATTCATGCATCAATCCACAAAATATGCATTTTAGCATTCATCATTGCATCCAAATAAGAAGCCACTCCTTGTGTAAAATTCACTGTAAAACATCCACCTATTCATTTATATTTTATCCCAACTAAAATAAAATAACACCTTCCTTATAGTGTGTACACCATTAATTAATAATATAGGGAATAAGGCCAGAGTTCTCTCTTGTAAAATACCCAATAAAACCCTAAACCCCCTGGACCATAGAATGCCCATATCTCTCTCTTACCAACTCTGAATTAGGTCTACTCACCTTCATAGTAATATACATTCAGAGACCTTCAAAATGAGACTAATTTCATTCAATTTGGAGCTCGTAGGCAAAAGTTGGGTTTTTGGGCCTCCTTGTATACTATACATTTGTATATTTGTATTCTTGTCTTTTTGTATCACATTTGACCTCATCTCCATTTTTGGTCAACATGAAACTTTTAGGTCTCATCGAGATCTATAATTTTCATGTTTTGAGTTTTTCCAAATTCGGCCTCCTTCTCCCTCTAATCTTATTTTTTCCCCAGACACTCACAACTGGCCACGTGATGCCCTCTGATTGCGCCACGCGGTTCGCTCCCTTAAACCTATCCGCATGCGCCCTGGACCATTGGATCTTCATCTAGATCCAACGACCCAGTGATCTCCACGTTCGCCTTAACTCACCACCATCAGATCACTCCCTGGATCTTATCCGCACCGCTCGTTCGCGCTTCGCCCAGAGTCCACCACATGGCACTCTATGCACCCTCCGATCTCGCTCCAGGCACCTTGATCTTCACCGTTCATCATCGCAATTGGTTTCAACCATCCGATTGAACCCCTAAGTCCATCTCAGTCGCGTGGTGTGTTTAGAGTCCTCCGATGTCGCACCTTAGATCTAATCTCAGGCGTCGATCCATGCCTCCATCTGGACGGTTGGATCACGAGATCCAACGGTCGAGACGTCGTCGTCAACCTCCGCACGCCCCGCGCCCACGTTCTCCACCGTGCACAAGGGGCCGCCCCCTTTCTATTTTCGGCTCCATGCCGACCATCTTCTCCGACCATTGACGCCACCACGATGGAGCCCACTCATCCCTCATTCTTGCCAGCCCCCTCGATCTCCATGACAACCCTCAAAGTCGCTCCACGACATCCACGAACACCACATCCTACCCATCCCTGCCGTCACCCTCATCCTATAAATCAGCCACCTCCAGCCACTTTCACCCCCATCCGCCACCACGGAGAGTGACTCCGAGATCCCACCGTCAGATTGGTGACAACGATTTGATCCTAGGTCGAGCGACGACCGAGTATACCTCTGGCGAGATCAACGACCAACTACTGCCGTGTCGCAGCTCCTCCAAGGTGCTGCACGAGCTCAGGCCCCTCTACCGACCTTCAAGCGAAGACCTGGAAGCTTCCCCAGAGCTTCTAACCCCAGGTAGACTCCTACATCTCTCCCCCGATCTTCTTTTTCCTTTTCCTTCTCCTTCTCCGATTTAATTCACCCTCCACGAGCATCTTATCGCTCCGCCGAGCATCCTCCGAGCTCTGCAACGGAGCTCTGATCTTCATGCTACCCTTAGCTTCCTCAGACGACGCACTTCACCTTCACCCGATGCCAGATCCACCACCGTGGCGGAGTCCGATCACCGATCACGCCCACTGCTCTATAGGCCTCACACTTCATTCTACATCACTCCATGGACACAACGCACGCTTCGGCTATCTTCTAACCCCCTTGCAGGTACTTCCATCTTGATTGGCCGGAGGCTCTTCGGAGCTGCATTCGAGCTCCTCCGCCACCGCACTCCAGAGTGTCTCCTCCACTCCTGAGACCACCGGATGCTTCGCCAGTGATGAATCTCGGATTCACCACTCTAAGTCTCATTAATTGAGCTCAAGTCCCTCAAAATCAACTGCATTTCTGCATTTATTTCGCATAATTAGCATTTATGCATGATTTCATAAGAATTGCATTTTAGCATTAATTTCTGCATAAAATAAGAAGCCAAAAATCCAAGCCAAAAATGACCTGTAAATAGCCTAACTTCCCCCATTTTTAACTCCTTCATGCTAACTCCGAATGACACAAAACCACATCCACTGTGTGCACATCACTAATAAGAATAAATAAAAAATACAAAAAAATCACTAACCCTGTTAGGTGGATCAAAAACTCAAACCCTAGTTTCAGGATTTTTGGACTAAAAGCCACATATATTCCCCATCCAGTGTCTGATTTGATCCTACTCACTTTTGAACTAATACACATTCAATTACCTTCAAAACAAGACCAAGTTCAAGTGAATCGGAGCTCGTATGTGAAAGTTGGGTTTTGAGCCTCTTTTGTACATTGTATATTTTAGCGGTTTTCTGACCTGTATTTTATGTTTATATTTTCTTTATCAATAAAAATCCAAAAAAATTAGAATTAGGTGTCTTTTATTTATCTTTGATTTTTTCTTATTTTTTCGGATTTTTATCTTGCTTAAAATTGACAAAAAAATGAGAAAACCCAAAAATCAAGGTATTCTATGTACATGGGATACCCCAAAAATTCACTTTTTACATTTGACCGATTTTGTCTTTGATGTCTTCATGAAAGTTGTAGATCTCGTCGATACGAGCATTTTTCTTGAAGAAACTTTTTCGATCCGAGGTCATTTGCTATTTCTTTTTGATTTTACAAAGTTTTTATTCTGGATTTTTCTGGTGCTGACACGTGGCAGCCCCAGAGGCCGCCACGTGTCAGTCGGTTTTGGGCATTTTATATTCTCGTTTTTATAAAAAAATAAAGCGGACGCACTTGCGTCGCACGTGCCTCCAAGGCACGTGCTCTGCACGTGCCCCGCCTCTTTCCAAGTGACCGCCACGTGGCCCTTTCGCGGCCGTTCGATCAGCGGCCGATCGAACGGCCGCTGTGCATCTTCTCCAACGCACCTCCCCTCCGCGGATCTCGCCAACGGCCCCCCCGTCTACGCCGGTCAACACCAACCTCCCCCGCCCTTCCCGCACCGGTCATCCGCAATCACCGCCCCGCAACCAACTCCCGTTCGACTCGGGCCTCCCCTCATCGGCCAAAACTCCCTCGTAGCCTTATTTAACCACCACCGCGCCACAGTTCCGCCCATCCGCCGATATACATAACGTCCAGGCAAGCCAGTGGTGACATCCCGACCTCGCCGCCGCTACGGCGAGATCCGAGGGCTTCCCAGCCCCCGTCGCAACTTGCAGCCTCGTGCTGCCGTGCTTCGCTCCGGTCCTCCGTCGAGCCTACGTCCATCGTCTCCGACCTTAAATCTCCGCTCGAAGCTCCTCCAGGAGCTACTCCCGCCACCTTCGACTCCGCCTTGCGCCATCGAGCATCGTCTACTCCGCCGACCACAACTGCTGCTCCGCCATTGGCGTCGAGCCAACGCTTCGCCGACCTCGTCTTCTCCAGCAGCTTCATCGACTCCACTGTCCACGACGCTCCGCCGACTTCTACCAGCAACGACTTTTCCACCGACCTCGCCCACCACTTCAACGCCTACGCCACCGAGCACAGAGGCCCGAGACCCTCTCACGTGACCTACACGTGCGGGAGGGATAGCCATCAACAACTACCGGTTCCGCCTCGTCTTCGTCCTCAACGCCGATCTTCTCCGAGCTCGCCTTCTCCGGTCGTCATCAAGCTCCACTTACAACGCCTCCAGCCACTTCTTCAACTTCCAGCAGCTTCTCAAGCCAACGACGTCGACCGCCTTACGATCATTGTCTCTGACCTCCATTGACAACACCTCCAATGCCTTCTTCTTCTCCGACCGTCTACGACTCCTCCGCCACACCAGGAGCTTCGCGCCACCATCTCCAGCGCGGTGCTACGCCACCGCCGCTCACGCCACCGAAGGCCCGCCCGGACACCGCCACCACCTACCGGGACTCAAAGCCCGAGGCCCCCAAGCACGTGCCTGGCACATGCTTAGGGGGAACGTCAGCAAGAGGTCAACAGGGGTCACGTGCTACGCATGTGACCCGCTGGGGAAATTACCAACATCCCCCCAGAGGTCCGCATATTCACGCACAACCCCCATCAACCAAGGGTCACGTGCCGTGCACGTGACACCTTAAAACTTTTGCAGAAGCGCCCTCCACTTTATCGATAATTAACTATAGGTCCCTTAGTGCATTTATTTTTATAATTATTTATATTGCAGAAAGACCCCTGTCTTCCCCTTTAATTTTAAACCTTCACATGACATCATTTTATTTATTTAAAAATAGCACTGTGTTTCTCATGTAATTCTCTACATTTTGACATATGGTGGGTATTTTTGTGGTCAGTGGTTAATTATTAATTAATTGTTTTGTGGAAAATTGTGTAGTTTACCCCAATTTTTGCTCTGAAATTCATAGTTGATTAACCATTGCTCTAAAAATCTCCGAAGAACCATACATTGTAGAAATTATTTTGCTTGACTCTGTGCCCAAAAATCTTTGCATTTGCATGCATAACTTGCTCTGTAAAATCATTTTTCATATTTCACTATTTAATTTTTAATAGGTATTAGACCCCACATTTCCGAGATCTAGGATTTTTCTAAGATCCATTACCTAGTGATAGATCTTAGATAATTTTATTTCTTGAAAATAAGAAGTTTTATCATTTATTATAATTAAATATTGAAAATCATGTTGTTTACATTTAAAAATTCATAAAAATTCATTCTGCATCAAAAAATTCCAAAAAAATTAGAGAGCACTCATTTCATCATCATTTACATTGTGGCCAAGTTTCATATTTTTCGGACATCGTTTAAATGAAATTTGTATTTTAGTCCCTAAAATAGGCCGAATTTGCATCGTGCATCCCTTTATTGCATTGAAAAATCCAAAAAAAAAGACCGCCTCAAAAACCGAACACAGATTGTATAGGACACAACTCTAGGTTGTTCCTTTGCCTCCTTGTGATCGACCTTGGGACTTGCCCAAGTAAAATAAACATAAAACGACTTGATTAAAATTGATTAAAAATTTGTGGTTATTTCTTGACTATTTCCGATCGCCGCCTACAATGAACAACATTAATTATTTTCATACTCGAAGATAAAAACAAATCTTTTACACGCGCGATTCCGGACCCGTTAGATGGCGCCGTTGCCGGGGAGGCAAATGACTTAGATTTTTGTTTTGAAAATTTTTGTTCGCTTTTCCGAATTCGGGTAGTCTGACCCCCGAATTTTTCATTGTAAATCCCATAATTTTTTTCAGCATTTATTTTCTTATTTATTATTTTTGAGTCACTCTCTGACATTCTCTCTCTTATTTTTCTTGCGAGGTACCTGGCGCACGTGGAGCGGTTTTTCAAGAAACCGACGCATCTTCACCGACATCTGAAGAAGCCACAATTAATTTAAGATCGAGTCGAGTCGTGAGAGAGCATAGAGTTTAGGTTTTGAATTTCTGCAAATTTTAATTTCTGTTCATTTATAGCGATGTCCGTTTGGACTCTCGCGTGTGTAAAAAGACTTTGAACTCTATTTGTAGTGTGTCGTGGCCTGTTTCACTCTCCGGTGAGGGTGGGGCCCGACTTGAGTGGCGATTAGGATAGACCTGCACATACGGCTCTCAGAGCATTTTTAATTTTTTGATTGCGCTCGTAGGATCTTTAGCCACACTTCACAATAACTAAGATGCACATTATATCATTCAACTTAGCCAAATTTAACTAAATTCTTCCCCGCTAATAGAAACTTTCTGCTTAAGTGCGGTTTTTCATCGGCTTGCACACATTTAGAGTAATTTTTCAATTCTGTCTAGCATCCCACATGGATATTGCGAGGATTCACTGTAAGTATTCTAACTGAGCATTCATCATAGTTTTCCACGTGCATCGGCTTTTCCCGAATTCCTCTCTCTTATTTTATCACATAAATCTAAAGGAAATTGGGACTGGACGATAGACGTGTATTTGTGCTCATTTAAATTCTTCAAGTGATCACCTAATTAAAACTGGGACTCTAAATATAGCCGATTTCAAAATAACCTATAAAATCAAGAATTTCTGCGGAAGAGCAACCCCGACCTTGGATGTTTCTATTTTTCTGAGTGAGCGAGAGACGACACTTAAGTATAGAGCCCAAATCCGAAATCTCAGCTCGCTAAATTTTTGCCAAGATTGATTTATCACCAACTAAAATCGAAAAGATAATAGCCGAGCTCTTACGGCTTCATTGTGTGCGTTGGTGAACCTGGGGTTTGAATTGTGTTTGCATTGGTGTGCGTGAACTGATATCGAAGATCAATAGCCGCACATTTGATTTCTCTTGACTATCCCGTGCAATCATCTCTCCTCTTTTCTTGATAATGGAACTCTTGTCCAAAAACTCTCGCAGATCCAACCCCCCATTCCTCTCAAAAATGATCGAACACCCATCAGAGCTATACTATGAAAATGAATTTGTATTGGTTAGACCCAGAACACCTCCTCCAACTTCAACAAGAGACTCTCAAACACCAACACTCTCCACAAGTCCGACTTGCTTCATGAATGACAATCCTTTATTTTGGACCAGACAGACCAACAACCGATTGAGGTCTCTACTTCTTCATATATCAACCCTCTCTTCGCCGATCATACAATTCATTCTTCTTATTCGGTAAATGTCAATCCTTCGTTCATGGGAGATGATCACCACATGATTGAATTGAACACTTCTTCACCTATTTCATCAACCCTACCCTGGAACACTAATGAACAATCATCATCTTGGATTGACCATGACAACCCCCTCTCCAGACATGACGATCATACAGAGGACTGGACTGACTATATAGAACACAGAAACTCTGTATGCTAACTCCACCATACCAAGATCCGACCACTCAAGCTCAAATGAATAAACTGTACTCGGACTGACTCCACATGTCTGGATCATATGAGGAGCCGCCTTCCATGATTATTGAGGGGATATTTCTGAAATTAATGATCATATATTGGATATTCCAAGAAATTCTCCTCTCAGCACAAACGAGAAAATGGAAGATGAAATTATCGAACACACACCGACTGCGCCTATGATTGATCATGAATTGAATTTTGAGGATGATATTTTGAGGATAAAAACAAGATTCGAATTGATGGAGGATAGATTTCAAAAATTCACCGACCGATTCATCGCATTCTATGGTAGCTCGGACATTAAAATAAATGAGGAAATGATTGGATCTGAGATTGAAAATTCTGAGGATATTCAGGGACCTAGGGACGATTCTGACAATTTCACTTCTATATATTACTCCCCTAGAAATGACTATGCCGCAGACTATCGCTCTGAATATCAAGGCCCCTTTTCATCTGAAGAACACCCCACACCCCTACACCACCCAGAAAATACCAAAAAATGGAAACATTTGAAAATCATAAAAAATTGAAAAATCAGAAAATTTCATAAAAATTGAAACTAAAGACGATCTGCGAAATTTGGATCCGACTATACGGGAAGCACTGGAAAAACGGTTGATGTTTGAACTTCCCTTTATACAGGCCATTGAACACTTCCCCGACCATAAAAGATTTATAACAGATAAATTAATGAACAAAAAGTCGGGTAGGATACGAACAAAGACTGAAAGACATATCTTGTCAATGGTCTCCTCCTTGGTGTTGAGGAGAAAAACCAAGAGCCGCATAGTGAAGCGGTTGCCAAGATTTGACTGTGAAATCAAAGACACAATTTTCACCCATGCTCGGATTGATGACGATTCACCAATCAATATCCTCCCGACCTCTGTATTCCATAAACTCAAACTCGGACCGATTCGGAAGATACGAGAGATTGATCAATTAGCGGACCAATCAATAAAGCGGCCGAGAGGAATCATTTCTGTCATCATGAAATTCCAAGGTGCTCCGCTCAAAGTAGAATTCACGATCATTGATATTGAGCATCAAGGAGAATTCACCCAATCTCCAATCATTCTCGGAAAGCCATTCTTGGCATTGGCCAAGGCGAGTATTGATTGTGAGACTCGGGAAATCAATTTCATAGCATTGGAAGCACTTAGATCTGAACATATCTTTGAGGAACCACGATCTTCTGAGGCAACCCACGAGGTCCCCGACAACCGTAACCATGAAGCTGTAGAAGAGCCCTACCCCGCAGCCACACCTGAGATAGCGGTTGTTGATGAGACTATTGGTTTAGAAAATCTCCCCCCTGCTCCATTCCCAGCCGCTCTCACCATGGAGAATCATGTATATGAATCATACGATCCGGAGACTTATGCATGGGCACACCCTGGGTCATCCTACTCTGACTACATGGATTACATCACTCGACACAGGAATGCGCCAACATCGAATCAATTGAGAAAGAACATGCAGAGACTCTCCCCAGTATTCAAATCCCCGAGGATCTCAAAATAGACAAATCTTTCTACTACGATACTGAGACATATGCATGGTCACACCCTGGAGCAAAATTCTCTGCATATCTTGACCAAATCATCCCAACTCGACAGTGCTCAAACATTCGGGAGACTAAGAACAAGCACGCAGACCGAGTACCGACCAAGGAGAATTTCAATGGCTATTCATCTGGATACTCAAGTGAACCGACACCTTCACGATGAAATAAAAAGAGAGTCACCTTTGACCTTTCGGAAGAGGAATCAGTTGATGATCCCTCATCAGGTCCGGAAAAGATGGTCTACATGAGTGAAGTCTGTTCGGCAGCCCTAAAGCCATATCTTTGTAAGGATCCAAAATTCAATTCTCGTTGGACAACTCCTGTTCCTAACTACTACTCATCCAAAGCTGATGCTCCTGCACTCTTCAAGTACACTGGAATAATTTCATATGAGCTGACTGAGACCGGTGCTTCTGAGTATTCATCTGAGGACAAACCGATTGACCCCAAGAAGGAACGAAGTCCGAGGAAACAATTGAAGAAACAAAAAGACCAGAATACTTGGAGTATGTCCACTTTCAATTACTACTCCTCTGAGGATAACTCTGATGATGGATATCTTTCATCTGACTCAAATACTTCATCTATTATCCATCATGATTTTTCTGAGGATGACATTGATCATAGTTGGGAATCATATGCTTTATCTCCATCTCATCATTACGATCTCCCACCACAGGCTCACAAAAAGGTCATCCGAAAACCGCCTTAATCATCGGCTACCCACCCTCCCTCCCGACCACATCGGTCTCCTTGTACAGCTTCTTCCTCTACTCAGTCTAAGGCCTAAGCATAGGGGGAGACCGATGCCATCTGTATATATCATTCTTCTCCTAACTCCCCTTCACTTCACTTCCACCCTTCTTCCATACTTAGGCTGATCAGAGCCTAAGTATAGGGGGGACCAACAACCATCTGTATATACTCTCCTCATTTCCCGACCACTTTTCTTTTCATTTTTTCCACTCCCTTACGCTTAGCCCAAGCTATGTCTTCCGCTTCTTGTGCTCTGAGGACACAGCACTCGCTAAGTATAGGGGGGTCTGTATATATACTTTGTATATATTTTACCCATATCTCGTACTTTCGCGTAAGTCTATATGTATTTATGGGGTGGGTACTAACTTGAAAAAACAACAACAACAAACAAGCACACAAAAAAAAGGTTTTTCTACTAACACTAATCGTGCCCAAATTTTTTGAAAAAAAAAGAAAATAAAAGAAAAGAAAGCTTCATATTCCATTTTCTGCATAAAAAACCCCTTGCATAAAATGTCAAAAAAAAGTGTCAGCATTTCACACTTCTACACTCATCCAACATCATATGCATTTGCATATGTGAAAAGTCATTGGGTTCTGAACCAAGTTATGAGTAGAAACCGAGAGTGGTCTGGACTTGACCTTAATCCACCTAATTTTCAGAGGAACTTCACTGAGAAATAGGATTTTAAGAGCTTCAGGTCTTTCTGACTTAATTCCTTAAGTTCCACATGACAATGTGCAGCGTTTGACTCTTAGTGTCTAACCTGGTCTCTTCATTCTGGGTACAACTCTGGAATAGGGAATTAATTCGCACTCTCGCACTATGCACTTAGCTCAACCCAGACGGGATGTTGGAAGACTGTGTGAGTCTTTTTTCTGGTAGCGTGGAAATCTAAAGACCGGAGTACGGGTTGAAATAAAGCTTCGGAAAAGGGATGGACGGCTGGGCACAATTTTTTCTAAGACCCCAAAAAATGTACGGAACAAAAAGATTCTATATCCGTAGGGGCGCAACAAGATCCAAGTAGAACCACCAAAAATTCCAAATACAAAGAAGCATTCTACCAAATAAATATCTGACCAAAAAGGTCCAAGCTTCAAGAACCTACAGATCTTGGTGGAGACTCGGCTACACTGGCCATCTTCACAAGGAGAGGTGACTACACTGGCCACCCTCCAGTTCTTTTCTCTTTCTTCTATCTTCTCCCCCAATTCGATTGTGAACACAGTGCGACAGACCTTAGAAGGAAATACCTGACTCCCCGAGGAAGAGTTACTGGAGAGGAGAGGAGCATGGTAGTCTGGCATTCTGGATGGGAAGAGCTAAAACCCTTCACACACCTGAGTCGGTTATTCAATGTTCATAGGGTATACTTTGGGAAGAGGATTGATCTAAGATGACTTCTGAGCCAAAACTGTGACAATGATGTGTAGAACTTGAGGGCTGTTGATTTTAAAATTCTAAGTCTCACCGAAGTTCCGACACATTATTAATCCAAAGGTCGAGTTTAGTTTCACTTTCACCTTCAGTTCATGATCTTGGTATGGAACCCAGTCTCATTTCACTTCATGGCATTTCTTTTTGATGCTCAGGGAAGAGCATGGTTTAAGTATAGGGGGATGATGAATCTCGGATTCACCACTCTAAGTCTCATTAATTGAGCTCAAGTCCCTCAAAATCAACTACATTTCTGCATTTATTTCGCATAATTAGCATTTATGCATTATTTCATAAGAATTGCATTTTAGCATTAAATTCTGCATAAAATAAGAAGCCAAAAATCCAAGCCAAAAATGACCTGTAAATAGCCTAACTTCCCCCATTTTTAACTCCTTCATGCTAACTCCGAATGACACAAAACCACATCCACTGTGTGCACATCACTAACAAGAATAAATAAAAAATACAAAAAAAATCACTAACCCTGTTAAGTGGATCAAAAACTCAAACCCTAGTTTCAGGATTTTTGGACTAAAAGCCACATATCTTCCTCATCCAGTGTCCGATTTGATCTTACTCACTTTTGAACTAATACACATTCAATTACCTTCAAAACAAGACCAAGTTCAAGTGAATCGGAGCTCGTATGTGAAAGTTGGGTTTTGGGCCTCTTTTGTACATTGTATATTTTAGCGGTTTTCTGACTTGTATTTTATGTTTATATTTTATTTATCAATAAAAATCCAAAAAAATTAGAATTAGGTGTCTTTTATTTATCTTTGATTTTTTCTTATTTTTCTGGATTTTTATCTTGCTTAAAATTGACAAAAAAATGAGAAAACCCAAAAATCAAGGTATTCTATGTACATGGGATACCCCAAAAATTCACTTTTTACATTTGACCGATTTTGGCTTTAATGTCTTCATGAAATTTGTAGATCTAAGCGAGACGAGCATTTTTCGTGAAGAAACTTTTTCGATCCGAGGTCATTTGCTATTTCTTTTTGATTTTACAAAGTTTTTATTCTGGATTTTTCTAGTGCTGACACATGGCAGCCCCAGAGGCCGCCACGTGTCTGCCGGTTTTGGGCATTTTATATTCTCGTTTTTATAAAAAAAATAAAAAAAATAAAAAATAAAGCGGACGCACGTGCGTCGCACGTGCCTCCAAGGCACGTGCTCTGCACGTGCCCCGCCTTTTTCCAAGTGACCGCCACGTGACCCTTCCGCGGCCGTTCGATCAGCGGCCGATCGAACGGCCGCTGTGCATCTTCTCCACCGCAACTCCCCTCCGCGGATCTCGCTAATGGACCCCCCGTCTTCGTCGGTCAACACCAACCTCCCCCGCTCTTCCCGCACCGGTCATCCGCAACCGCCGCCCCGCAACCAACTCCCGTTCGACTCGCGCCTCCCCTCATCGGCCAAAACTCCCTCGCAACCTTATTTAAACACCACCTCCGCCACAGTTCCGCCCTTCCGTCGATTACATAACGTCCAGGCAAGCCGGTGGTGACAGCCCGGCCTCGCCGCCGCTACGGCGAGATCCGAGGGCTTCCCAGCCCCCGTCGCAACTTGCAGCCTCGTGCTGCCGTGCTTCACTCCGGTCCTCCGTCGAGCCTACGTCCATCGTCTCCGACCTTCAATCTCCGCTCGAAGCTCCTCCAGGAGCTACTCCCGCCACCTTCGACTCCGCCTTGCGCCATCGAGCATCGTCTACTCCACCGACCACAACTGCTGCTCCGCCATTGGCGTCGAGCCAACGCTTCGCCGACCTCGTCTTCTCCAGTAGCTTCATCGACTCCACTGTCCACGACGCACTGCCGACTTCAACCAGCAATGACTTCTCCACCGACCTCGCCCACCACTTCAGCGCCTACGCCACCGGGCACAGAGGCCCGAGACCCTCTCACGTGACCTACATGTGCGGGAGGGACTGCCATCGACAACTACCGGTTCCGCCTCGTCTTCGTCCTCAACGCCGATCTTCTCCGAGCTCGCATTCTCCGGTCGTCATCAATCTCCACTTACAACGCCTCCAGCCACTTCTTCAACTTCCAGCAGCTTCTCAAGCCAACGACGTCGACCGCCTTACGATCATCGTCTCCGACCTCCATCGACAACACCTCCACGCCTTCTTCTTCTCCGACCGTCTACGACTTCTCCGCCACACCAGGAGCTTCACGCCACCATCTCCAGCGCGGTGCTACGCCACCGCCGCTCTCGCCACCGGAGACCTACCCGGACACTGCCACCACCTACCGGGACTCAATGCCCGAGGCCCCCAAGCACGTGCCTGGCACGTGCTTAGGGGGAACGTCAGCAAGAGGTCACCAGGGGTCACGTGCTACGCATGTGACCCGCTGGGGAAATTACCAACATCCCCCCAGAGGTCCGCATATTCACGCACAACCCCCATCAACCAAGGGTCACGTGCCGTGCACGTGACACCTTAAAACTTTTGCAGAAGCGCCCTCCACTTTATCGATAATTAACTATAGGTCCCTTAGTGCATTTATTTTTATAATTATTTATATTGCAGAAAGACCCCTGTCTTCCCCTTTAATTTTAAACCTTCACATGACATCATTTTATTTATTTAAAAATAGCACTGTGTTTCTCATGTAATTCTCTACATTTTGACATATGGTGGGTATTTTTGTGGTCAGTGGTTAATTATTAATTAATTGTTTTCTGGAAAATTGTGCTAGTTTACCCACTTTTTGCTCTGAAATTCATAGTTGATTAACCATTGCTCTAAAAATCTCTGAAAAATCATATATTGTAGAAATTATTTTGCTTGACATTGTGCCCAAAAATCTTTGCATTTGCATGCATAACTTGCTCTGTAAAAATTATTTTTCATATTTCACTATTTAATTTTTAATAGGTATTTGACCCCACATTTCCGAGATCTAGGATTTTTCTAAGATCCATTACCTAGTGATAGATCTTAGATAATTTTATTTCTCGAAAATAAGTAGGTTTTAATATTTATTATAATTAAATATTGAAAATCATGTTTTTTGCATTTAAAAATTCATAAAAAATTCATTGTGCATCCAAAAATTCCAAAAAAATTAGAGAGCACTCATTTCATCATCATTTACATTGTGGCCAAGTTTCATATTTTTTGGACATCGTTTAAATGAAATTTGTATATTAGTCCCTAAAATAGGTCGAATTTGCATCGTGCATCCCTTTATTGCATTGAAAAATACAAAAAAAAAGACCACCTCAAAAACCGAACACGAGATTGGATAGACACAACTCTAGGTTGTTCCTTTGCCTCATTGTGATCGACTTTGGGACTTGCCCAAGTAAAATAAACATAAAAACCACTTGATTAAAATTGATTAAAAATTTGTGGTTATTTCTTGACTATTTCCGATCGCCGCCTACAACGAACGACATTAATTATTTTCATACTCGAAGATAAAAACAAATCTTTTACACGCGCGATTCTGGACCCGTCAGCCAGCCATCCACGCATCTTCCGTGCTACCTCAGACCCTCCAGCAACCTTCACCGATGACAGGCGGGATGGGGGGGAGCTAGGCCAGCTTCGCCGGAGCTCAGCCCTCTCCACCGCAGGAGGCGGAGGGCTGTTGGGGATGACAACCAACAGCCGTTCGATCGCCTTGATCGAACGGGCAGGAGCCATCCACGTCACCTCGCTCTGCAGCCGTAGGATGTGGCGGATTCTACGCCTCCAAATCAACCACGTCGTCACCTCAGGAGCGAGTCCATCACCGTTGGATCGATCAATGATCTGATAGACTCAGATACGCCATACATCATCAGCCAGAGGCCGTTGGATCAGCCTTATTCCCATGGTCCAGATCCATCCACGTCGCCCAATTCGAGCCTTCTCCTTGACCGCTAGGCTCGGATCACCCGAAGCTTCTCCGAGCGAGATCCGAACCTCCAGAGCAGCCCAATCCTCGCCCCAAGCCTCGCTCCAAGGCTCCGAAGTCCACCGAGCCTAGGACCCCCCCCACGTGATCTGCACGCGCGTCTTGGGTTATTTGCATTGAGGCCCCTGAAGGTTTTCAAAATTACATTCCAGTACCTACCAGGAGACCCCACGTGAGGAGCACGTGTCTCACGGATAAATTACATTCACCCCCTCTGCATTATAGGTAATTGCATATTAGTCCCTGTTAGCATGTTTTATTTTCAATAATTTTATTTCCTGTAATTGCATTTGCACCCCTGTCTTTGCACGCATATTTAAGCATTCATATTAATTCATTTTTCAGTTTGGAAAATTGCATTATGTAGCTTACATTATCCTCTTCATTATGTGACATGTGGCATATTTTTGTAATATCAGTAGATTTTCCTATTAATTAATTGGTTCATTTTTGTTATATTTTGCCCATTTTCGCCTTTTAATTGATAGTAATTTCTTTGTTACTCCAAAAATACCTTAAACATCACATTAGATCTAGGATAAATAGCTTTACCTAGCATAAAAATTTCATCTCAATTGCACGCATCTCGAGGCCTATATAATTCATTTAGTGACTTTCGTAATTAATTTTTAATAGGTTCATTTCACATAAAAAATTAAGTTTAATAATTTTCGTGGATTCCTCACCTTTAGATCTTTCTAAGATAATTTTTATTCCCAAAAATATAGTGATTTGATATTTATTAAAATTAATTTAGTTAAAATCACTCTGCATTCATTTTTAATTCATAGTAATTTTATTTAGTGTCAGAAAATTCCAAAAAAGTTAGTGTAGCTTAATTTCATCCATTTCATCATCTGGCCAAGTTTCGTAATTTCTGGACTTGATTTGGTCACCTTTCTGAATTAACTTGTAAACTAGCTAGATCTTGCATGTGTTTTGCATAAAAAACCAAAAAAGAAGACCAAAAAAATTCTTCCCCGAAAATCAAATCTTGGACTTTGCTGATAATTTACCTAAGGAGACAGTTTTCGACCTTGGGCTTGCCCAAGTAAAAAAAAATTATTGCTGGAGATTAACTTGTTTTAATTAAAAGTGGTTTTTGAACTACTCTCATTATTCGACTGCAACGAACATTCTTAATTAATTTGAGCATTAATTTGACCAACATAACTAGAGTGGTGGGAGCCTTTTTCAAAATGGCGCCGTTGCCGGGGAGGCACGACTTAGGTTAATTTGCAGTAATTCTGAGTGCTTGATTTTCTATCCTCGGGTAGTCTGACCCTCGGTTTTCTTGTGAATATTTTCTGTCTTTTAATTTTTGTATTTTATGTCATTCTCTATCTGGCCTCAAATTATTTATGTGCGAGGAACGTGAGGAGTCGAAGACACTTTGAGGAATCGACATTTTAATTCTTTGAGTGATTTGAGAGGATTTGTAATTTATTTTCATTTTATTTTTTCTTTATTTTTGCATCATTTCCAGCGGTTCCCATTTGGGTTCTCGCGTGTGTAAAGATAGTGAAATCGTGTCCCCGTGTGCTGTGTGGATTGAATTGTAAATTAGGCTTGCACTACCGGCTCCTCGAGCCACTTTAGGATTTGCTTGTGCTCGTAAATTTTTTGGACAACACAATACACTTAAAAGACACACCTAGACCGCAGAACTAGTTAAATCAAATCGTGCTTCACTCGCTAATAGAACTGCTTGTCTAGGAGCGGATTTTTGTCGCTTGCATTTGCATATAGTGTAAAATCTCAATTTTGTTTTGCATCCTGCATAAAAAGCGAAGGGATCATTGTAAGTATTCTCTACTCAGCATATGCATCATTGTTTTTCGTGCATCAACTTTCTCGATTTCTTCTTCGTTTTTCAAACTTAATTTAAACGGAAATTGGGACTGGACGATAGGCGTGCTGTATTGTTGGACTAACAAGTGAGAACTTAACTTAAAACCGGGACTGCTAACATTATTGACCCAAAAAAATCATTAAAATTGGAAAATTTGTTTGCGGGAGACTAATCCCCGACCTTGTTTTTAGGTTGAGTGAAGGTACTTGAGTGTGTGTAAACACCTTAAGGCAGAGCCCAAATCCCTGCCTTCCATATCTCGTTCTGACTAATCCTAGCAAATATCACAAGTTGAATTTTTAAGGTTCACTGACTGGTACCAAGTAGCCTCTGCCTGTCTCAGGTAGATAGGGGTAGAATTGCGGTACTTCGCGATAAGTTGCCAGTAACCCCCCGGGGTGAAGTTCCGGCCTTGTCAGCCTCCTCCTGATTGCAGGTAGATAGGGGCAGGTCTTTGAATCCATCAACTTGGGATATGAGCAAAGAAAGGAAGGACCGACGATATCTTAGGCGATAGGTTAAAAAGGGAAGACGCATCCGGCTCTGAGCCGACTTCCCTCTAGGCCGCATAATCCTTGCTATCTTGCTTGAGAAAATCACACTTAAAATTAACAAGATTAATTGGACTCGATTTCAGGTCCTTCACTGTGTTGAGTGTGAACCTAGGGTCTTGAATTGAATTGTTTGCTTCAGTGAGGAGTCATATCCTATCTTCACTTAGGAATCCCCATTCTTCTCGCCAAATCAATATGAGTGACTGGGGGGATATCGACTCTTTATTCACCAATCTCTCTTTGAGCCCCCCACTAAACTCCTCTTCACCAGCCCAAGCGCACCTTTGACCACTAAGGACTCATGAACCTCTTGAATTCTGGTTCCCTCATACCCAGGGTGGTTACTTTCAAACCAACCCTTTCCCCTCCTCCGAGCTTACTGAGGAAAACCATCGCCTCAGTAAGAATTCCTTCCTTGATTTGTCCTCTGACACAGACCATGTTTCATACCAAGGACTAGAGGGCAAGATGCCACCTAAGCAGCCACCGTCGGATGAGGACTCATTGTGACAGATTCTTAACCGACTCGCTACAGCCGAACAACAAAATGTAGATCTCATAGCTAGAATGGGACAGATTATTGCAAAAGGAGGAATCGACCGACCAATGGTTGATGCCTACAACCCAGTGGAGAACGAGATGCACAGTTGGTTGGCACCAGCGGTTCCCCCAGAAGCATTTGAGCTCAAGCCCCACTTCCTTAGCCTACTATCGAAGTTCAACGGAAATGCCCATGAAGAACCATATGCCTTCCTCCGAGTCTTCAAGATAGTTTGCAACAACCTTAGTCATCCTAAGGTTGGGCAGTATTACAGTAGACTGAAGGCCACCCCTTTTGCCTTAGGAGATAAGGCAGCACATTGGCTGAAGAACCTAGGGGTGATATGTCCAACCTGGATGCAGTTCAATGACATATTCTTGAAGAAGTTCTACCCTCTCAGTAGAACTAATCAAATGAGAACCAAGATCGCTAGTTTCTTCCAGGGACCCAGTGAACCATTCCATGAAGCCTGGAATAGGTTCAATGACCTAATTCAGAAATGTCCCTGCCATGGCATTTCTAAGGCGATCTTAGTCCAGACCTTGTTCTGTGGCATGACCCCAGAGATGCAGGGGTTAGTCAGTGCCGCCTATGGAGGAAGCTATCTGAACAAGAACGAGAATGCTATATGGAAGATACTAGAACAGATGGCAGAAACAGGCAGGTCGCAGGCCACCAGGGCCTATAAGTTGTCTCCCTCAATCTTATCCAATGATACAACTAGGAGGACTATAGCGGATCTAACAGAGGACCTCATCCCCAACATAGGGATGATAGCTGATAAGTTAACCATGGTCGAGCAGATCCACAATAGGGTCACTGACCTTGAGTCTCTCTCACGTCTTCCAAAGCAAGTGGAGGAACTTACTGAGAAGGTAGCTAAGATGAAGCTACCTGCCCCTTTTGCACCACCCGCACCTGTGCACCGAGTCCATCTTGTACAGGAGAAGACACTAGGGCCTCAAAGTGGCTGGTGGAGGATCAGACTTACACCAGCAGAACCAGCATGCACCCCCATAAGTGGAGATCGTATACGAGGAGCCTCCGCAGGTGTTCGAGATCAACGGGCTGTGGTACAGCCGTGACCCCGTCAACAGACAGTCGGGGATGGGGAATGGTCAGCCTCACTGACCTTCCCCAACTTACCAGGAAAAAAGTTCCGTCTCTGCATCGCGCTTTGTTCAGTCCAGGTCCGAACGAGGGTACCAGCCTCAGCAACACCAGCAGCAACACACATTCCACTCGGGCCAGCATGGCCTGACACCGTTCCACCAGCAGCAGCAGTATCGGCATGGCCAACAGGGCTAATACAGAACCTCATCCGCAAGTCAGCATCAGCAAGCCCAACCCACCGAATTGGAGTCCCTCACCTTAGCGATCCAGACCCTGTCTGATAGGGTCCAACTGATCCAGAATGACTATCTGGATATGAGAACCGATCGGAATCGTGTATCTCGTACCCAAGATCAACAAATGGCGCCAAATACCTTGATTCCCGCCCAGGTTCAGGCCAACCCGAACAACTTAACTCAAAGCCAGAACCATCCTCGTGATCAGGTATACTATTCAGCTAATTCTTTATCTGAACATGAAATCCTTTCATATGATAATGTGAACCATATGTCCCTCAGGAGCAGAAGGACCATGACCATACCTGATCAGGCACGGGCACCGAAGGAAGGAGCCGCCAAGTCTCTACCTGAGGAGAACTTGGAGGAAGAAGAGGAGAAACACCACTATCACCACCACCGGTAGAAGAAGAGGACTTCTGGGTCCTCGAAGCAGCAAGCCTGCACCAGCAAAGAGTCCGACGAAACCGACGAAGAGCCCACATCTTCATATGTGGAGGATCGTCCAGAAGTCACGGAAGACGCATCACCGGTTTTGCCACAATATTTTTTTTAGTCAGAGTCCGAGTCTGTTTCAGAGTCCGAGTCTTGTACAGAACTCAGTTCCAGCTTTCAATGAAAACAATTCAGTTTCAGAACATGAGTTAGAGTCAATAATCCCTTTCCTCTGAGCTCTTAAGGGTGGAAATAAGAAAATGAAAAAAATCCAAAAAGATGACCATGAGATGGCAGAGTTCTGCAACAAATACATCAAGGTCACAATCCCCTTTGACAAGTACGTGGAAATGACTCCTGCATTTCAGAAGTACCTTAAGGTGAGATGCACACCTACTAGGGTTAGCAGGAAGACCGAAAGCCGTGTTGAGAAACATGTTCTGTCAGTAGCCACGACTTGTGCAATAAAGAACTCATTTCCAAGGAAATGAAGAGACATGGGTGCGCATTATGTGGTGAGTCATGTCGATGACATTGTGTTTGCACACACTCTCCTAGACAACAGTTCCTCAATTAACTTAATGCCCACAACCCTCTATGAGCGACTTAATCTCAGACCTCTTAAGAAATCTAGAGCCCTCCTGCAGTTCGCCGATAAATCAACCAAGAGGTCCCAAGGAGAATTGAGGAATGTTGTAATCAAAGTCGAGGGTCAAGAATACATGGCGGACTTCAATGTCCAAGATATGAAAACCCCTCGTAATTGGAGAGACTCCCAGATCATCTTAGGTAGGCCCTTCCTTAGGACAACGGGGGCCTTGTTTCATTATAAGATCGGGAAGATCCAGTTCCAAACTCTAGGTGGAGATGAGGAACTTGAGATGAAGCAAACCAGATGGCAGAGACCGGATTCCGAATCCAGCACCGAGTACTCTTCAACCGAAGCAGACTGCGATCATGTAGACACAGTTGGGCCATGGAGACAGAACCCAGCCAGCGCCGATAAGTCCCTCCCCTTCGGAGATGATCCCGTACATGAGTTAGTTTGCGAGGTCCTCAGAAATGAGTACAACTCAGAACCTGCAACCCCCTACATCTTCAATGACTTAGAGGCCTAGCTGGGCCTGTCATACCTTCCCTCTTTAGGACAATCGGAAGATGAGGATGATGAGTCAGATGCGGCTTTTACCAATTGCATGGAGACCTTTGACGATCCGACTCCATAGCCAATTAACTTGGTGGCTGCAATTACAGAGAAACATCCAGCCACTTCCAACACCGAGCCAGATTCGATTGAGCCAGATTTCCTAGACGAACACACCTTACCTGAGCTCAAACCTTTACCCACAACACTGAAATATGCCTTCCTTACGGGTCAAAAGAAGAAATATCCGGTCATAATCAGTTCGCGATTGACCGAGGAGCAGGAATCTCGCTTGCTAGAGATCCTGGAGAAAAACCGCAAGGCGATGGGCTGGAGAATTTCCGATCTCCACGAGACAAATCCCGCTCTGTGTTCGCACCATACTACTTGGAGATTGAAGCCAAACCCTCTCGTGAATTCCAACATCATTTGAATCCAAATTTACGAGAGGTAGTGAAGAAGGAAATAGAGAAATGGTGCAATGCGGGTTTCATTTATCCCATCTCCGACTCTAAATGGGTGGCCCCGATCCATGTGGTCCCGAAAAAGTCGGGAATTCAAACAACCACCAACGCGGACAGGGAGGAGATCGTGACGCAAGTGCCCACGTCGTGGCGCGTCTGTGTCGATTACAGATGCCTGAATGCCACGACGAATAAGGATCATTTTCCCCTACCATTCATTGATCAGATCCTAAAGAGACTAGCGGGGAAAGAGTTCTTCTCTTTCTTGGATGGGTTCTCAAGCTACAATCAAGTAGCCATAGCTCCTGAGGACCAGGAAAAGACCAAGTTCACATGCCCCTTTGGTACCTATGCTTTCAGGCACATGCCTTTTGGGTTATGCAATGCTCCAGGTACTTTTCAAAGGT
The DNA here is from genome assembly GCA_037367405.1 of Ottelia alismoides. Taxonomy (NCBI): domain Eukaryota; kingdom Viridiplantae; phylum Streptophyta; class Magnoliopsida; order Alismatales; family Hydrocharitaceae; genus Ottelia; species Ottelia alismoides. Next base: position 143,776 of record JAZKJV010007996.1, on the reverse strand, counting down.
GCATGATTGCTGTATTCGTCAAAATGGTCGGCGAATTCCTGAAAGTCTTCATGGAAAACTTCTCGGTCCATGGCGATTCCTTCGATTCCTATCTTAGGAATCTGGACTGAGTCCTCCAACGCTGTTGTGAGGTCAATCTGGTGCTCTCCTGGGAGAAAAGTCACTTCATGGTGACAGAGGGCATTGTGTTGGGGCATGTCATCTCCAAGAGAGGAATGGAGGTTGACCCTGCCAAGGTGGATGTGATCAGATGACTCCCGCCACCAACCAACATCAAGCAGTTGCGGTCGTTCCTCGGGCATGTCGGATTTTATCGGAGATTCATCAAGGATTTTTCTAAGATTTCCACCGCTAACTGAGCTTTTAGGCAAAGACATGGAGTTTGTTGTTGATAACAAATGTCTTGAGGCCATTAAGCTATTACAAGGAATGATCATGGACACCCCGATCCTACAAGCCCCAGATTGGTCTCTACCTTTTGAGATCATGATGGACGCATCAAACTTTGCTATTGGGGCTGTGTTAGGGCAGAGGAGAGATGGCATCTCGTTTGCAATTCACTACACAAGCAAAGTGCTTGATACCGCTCAGTGTAACTATACAGTTATAGAAAAGGAGATGCTTGCGGTAGTGTTTGCCTTAGACAAGTTCAGATCTCATTTAATTGGATCCAAGGTAATCGTTACACTGACCACACGTCGCTACGATACTTGATGGAGAAGAAGGACACGAAGGTGCGTCTTCTTAGGTGGATTCTACTTATCCAGGGATTTGATTTGGACGTGATAAACCTTGAAAGAAGAACGTAGTAGCCGATCATCTCTCTCGTCTTGAAAATATAAATACTTCCGAGGATTCACCAATTCGAGACTCCTTCCCTGATGAGTCAATTTTTGTTGTCGACTCACTCCTATGGTATGCCAACATCGTGAACTATCTTGTCTCCAAGAATATTCTCTAAGGTTGGCCCAAGAGCCACATCGACCGACTGAAGTCAGACGCTAGACACTACCATTGGGAGGATCTGATCTTTTTCTTCGCAGGGTCGGATTGTGTCTGGAGACGGTGTATTCCTCAGGAGGAATACCAGAGTGTCCTTTCTTTATGCCACAACTTGGAGGCAGGAGGACACCATTCCGGGAAGAGGACCGCATGAAAGGTACTTCAGTGTGGCTTTTACTGGCCGACCCTGTTTCGCGATGCCATCACATTTGCGAAGTCGTTCCCAGTATGCTAGAGAATGGGAGGAACTGTTGGTTCCAAGGATGAGATGCTGGTGCAGCCTGTCATCATTTGTGATGTCTTTGATGACTGGGGCATCGATTTCATGGGCCCATTCCCTGTTAGCCACGGATTCGAGTACATCCTTCTTGCGGTATATTATCTATCCAGGTGGGTGGAGGCTATCTTGACCCGAGCCGTAGACAGCAGGACTGTCTGTAAATTCATTAGAGAGCACATAATCTCTAGGTTCGTGATCCCAAAAATGATGATCTCAGACTGGGGTAGCCACTTTGTAAATCGGGAGGTGAAGAAACTCCTGAAGGACTACGGCATCGAACACCGTGTCGCTAGTCCTTACCACCCACAGACCAATGGTATGGCTGGGGTGTCGAATCAGGAGGTGAAGACTATATTGCAAAAGCATGTCCGCCAAGACAGGAATGACTGGTCTCAGATCTTGTATCAGGTTCTATTGGCGTATAGGACAGCTTACAAGACACCGTTGGGAACTTCCCCATTCCTAATAGTATTCGGAAAGACGTGCTATTTGCCCACAGAGTTAGTGCATAAATCAGAATGGGTAATCAAGAAGGTCAATTGGAACATGCACCTTGGGCAGAAGCAGAGAGATATGGATCTGAATGAGCTTGTGGAAATCAGAAACCACGCATATGACAACAGTTTGGTGTACAAGGACAAGGTTAAGCGTTGGTACGATAGATATATCAGACGAAAGACCTTTGTTCCTAGACTGAAGGTATGGTTATTTAATGCTAGGCTAAAAATCTTCCAAGGCAAGTTGAAATCCAAGTGGACATGCCCATTTGTCATCCGTACGGTGCACGATAGTAGATGTGTCGAGATCTCAGATCTCGCAGATGACGCACCGACATTCCTAGTGAATGGACAACTGTTGAAGCACTTCGTCGAATCCAATGAACAACTAGTCTATATTGAGGAGATTGTATTCATGCGCGAGACAGATCCAGCAGATACACCTCGAGCCGCGCATGAGACCTTACAGCAGTAAGCTCTAGCCATCGGCAGCATCTTGAAAGATTCAGACCGACTCACTTGTATATACCATCATTCCTGTACATTCTGTCCTTTCTCCCCCGCGACTCTTGCAACTCATCCCAGCTTCATTGATCACCATCTTGGACTATACTTAGGATGACCAGATCCTAAGTATAGGGGGGATGATCCACTTGAGTCGAGTCTCTGTACATCCTCCAGATCACATTGGTCCTCATACTCACTTCCATCCTATACTTAGGCTGACATGAGCCTAAGGATAGGGGGGACCGATGCCCGTATTATATATTCATTCATTTCCCCCTCTCGAGCTCGTCCGCCCCATTCTTGTTCTTCTTCTACACTTAGGCTGCCAGAGCCTAAGTATAGGGGGTAGGATGACTTCTTTACATTTTTCGTTCTCTTTGGCTCTCTTACGCTTAGCACGAGCTATGTCTTTTTCCTCGCTTTCTGTGCTCTGAGGACATAGCACACACTGAGTATAGGGGGCCTGTATATATTACATATATACTTTACCCATAGCTCGTACTTTCACGTATCTTTATATATATTTTGCAATAATTATGGGCTGAGTAAAATTTGGAGAATTTTTTTTTTGTAAAAGACACTTGTATAATCTGTATAATACTGTTATAACATAGGAGGTATATCAAATAATTGAAAAAAATGTGTAAAAAATTCAAAGGCTTCTTATTTATTCTTGCGTATCATCTCTACATCAGAAAAGTAAAGAAAAAGAGTCGTGCATTTTATTCATAGCATGACATCTGCATCTCATCCACATATCTTGCATATGCATGGTGGAAAGGTAGTGGGTTCTGAACCAAGTTATGAGTAGATTTTGAGGATGGACTTGATTTGACCTTAATCCACCTAATTTCAGAGGAACCTTATAGGAACTGGAGTTAGATTTCTTAGGTCAAGTGACTTAATTCTTGGAGTCCGCAAGTCAATGTTCACATGTCATCTTAATCAGTCTAAGTAGAATATATCGTGCACACACATGATTCTTATAGATAGTGACCTAACTTGGACAAGCACAATGCGCGTAGCTCTTCATTGATGAGGTGGTGAGGAAGTAGAATCCTTTAGCTTGGAGTAGCACACAGGTGGAAACATCCGTCCTCCTCTAGGGAGGGTAGTGCATCTCAACCTAGTCTGGTGGTGTTGACATCTAAGGACGGGATGCTGTGGGTTGCAATAATGCTTCAAAAGAGGGATAGTCTACTGGCTGAAGAGGAAAAACTCCTGATGTACATGCTGCACCCTGTATATAGTTCGAAAAAAAAGTTGCGAAAACTCCAAAAAAATTAGACAGGTCTAAGTGAAAATAAACTACCTGTCGGAGTATGTAAAGAAATGTAGCTGGATGACTTGGCTACACTGGTCAGGCATCCCAGGATAGGTAGCTACACTGTCTACCATCCATTCTTTTCTCTACCCCCTCCTCTTGAGCTGATTGCACTTGAACTTAGAAGGGAATACCCCGCTCCTCGAGGAAAGAGTTACTGGATCGGGTTATTTGAGTTACCTTGTTAGAGGAGGCTGGTTCTGAGCCATTTCTGATGTGGAGAGTTATATTTCACTTACACAGTACAAGTAGGAATCATAGTCATCAGAAATTTGCGTTTGAGGATTTGTTCTGACCTGACTATTGAGGAGTCTTGATTAAAAGACTTGTGGAACTTGAAGTCTGTTAGGTCTTAAGTTCAGATCTCAATAAGGTTCCGCCACACAATTAATCCAAAGGTTGAGTCAAGCTCAATTTTCAACTTTTGTTCATGATCTTGGTATGGAACCCAAAATCATTTCACCCTTGAATTTCATTTTAGTTGCTCGGGACGGGCAAGGTTTAAGTATAGGGGCTTGATGAATCTGTGATTCACCACTCTTAAAGTTGAAAATAGAGCTTTGTCCTCAGGTATTTAGCTTAATATTTCCCTTTATTTTGCATAAATAACATTCATGCATCAATCCACAAAATATGAATTTTAGCATTCATCTTTGCATCCAAATAAGAAGCCACTCCTTATGTAAAATTCACTGTAAAATATCCACCAATTCATTTGTATTTTATCCCCTCTAAAGTAAAATAACACCTTCCTTAGAGTGTGTACACCATTAATTAATAATATAGGGAATAAGGCCAGAGTTCTCTCTTGTAAAATACCCAATAAAGCCCTAAACCCCCTGGACCTTAGAATGCCCATATCTCTCTCTTACCAACTCCGAATTAGGTCTACTCACCTTCATAGTAATATACATTCAGAGACCTTCAAAATGAGACTAATTTCATTCAATTTGGAGCTCGTAGGCAAAAGTTGGATTTTGGGCCTCCTTGTATACTATACATATGTATATTTGTATTCTTGTCTTTTTGTATCACATTTGACCTCATCTTCGTTTTTGGTCAACATTAAACTTTTAGATCTCATCGAGATCTACAACTTTCATGTTTTGAGTTTTTCCAAATTCGGCCTCCTTCTCCTTCTAATCGTGTTTTTCTCCCTATCCACTCACAGTTGGCCACGTGGCGCCCTCTGATTGTGCCACGCAGCCCGCTCCCTTTAGCCTATCCGCCCGCACCCTGGACCGTTGGATCTTCATCTAGATCCAACGGCCCAGTGATCTCCACGTCTGCCTTAATTCACCGCCGTCAGATTACTCCCTGGATCTCATCCGCACCGCTCGTTCGCGCTTCGCCCAGAGTCCACCACATGGCACGCTATGCGCCCTCCGATCTCGCTCCAGGCGCCTTGATCTTCACCGTTCATCACCGCAATTGGTTTCAACCATCCTATTGAACCCCTGAGTCCATCCCCCCCACCCGTTAGCGCCGCATCCTCAGCATGCCAACTGGTGTGTTCAGTGCCCTCCAATGTCGCGCCTTAGATCTAATCTCAGGCGTCGATTTGCGCCTCCATCTGGACCATTGGATCGCGAGATCCAACGGTCAAGACGTCGTCGTCGACCTTCGCACGCCCTGCACCCACGTTCTCCACCATGCACAAAGGGCCGCCCCCTTTCTATTTTAGGCTCCACACCGACCACCTTCTCCGACCACTGATGCCACCACGATGGAGCCCACTCATTCCTCATCCTCGCTAGCCCCCTCGATCTCCATGACAACTCTTAGAGTCGCTCCACGACATCCACGAACACCACCTCCTAGCCATCCCTGCCGTCACCCTCATCCTATAAATCATCCACCTCCGACCACTTTCACCCCCATCCGCCACCATAGAGAGTGACTCCGAGCTCCCACCATCAGATTGGTACTTCTAACCCCCTTGCAGGTACTTCCATCTTCTAACCCCCTTGCAGGTACTTCCATCTTGATTGGCCGGAGGCTCGTTGGAGCTGCATTCGAGCTCCTCCGCCACCGTGCTTCGGAGCGTCTCCTCCACTCCTGAGACCACCGGACGCTTCGCCAGCCATCCACGCATCTTCCGAGCTACCTCAGACCCTCCAGCAACCTTCACCGACGATGGGATTACGGGGCGGAGCTAGGCCAGCTTCGCCGGAGCCCAACCCTCTTTGTCGTAGGAGGCGGAGGGTCATTGGGGACGATAGCCAATAGCCGTTCGATTGCCTTAATCGAACGGCCAGGAGCCATCCACGTCGCCTCTCCCCGCAACTGTAGGATCAGGCGGATCCTATGCCTCCAGATCGACCACGTTGTTACCTCAGGAGCGAGTCCATCACCGTTTGATCGATCAATGATCTGACAGACTCAGACACGCCACGCATCATCTGCCAGAGGCTGTTGGATCAGCCTTGATCCCATGGTCCAGATCCATCCACGTCGCCCGATCCGATCCTCCTCCCCGACCACTAGGCTCAGATCTCCCAAAGCTTCTCCGAGCCAGATCCGAACCTCCATAGCAGCCCGAGCCTCGCTCTAAGCCTCCGAAGTCCACCGAGCCTATGACCCCCCCCCCACGTGATCTGCACGTGCGTCCTGGGTTATTTGCATTGAGGCCCCTGAATGTTTTCAAAATTACATTCTAGTCCCTGCCAGACGACCCCACATGTGGAGCACATGTCCAGTGGAGAAATGGCATTCACCCCCTTTGCATTATAGGTAATTGCATATTAGTCCCTGTCAGCACATTTTATTTTCAGCAATTTTAATTCCTGTAATTGCATTTGCACCCCTGTCTTTGCACGCATATTTAGGCATTCATATTAATTCATTTTTCAATTAGGAAATTGCAATGTGTAGCTTACGTTGTCCTCTTCATTATATGACACGTGGCATGTTTTTGTAATATCAGTAGATTTTACTATTCATTAATTGGTTCATTTTTGCTATATTTTGCCCATTTTCACCTTTTAATTGATAGTAATTTCTCTGTGACTCCAAAAATACCCCAAAAATCACATTAGATCTAGGATAATTAGCTTTACCTTGTATAAAAATTTCATCTCAATTGCATGCATCTTGAGGCCTAAGTAATTCATTTAGTGACTTTTATAATTAATTTTTAATAGGTTCATTTCACATCAAAAATTAGGTTTAATAATTTTCCTGGATTCCTCACCTTCAGATCTATCTAGGATAATTTTTATTCCCAAAACTCTTGTGATTTGATATTTATTAGAATTAATTTAGTTAAAATCACTCTACATTTATTTTTAATTCACAGTAATTTTTTAGTGTCAGAAAATTCCAAAAAAATTAGTGTAGCCTAATTTCATCCCATTTCATCATCTAGCCAAGTTTCGTAATTTTTGGACTTGATTTGATCACCTTTCTAAATTAACTTGTAAACTGGCTAGATCTTGCATGTGTCTTGCATAAAAAACCAAAAGAAAAGACCAAAAAAATTCTTCCCCGAAAATCAAATCTTGGACTTTGCTAATAATTTACCTAAGGAGACAGCTGCCTCCTTGAGTTGGACCTTGGGCTTGCCCAAGTAAAAAAAATGCCGCTCAAGATTAACTTGTTTTAATTAAAAGTGGTTTTTGAACTGCTCTCATTATCCCACTGCAACGAACATTCTTAATTAATTTGAGCATTAATTTGACCAACTTAACTAGGGTGGTGGGAGCCTTTTTCAACGATGCAGAGGTATTCTTGACCTAATACATATCGATGTATGTGGTCCCTTAAGTAGCATGACATGAAATGTACATCAATATAATATGATGTTTATTGATGACTAATTACGATACAGGTTTATCTTCCTATTACATCATAAATTTGGAACCTTTTAAAACTTCAAATAATTCATGGCTTTGGTTGAGAACCAAACCGATAGAATGATTAAATGGATTCACTCTGATCGATGCAGAGAGTACTCTCAGATGAATTTAAGGAATACCTCAAAGAGAGAGGAGTTGTATCCAATCTCAATCCTCCTGGAACTCTCTAACTATATGGTTTTGCTGAAAGATGCAATAGGACCATCATAAACATGGTTTGTTCAATGATGAGCAAAGCACATTTACCTCTTAGTTTTTATAGATATATAGTAGAGAATGCAATATATATCCTAAACAAGATTCTTAGAAACTCTATACCCAAAATTCCTCATGAGCTTTGGTTTGGAACCAAGCTAAGTGTTAGACACTTGAGGATTTGGGGTTACTTGGTGCATGCGATGAACGTGTATGCAAATGATCTGAAATCTCGCACTAGAGAATGATACTTCATTGGGTATGCAAAGAACGATATTGGATACCAACTTTATGACCCTGAAACACAAAAGGTTTTTATATCTAGAGATGTGAAATTTCTAGAGGATGACTTCTTTAAAAGTCAATACAAAATGAAGTAAAGGAACTCATAGAATCCCTTGAGGATGTTAAGCTTCCTGAACTAGAAACTAAAGATGTGAATGAAGATGAAACACCAATACCTCTTCAAAGGAGTTCATTAGTGGTTATACCACCTAGAAGGTACAGATTCCATATGCTAGGTGAAGCTGACAATAATCCAACTTCATTTAATGAAGCAGTCACGGATCATGACATGGATAGATGGATGCTAGCAATGAAGTTTAAAATAGACTCCATGTACAATAATGGTGCATGGACCTAGAGGATCCACCTAGAGGGGTAAAACACATTGGATGTAACTGGATCTTCAAGAGAAAGAGGGGACCAAATTGAAAGGTAGAGACCTTTAAGGCATGACTCGTAGCCAAGGGCTGCACATAGAGAGAAGGCATCGACTATGACAAGACATTCTCTCCTATGGCTATGCTTAAATCCATCAGGGCACTTCTAGCTTTAGCTGCATATCTTGACTACGACATATAGCAGATGGACATCAAGACTGCATTCCTCAATGCATACCTCGAGGAGATATCAATATGGAGAAGTCCCAGGTTGTCATAACTAAGGAAGGCAAAGTATGCAAGCCGAAGAAATCCATCTATGGGATCAAACAAGCTTCTCGTAGATGGAACATAAGATTTGATGAAACCATAAAGAGTTTTGATTTCGAAAAGATCTGGATGAACTATGTGCGTACAATAATTTTTCATCGTGCTTTATGTAGATGACATCCTTATCGTAGGGAATGATACATGGATGATGACTAGTGTTAAGATCTGGCTGTCCCATACCTTCGAGATGAAAGATCTTGGAGAAGCCTCTTATATCTTTGGTCTAAAACTATTTAGATACAGAGAAAGAGGATTTTGGGATTGTCACAACATGGATACATTAAGAAGATCTTAAAACGTTTCCATATGGAGAATTCTAAGAAAGGCTTCCTTCCCTTAAGGCATGGTATGCACCTATTTAAAGGGATGTCTCCTCAAAGTGTTGAGGATAAGAAAGACATGGTTGGATGCCCTTACACATTAGTGTGGGAAGCCTAATGTATGCCATGATGTGCACAAGGCCAGATATTTGTCATGAAGTGGGGGTGGTAAGACATTACCAATATGTCTATGGAGAGAAACACTAGAATGAAATGAAAAATATCTTTAAGTATCTAGGACAGATGCAAGATTACATCTTGGTCTATGGAGATTGTGATTTCCAAGTCTTAGTATACACAGATTCAGACTTCCAATCTGAGATAGATGATTGCAAGTCAATTTCAGTGTTTTATTCTTGTTGAACGGTGATGCTATGAGTTGGAAGAGCAAGAAGTAGGACACTACGATTGATTCAACAACAAAAGCTGAATATATTGTTGCATCAAATGTTGCAAAGGAGGCAGTGTGCTTATGAAAGTTAATCCTAGAACTTGGCATAGTTTCCTATGATACTCCCATCCCACTGCTCTAAGATAATACAAGAGCCATAGATCAAGCGAAGGAACCTATGCCGCAACAAAAAATCAAACATGTGGAAAGGAAACACTACATCATTCGAGAGATTCAAAAGTGTGGTGACATCATCACCACCAAGGTGGACTCTGCTGATAATGTTGTTGATCCTCTTACCAAACCTTTACCCCAAAAGGTTTTCGACTAGCATTTAATGAGCATGAGTTTAAATATTGTACCTAAATGGTTCGAAAGGCTAGTGGGAGATTGTTAGCCATGTGAGGCCAGGGCGAATCATTTCTACAATAAAATGTTATTGTAATCTTTTTATATATCAATAAAGGTTATTTATTTATTTCACTAATTGTCCGAGATTAAATGAATGAATGCACTTATAACGTCCCTTAGTGCAATTAGGGTTATAAACCATGCCCGTCTTATTAATTATACAATTATTCATTCAATGGTTGAATCATAGAGGCTCGTGCTTGCATTATATCTAAAGAGTTGAATTGATGACTCATCAAGCACCGATAAATAATAGTTAAGAGATGATCTCGAGCCAAAGAAGGAGATTGCCAATTCTTCTGTAAAGGTTGATTTCAAACTGACCTCTTGATGCATGTCCTCTGCATAGGAATATATATTCGGGGGTGTCATATAAGTTAGGTCAAAGAGTTGACTTAACGATATCATGATAACCAAGATGTATGTAGTATGTTGTCACGATATATGCATGCATCCTCTAACCGGAGACAAATGTATTACTATATATCTAAGTATATACATTAAGTAGACCATTAAGTTGATGACCTAATCGAGGTCTATACATCGGCGAGCTGGTATGCGTACAAGGGCATATGAGTAATACGATCTCTCAAAGAGATCATAGAAGTTCATTACTAAAACAGAAGATGTGAGCTCACTCATGAGGTATTGGGATTTATCAAATTCCATGCATGGTCGTCTTGCTTTGGAAGCATGGCAAGAATGTGTATGTATGATATATGCTTTTGGAAAGCATATGATCGATACAAACTCTCAGTGAACAAATGCAAAACTTAATGATAAATCCTTGAAGAAGATAGTTTAAAATGGTCTAAAACTTTAGATTTATTCTAGTCTTCTAATATGCAGGATGTATTGGTATTAGGAATACTCGAGGGTGATGTAATTGTAAACAATTATATAACCATGATGCTTCCATTCCGAGGGACTGATGAAATATGATTGGATTTTAGCGGCTTCTCTCAGTAGACTAGTAATCTAATCTTAGCCTAAATGTTGGACATTTGCGTTGAATGTGATTCATATGCAATGAGAATATTAGATTGACAGCTTGATTTAATCAAACATCTTTGAGATGTCGCCTCGATCTAGATATGAGATACAATCTCAGTATCCGAGTCACTATACATGGACTATACAATATCCATGTCCCTATATCCAAGTATCCATGGAGAAAGCACATTGTTCTTGAAAGAGTTCAAGAATAATTCTACGTTGATATTATATCTGAGCATTGGAAAATTGATAACTAAATATGATTTAATTGTCATATATAATGTAGATGTTATTCACATTATTTGGAGACAAGAAGAGTGGAATATTATATAATTAAATTGGATTTAAATATCATAAATGTGATTATTGTGGATAACACTATCCACAATACTTATATTTGTATTATTAATTTGATTCATAATATCATGGAGAGATTTTAATGTAAATATGATTTACAATTTATATGTTAATGTGAATTGAATTCACACTATACAATTAAACGTGAATTGGATTCACATTGTGCAAATAAATGTAAATGTGATTTATATTTAATATCAGATGGATGAATATGATTCATAATTATCAATGATATGATTGAAATTATCACAAAAGAATTTGCATTTTTTTGGTGAGAATTTTAGCAATAATAGTTGTTGCACATAGGGACTATTTTATGAGATATGAGATCTCACTAAATTGGAGGGACATATCCTCCATACCATATAAGGCGTGGATGATCACCAAGAGAATCTCTACATGATGGCCATCCACCCTATGTATGGAAGGAGGCTACACTCCTTTCCATATTATTCCATATGAATTGATTTAATCGAATTTATATTTATTGAATATTAGTAAATATATTAAACTTCTTTTAAATTAATTAATTGTTGTTGCAAATTTTATGCAACAAAGTCATGGCCATTGATTTGAATTAGGAGTGCATCCTAGCCTTCCAATTTTGTATAAAAGAAGAGCCAACCTTAAGATACTCTTTACAACATCAAGTCACAAATGAAAGCAATAAATCTCTCTCTATCATATACACGTCCATGTAGTCTCTCTCTCTCTCTCGCTCACTATTGTGGTCGTCCACTCTATTGTTATTGAGAGAACCACCATTGTTTCATCCCCGTTGTGCCACCGGATCGACTCCTCGTGGATCTCCGTCTTCTTCGGTGCTTCTTGCTCATGAGGAAGGCTTCACATTTCGTGAGACGGAATTAGAAGACTCCACGCTCAGATCATCAACTCGGATTGCGGGAAGCACGCGTCTCATCCACGCTCCTACAAGTGCATCCTTTGTTGGATCAGAATTGAGACATGAGGTCTCATTGTTTAGAGACACATAATTGTAAACCTGCTTCAATAGGTAATCCTTTGACTTGTTTACGATCTTGATGAAACAATATGAGAATGGATGTCATATCATGTGGTTTCATCTTTATTAAAATTTTAATTTCTACTGCCCCGAGAAACTAGTATGATTAGTCGCTCTTGATCACATGTGACGTGATCTTCACACTTATGTGATGCATTAAGGCCAAATTCAGGCTAGATGACAAAATTCCTTGAAATGGCTCATCGATACCTATTGGATTTATAGAAACCATAGGATAAAAAATAAATAGTATTAAATAATGAAGAAGAGAAAAGAAAAGATACATGGTAAGTTAGCATAACTTATTATTCTAGAAAAGTTCCATTACATCTCATTAAGCTATATTCCTTCTATTCTACGTTGGTGACTAGTCCGAGTGATTTACCTCACCTCTCATGGTCTCTGAAGATATGGATACTTCCTAATTGGAGATTGTGTTGATCTGATGATCTTATGTCGCCGCACGTCGCCTCAACCAATCCTCCAATACTACCCTAACTCTTTTCTTATATTTCGTTATTCAAGGTTCCAAACCCTCCGCGTGATAAACAAGAAAGCATACTTTCCTCGAGGATTCGGTAGCTTAAAACCATGGGCTAACCTTTAATCATAAATACTAGCAGCTTTAGATACACGTTATCGTGATCCAGCTGCTATTAAGCCACATTTGCCTCCATATGGCACAACCACATATTCTGTCATTCAACATGTCTAATGACAATGAAGTACCATGCGTTGCAAATAATTTATAACACAAGCTCTACATATCCAGGAAATCGTGTACTGCCTAGGTTTGGCCTACCATATTGATGATCTTTTGATAAACCTACTGGTTGCATGCCTATCCTCTAGTATTTACTCTAAGTCAAACTTATCATAAAAGATAGTATGAAAATCGAAACTAGGTCCACCTTAAGCCATACCAATTTTCACCTAATATAGGCATGGTACTATGCATAAATCATAGCAGATATAAGGATGATTCCTTACACGAATTCTATTTTTGCAGTTATTAAAGAATAAATCTTGAAGCAAGCATGTGAATGTTATTCATAATAAAGAACACAAAAAACAATAGTTTTATCCAACTTAACTTGAAAATCCAATAGCAAGAGGTAGGACTTCGTTACCTGATCGTGCTAACCTCTATGGGGAGTTAATCTACCTTGGTTCGTGTTCGACTAGGGCTTATTAGCCATCTACGAGTGAAGAACACATAGAATGCATGAAGAACATATGAAGAGTGTGAAGAACATGAAGAACATGGATTCTCTCAAAATTTCAGTATAGTCCCCCTTATATCGTGTGATATTCCATGGAAAATTTCAGCAGCCTCCCTTTATATCAGGTAATATTCCAATGAAAACTTCACACTTTCGTATTTTTGAATAATATGGATAAAATACAATTAATTAAGTGTAAATAATAAACCTATATAAACGTGTATAAAAATTCTTTATATATAATGATTAATAAATCAGTTTATATTTGTTTTGCAAAATGATTTGAAAAATGGTTGGAAAAAAATTGAAAAATCTTTTAAAAATCATTTGGAAAACTTTTTGTAAAATGTATTCAACTGTTGTAAAAATGTTTTGTTAGTAAAAACTCCTTTTATTTGTTTGAATAAAATATTTTGAAATCTATTTGCAAACGATTTGCAAAATTGTTGTAAAATATTTAGAAAAATCTGTGTATACTATTTGAAAAATCTTTGCAAAATGATTTTCAAAGTTTGTAAATGTTTGTAAAAATTATTTGTCAAATTATTTGGAAAATAAGTTTTAAAAATATTTTTAAAATTATTTTCAAACTATTTTGAGAACCTTGTATATTAATACTAAATTAAGAATTCTTTACAAATCTACTATATATAAACCAGTATAAATGACTAACATTCAACCTATAAGTTTCTAGTGTAAAACCTCCACCCTTAATTCTTGTAAATATTTGCACATATTTCTTTTACTAACATTTTTATTTTTGAAAAATACCTAAAATTTTGAAAAATTCAAAAATTTGTAAAAAATTGCAAAATATTTTAAAAACTTGCATAAAAATTTTCAAAACTTTATCAAAATTCCATAAAAAGATCAAAACCAGAAGATTACATCATAAAAATATTTTCTTGCATTGTATATAGCATTTGCATTTTTCGGATTGATGATGATGATTTAACTAGCCTAAATAAAATCCGAAGATTAGAGATTGGTTGGATATTAATCTACTTAATCACAAGAACCTTAATCACAAGTCCTCCTGTAAATGATGTTGTATATAGAAAATGCAAAATCAAAAACTCCAAAAAATAGAAGGGCAAAAATCAAAGAAAAATAAAATCTAGTCGGAATATGTATATATAGTCAATAAGCAAGCTTGAGCTTCGAGTTCAATGATACATGTGAGCCTGCAGCTGCATGACTTGTCTACACTTGTCAAGCATCCTAGGATAGGTAGCTACACTAGCTACTATCCATTCTCTTCTTTATCTCCTCTTCTTGTTCTCTACCTCCTCTTCTTGAGCTTGTTGCACTTGAACATAGAAGGGAATACCTCGCTTTTCAAGGAAAGAGTTGCTGGATTGGGAAATTAGGGTCACCATGTTGGAGAAGACTGACTTTTACCGCTTCAACCGAGAGGAGCTACATATCACTGACATTATACAAGGTAAACTCATAGTCATAAGGAACTATGTATGACATCGACTTGTTCTAACGTGGCTTTTGAGGAGACATGGGCAGAGTTTTGTGGTTCTTAAAGGCTGTTGTGTTTCAAATCCGCTTTCCAATATCCGACCATAGTGAAAATTCCAAAGATCTAACTACGCTCCAAACTTTGATTTCGTGAAGACATGTTTAAGAGTTAAAATCAATCTAATTTCTTTCCTTTCCTTTTCTTTTCTTTTCTTTTTCTGCACTTGTAGGCATAAGTGTTTGCAAGGGACTAGCAAAGGTAAGTATAGGTGGGGGATGAATCTCCATTTCATTTCCTTTATTCTTTCATTTTTTCCTTTAAAACCTAGCCCAGTGCATGTATATAGCATTAATTTGTACAAAATAACATTCATTAATAATATACTATTTACTCTATAAAATACTCTATTAAATGCCAAAATCAAATAATAAATAAAAGAAAAGAAAATTAAATGAATTACCTAAGATTTGAATGATTTAAACTCAAGACCTAGGCATCACGATGACTGGGTCGACAAAGAATAAAGTAGGAGGAGATAAGAGCCAAAAATATAATAAAACCCTAACTTTTAATTCCCTAATAATTCCATTTTGATACCTATTTTATTATTTATACCTCAAATCAATAAACTTTATACATGAAACTTGTCGATAAAAATACATGGAAAAATATTAAATTTATTTCAAGCAAAAATAATGAACAATATGCCCTAGATACTCAAAATAAAAAGTCAAAATCCAAACTTCACAAACAAATCTTCTCCATATTATATTAAAATTGACCAAATTCACCTTTAATTGTATTTAAAATTTAATTATATATTTAATAAAGGTTGTTTCATTCAATTTGGAGCTGAGATGCAAAAGTTAAGTGTTAGGCCCCTATTGTGTAATATACCTGAATAAAATAATAATTTTATTTATTCTTTATATTTTTCTAATTTTGATATTTTTATGATTTTACAATTTTGTAAATATTATTTATAACACTTGTACATAATTATAATAAAATAAAACAATTAAAAATACAACAAAATAAATAAGTGAATTGAAATACATAGAAGATTTGTACTTACATATAACTATATAATAAATACACTTATTTAATTAAGTATACAAATTACTTCAGAAAAAATACAATAAAAATATATTTATAAGTATTTAAATAAGTTATAAATATATAAAATATGTAGATAAAATAATAAAATTTTAAATAGAAAATAAAAAGAAAACACATACTATATAGATAAATATACCTATATTTATGCTTGTAAAAAATAACATACAATAAATTAACTTGTAAACATAAATAAAAACACCATAAATACTACATAAAATATTAAATATTTTCATATTTGACCAAAAAATAATAAAGTGATTTATTATTTTAATTTGATAAGGTATTTTACCTATGTTTTGGTCATCCAACGAGATGACGAGAATCAATGGGAGCTCGACCTGAGTTGACCTCAGTCAACTTTCCGACCTCCCTAGGTATGCTTTGTCAGACTCTAGACCTGCTAACTTCCACGATTTTCGCTCCAGATTCTTCCACTATTTCACTTCAATTCCTTCTTGACTTTTGAACCTCGATCATCGTTCTTTCACGCACCCTTCATTTCTCGATCTGAGGCCCACTGAATCGAGCACACCCCTCCATCCAAAACACCATTGTACATATACCCCTATTAGAGCTCCTTTGACTTTTTGATCCTTTCCTTTGAACTGTACCCCTCATTCCCATTCTCATTCGAGTTGATTAAGGTGACAGCTTCTCCCCGTAGGGTTTGCAGCATGCACATGACGAGGAGGAGCATAATCCATGTTTTCCAATGAACGCCTGGCTGAGCTCCACCGGTTCATGCTTTAGCTAGATGAGCCATAGAGTAAGCTTAGTTTTTCATAGCCCTTAGTTGTAGATTTAATTCCCTGTATTTATTTTGCACTTTCAATCACTGCAGTAGCGTAAATAGATTCGTAGTTCGTTGGAGTTTTGCTCTGGTAATTGTTCGGCTGTTATCTACCCATTTTTCGATCCACCTATTGCCTTCATCTCTCTTTCCCCACTTCATCCTAGGCACCTCTAGTGCCCTCGATCTTTCTCAGATCGAGGTATCAGCTCTCCAGCTCTGCCACCTCACCGGAGAGCTCTGCCCGACTCCTCCTTAAGCCATCTCATCCTAATAATACCCCCCAAAAGCCCCTTTTTGTGTGCTTGTGCTTCTTTGCAGGTTCTAGAGGGCTAAGGACCCCTCCTGGGTCTATTTTGTCAAAGGCAAAGGATCTTGGAGCTCCGAAGCTTCATCGATCTCAGGGGACATTATTTGACCTCTTAAGACCCTTTTGAGACATCCAGCAGCTATTGATCCCCTCTAGATCATTTTGAGCTTCTTGGGAGCACTCCAGGTAGCCGGATGTCGGAGATTCAGCTATGTGAAGCTCACCTAGATAGGTCTTCAACTGTGTTCTTCCAACTCTTCTCTCCGATGTTCGATCAAGGACAACCTTCCAAGCATAGCAACACCTGTCAGATTCACGCACCCTCAGTCGTTGATCCAACCACAGAGATTTAATCTCGTCCACCCGAAGTCAAACTGACATCTCACAACGTGGAGCGGCCACATGTTAAGTGAAGTGATCCAGACCGTCTGCCCGGCCATATAGGGGTATTTTGCACTATAACCCCCATTTTTTTTGGATAAAAATTTCATATGTAGTTATATAGTTTTTGTAAAATTTGCAGTAAAACTCCTAGACTTCTTTTGGTTACACTTTAGTCCCTCACCACGTCACCTCATGTGCTTGTGCGCATCAGGAGACGAGAATTTTGCAGGGTGCTCTCTAACATTTTGTATTTCAATTTAATCTTGGAAAATAAAATTCCAGTGTATTATTTTGTGCATAAATTACAAGTTGGAGTTGTCGCTTTTTGTTAATTGTAAAAACCCCATGCCGGTACGTTTTGAATTGAATATTTTAGGCATTTTGCTTATATATCCTTTTACTTGCATAGAGTGTTCTAAAATACATTCTTAGAATCTGGAGCATTTAGGTCCCTAACAATATTTGTATTTTTATTTTTTGTATTTTTATTATTAAAAATATCATTTTGCATCCAAAAATTTTAGCAAAATTATCCTAAGTGCCTAGACATCTTATTAATCACATATATTTTTCATGGGACATTTAAAGTCATTTTCCTATTTTTAAAATACAAAAATATTGCATTTATTTTCTATCTACATTTAAAAATCCAAGAAATCTAAAATCATCTTTAAAAATTCCAAAAAATTAGATATTATTTATTATTATGTTTTACAACTGCAGACCAAAAACACTTAAAAAACAAAAGAAAACACTAAAAATTAGAAAGCTTAAATTCCTCATAAAAATTATAAAAATTTTCACAAAAATCCAAAAATTCCATTTTCTATTTTTGTACATTACTTATTATATATATCGTATATAAAAAATAATTTTAAAAATTTTTGAGATTTTTAACTATTTTTGAAATCCAAAACAATTCGACCTATTAATATAAGTCACTATTTTGACATTTTTACAATTAAAAATCCAAAAAATAAAAAAAAATTATAAAAAAAATACCAAAAAATGGAACAAAATATAAAAAAGATAAAAATATTTAATTTTCTCATTTTTGTACTTGTAGCTATATCCATAAATATAAAAAATCCATATCTATTTATATAGCTTTATTCACTTATATTAGTGTTATAATTATTAAAAATACCAAAAACAATATATTTTAAAAAAACCTTAAAAAAATAAAAAATGACCGTACCTTAGGGTATTTTCCAGATTTTTATCTCCATTTTATATATCTATTATACATATTATCTATATTATTATCTATACTTATATATTATCTTATTAAAAGGAAAAAGGAAATTAAAAATAAGAAATATAATAAGCAAAATAAAAATTATAAAATTAAAAACGCATAAAAATATAAAACAAAAATCCACACATATATATATAAACTCACACAAAATTACAATAAGAAAGACAAAGAGGACAATTTTGGAACTTAATCTCCCAATCTATATTGTGTGCTCCCTGTATTCGGCACACCACATACACCAATACACATTTTGTAGAGTTATAATAAATTTTAACTTTAAATTTCTACTTTGCATTGCTTTATCTATTTATGGGTTAATTCTTGTTTGAATTCAAGGTTCTTGTGGGTCGCCTCAGCGATTGTGTTCCCGCCTTGTGCGTCACATAAGACCCACAAAATTCTTGGTTCAACACCTAATATGGCTCCTATAGCAATATCCTAAGCATCAATCATTATCTCAAAGGGAAGAGACCGATCAGGAGCCTGCAGAATAGGTGAGTTACAAAGCTTTCTCTTTAAGATCTCAAAGGCCTCTAGACACATGATTTATAATGAACTACATGTCTTTCCATAAGAGTTCAATTAGTGGTCGAGAAATCATAAAAAAATCCTGAACAAATCATCTATAAAATCTGAGATGACATAGAAATGACCGTACTAACTTGATATTGGTTGTGGATCAAGTTTCTTGAACATATCCACCTCGACAGGGTCAACCTCCATTCCCTTTTTGGAGATGACGTGTCCCAACATGATACTCTCCTTAACCATAAAATGACTCTTTTCCCAAGATAGTACCGGATTGACATGCCTACACCTTTGAAGAACTCGGACCAAGTGCGTTAAACATGTATCAAATGGATTACTAGGGATTGAGAAATTGTCCATGAAGACTTCTAGGAAATCCTCTACCATTTAGTAAAATACGACAATCATGCACCATTGAAATGTGCCTGGGGCATTGCAAAGCTTGAATGGCATGTGTCTGAATGCGTATGTACTAGATGAATCTCCATTTCATCACCTTTATTTTATCATTTTGGCCTTAAAAACCCTAGTTAATGCATGTAAATAGCATTATTTTGTACAAATTAGCATTCATTGTTTATTCCATTTATTGTACAGAAAATATAGTTTTTAATGCCAAAATTATAGAATAGAGAAAAGTAAAGAAAAAAGACTAAAATGCCGAAGGTATTTTGTGACCCTAAACCCCAAGACATAGGCATCTTGATGACTTGGGCAACACAGAATAAAGTAGGGGGAGATAAGGGCCAAAAATCCATCAAACTTCCATTCTTTATTCTTTAATAATTCTTTTTTGGAATGTATTTTATTCTCTATAATTTATCCTCAAATAAAGAAACTCTATGCATGAAAGTTGTAGATAAAAATACAAATAAAATACAAAACTGACTTCATACAAAAGTAATGTACAATGTTCATTTTATACTCTAAATAAAAAGCCAAAACCCAAGCTCCCATACCCATATCTCCTTAATAAAAAAACAAAATGTATCAAAATCACTTTAATTGTATATTAATTTTAATAAGCTATTTATTGAAGGTGGTTTCATTTAAATTGGAGTTAAAGTGTAGAATTTAGTTTTTGGACCCCTATTGTATAGTTCACATGAATAAAATATTCATTTTATGTTTTCCTTATTATTTTATACATGTATATTTTTATAATTTTTTAAATATTATTTATAATATATGTGGAATAGAATAGAATAAAATCATAAAGAAAACACAAAAAATAGTATACACAAATACATAGATGAAATACCTATACTTATACCTATATAATATACATCCGTATTTATTTAAGTGGACATATTATATGAGAAAAAATAATAAAAATATATTTATGTATACAAAAATACGTTATAAATATATAAATTGAGAAAATAAAATAATAAATCAAAAAATACAAAATAAAAATAAAATATGCAAAACATAGGTTAATATACCTATGAATAAAACCCTAAAAACTAACATGTAATAAATTAACTCATAAAAATAAATAAAAATCAGATTAAAATGCTACCTTAAATACTAAACAATTTTTATGTTTTAACCAAAAGTTAGTAAAATCATTTACTAATTTATTTTGAATTAATTTTAAATTTCAAGTTGATTTTGTCCTTCTGCAGCTGACGTGGACCAATCAAGGCTCGACCCTTGTTGAACAAGGTCAACTTCCCATTCCACGTTAAGCCCTGCTGTTGTCAGGAGGAGATCCCCTCTTCATCGATTTTTCCTCATCATATCTTTCAATCTTTTGGATCGATTTCTTCTGCAAACTTGTGCCTCAATCAAAGCTCTTTCATGCCAAGACCAAATCTTGGTCGAGGCACCTCTGAATCGGGTGCTTCGCCCTGATGGAGAGTCTCGTGTACATATAACCTTTTGTCAGCTACCTTGACCCCTTGGTCCTCTTTCACACCACTTTTGCCTAACTCTCGTTGGATCAAGACTCCTGGAGACAGCAACAGTCTTCCTTAGGGTTCAACGTGCTCTATGACGTGTTGAATCAAGCAATCTGAGTTGCTACCACTAGCACCGTCGTGAGCTCTTCTCGATCCGATCCAAGTGAGGTAGTTTATCTTTTCATTGAGCTTTTGATTCCCTAGAGTAGCAGTAAAGTAACCGTACCCTTTATTTTGCTCGATTTCATCTCGTGTAAAGTAATACCCTCCTCTCGTAGTCCACCATAGCTTTGCCCCAACAAGCTCTCCAGAGTCCTTTGTGTTAGCAATGTGAGCCCAGGGCGAACCATTCCTATAATAAATGTTATTGTAATGTTTGATATATCAATAAAAGTTATTGGTTTATTTCACTCCATGTATGAAATTAAGTGAATGAATGCACTATAAGATCCCTCTGTACAATTAAGGTTATGTACCATGTCCATCTAAATAATCATACAACTATTGATTCAATAATTGAATCATAGAGGCTGGTGTTTGGATGAATATCTAAGGAGTTAGATTGAGGACTCGTCAAACACAGTCAAATGATTGTTAAGAGATGATCTCCAGCCTGAGTAGGAGATGGCAATCCTTTATCATATAGGCTGATATCTGACCGACCTCTTGATGTAGGTCCTCTGCATAGGAATACAAATTCGGAGGTGTTAGATTAGTTAGGTCAAAGGGTTGACTTAATGAGATAGAGATAACCAAAGTCCTATGTCGAATACTGTCACGATATAGGCATACATCCTCTGATCGGAGACAGATGTATTGCTATATGTCTGAGTATGTACATTTGGTAGACCAATAGGTTGATGACCTAACCAAGGTCTATACACCGGCGAGTTGGTGTGCATATATGGGCATATGAGTAATATGATCTCTCGAAGGGATCATACAGGTTCACTTCTGAACCGGAAAACATGAGCTCACTCCTGAGGTATTGGGATCGATAAATTCTATGCATGGTCGTCTCACTTATGAAGCTTGACAGAATTTAGAGGTATGATATATGCTTTTGGAAAGTATATACTAGATACCAAATCCCAATGATCAAATGAGAATCTGAATAATATAACCCTGAAGGTGACAATCTAAAAGAGATTTATAACTTCGGGTTTATTAGAAGGTCTACTAGTATGCAGGATGTACAGGTATTGGGGATACCTGAGGGTGATGTGATCATAAATGATTGTATAACCATGACACTTCCATTCCGAGGGAGCGATGAAACATATCTGGATTTTAGTGACTCCTCTCAGTAGAGAAGTAACTTGATCTTAGTCCAAGGGTTGGACATTGATCTGAATGAGATTCAGATGCAATGAGAAGATTAAGTTTATGGACTTGATTTATGCAAGCATCTATGGGAGGATCGTAAGATCTGGATTTGAGATATGATCTCAATGTCCAAGTCACTATACGCGGAACAATACAATCACCCTATCCTTATCTCCAAGTATCTACAAAGAAAGCACACTCTTCCTGAAGGAGTTCAAGAATAATTCCTTTGATTAATTACGTATCCAAGTAACACGATATTGTTGATTAAATGAGATTCAATTATCAAGAATAATACGAATGAGATTCATATTATGAGAACGATTATCCAAGATAATTATATAAGATTTAATTATCAAGGAAATGCAGAATGTGGATAGTACTATCCATGCTATCCATAATATCAATGTATATTATAAATATGATTTATAATATATTGGAGAGAGAACTTTTGTAAATAATATTTACTGATTGATTGTTGACGTGAATTGGATTCACATTGGACAATTAATTGGAAATATAATTTACAATTTGTTTTGGGTTGTGAATATGATTCATAATTTTTCAATGGCATGATTGAAATATTCACTAATTAATTTAGAATTAATTTAGTGAGTATATTTGCAATAAATGTTGTTGCAAATAATAAAATGGATAATGAGATGATAATCACCTTAAGAGGTGACGTCACCCTTGACTTCTTCAAGGTGACGCCACCCCTTTAGAAGATAATCATCATCTCCTTTATTATCCTTTGTTGATTAATTTTTATCAAGTTAAATTTTTTTGCTATGATGCAACATATATTTAATTTAATATAAATCAATAGTTGTTGCTTTATTAAACAACAAATGATCATGGCCATTGATTAAAAACACAAATCATCCTAACCGTTGATTTTGTGTGTCCATGGATTGTGATCAATGGACTCCCAAACCACTATTTAAGAAGGGGCAACCATAGCCCTTCAAGTACACACATGAAGTGCTCTTTCTCCTTCTCTCATTCTCTCGCACTATCTCTCTCTCTAAGAGTGCACGTCCACTCTGAGTTCTAGAGAGAACTATAGTCGTCGCTACGACGTTGCGCTGTCAGATCTCAGTCTTCCTTGGTGTTTCTCACGCAAGTAGAAGACGTCGAATTTCATTGGACAAAATCAGTAGATTCAAGGCTTGGATCTTCATCTTGGATTGCGAGAAGCACGCATCTCATCATCGCACCCACAAGTGCCATCTTCGTTGATCAGACTTGAGTCAGGAGGATCACATGCTTTAGAGATCAAGTGATCGCAACCACACTTCAAGAGGTATTTCGAATACTTTGTGGTTAGATGAAACGATTGAAGAAATGTTCTTGGATCATATGGT
The DNA here is from genome assembly GCA_037367405.1 of Ottelia alismoides. Lineage (NCBI taxonomy): Eukaryota > Viridiplantae > Streptophyta > Magnoliopsida > Alismatales > Hydrocharitaceae > Ottelia > Ottelia alismoides. The sequence continues at coordinate 119,943 of JAZKJV010007996.1, read as the reverse complement.
TTCATTTTATGATTTAATTTTTTTATATTCCGCTGCTCGAAGCAACTAGTATGACTAGTCGCTCTTGATCGTATATGATACGATCATCACGCTTCCGTGATGTGCTTAAGGATCCTCCCGTATCCTTCAAGTGGTATCAGAGCCAGGTTGACGGAGGTCTTGGATATGATCCATGAACCTATGAAAATTTGGGCTCATTTGGGTTTATGAAGATTTTAGCATTTCAATTTTCACAGCCTTGTCTTGTGATAATTTTTCGACCCTGTTCAAAATGTTTAAACATGATATTATCACCTAGATAATGTTCCCCATTGAATAAGGAAAATGTGGAATTTGAGTTTGCGTAATTTGGATTCCGTACGGTTTTAAAACGCTTGGAAATGCGTATTTATCACATGGTTTCTATTTTGGAATCAAATTATCAATCTCTGAAAATTAATTTTCGTTAATTTAGATTTGAAATGAATGATATATGTTAATTTTAGTTAGTGAGGCTCACTGTTGGAAGTTGCATGCTTATCTAGAAACCTCGTGATTGTTGTTTAAGAAATTCGCGAAATTAATAGTTAATTTCCTAGAATAATTGTGGATAATATTTGAGAAATATTAGAACAATAATTATTCCCTTAAATGACATTGCCTCAACCAATGAATGATTAGATCTAGATCACCAATTGGTTACTTGATACACTTTCATCAAACTTGTTACTTGAATAGGTTTTGGGAATTTGTCTAGCAAATTTCCTTATAATCAAAATGGTTTTGATTATTACTATATGGTATAATTTCAGTTGAAAGATCGATGATCATCTCAAGTACAAAGTGATTGACTCGGCATTGTTTTTCCTCGAGGCAGATATGGTGTCTAGTCGGGGAGCGTTGGGGTAGCAGGTTGTACTGTGTGCGGTCTATCCCACTCCTGCCGGTACTAGCCATGACAACGGCTAGGGAACGAATGATGCTTGTGAGATCATGATGTATTTTCTAATTATTAAAATTCGAAGAATACGTACTTTGAGATAATACCACTAATTCAAGTAACAATCAAGTTTAATGATTAAATCAAATTGATAATTGATTTAATGAGATTAGATTAATTACATCCAATTGAAACACTCTATTATGAATGGATATGTATTTCTCTTAGAAGAATTAATTGCATGAATATGCTTCACGATAATTAATTCAAATTCGAAAATGAGGTGGAAGATCACATAAGTGACATCCATGATCTCCCGTCAAGGCGAAGGGTTCCGTCGCTAGATATTGTATGTAGGAGACGCCTGTCTAAAGTGACAGCTCCTGCATACGATTCATTTGGATCGGGCTCTTTGCTCGAAAGAGTAAGGATGTATGCGTAGTGACCCCAATATCAAGTCCTCATATTATTGGGGCGATATTGGATTGCGCATAGTGAGTTGTATTCCTGTTGACGGTTGGTTCAATTAACAACGGGTCAACATCACCTTAGGGGTGGTGGGCTCAGGTGTTAAAGACCGAATTGGGAAATGCAAGTTGGACTTGCAAGGCGGAATGTGTTCCCGCTTCTCTTTTTTGGAGTCGCAAGTTCTCATATTATTGGGATGTGACAAAGATAAATAAGAGAACCCAGTTCTTGCTTGGGATATAGCGTTAAGTATATCTCTTGCTTTGAAAGTGATTAAGGGAATAAACTTTCAAAGCTGACAAAGCAAGACTAATTTGATTTAAAATGCCTTAATCAAATGTAATAAATTTATGAATATATAATTACATGTTCTAATATAGTGCATTCTTAATTTCAGATAATGAAATCACTGAATCCTCTCAATAGGCTTTTGGAGATCAATCAGTTGACCGGGCCGAATTATTCGGATTGGATCCGTAATTTGGAACTTGTTCTCTCAGTTGAGCGCATAAGTTATGTGCTCACAGAGGACAAGCATGAAAGCCCTAAGACAAAGGAAGAAAAGCAATACAATGACAAGTATGATGAAGATCATGTCTTGGCTAGATGCTACATCTTGGGTTCACTCTCCAATGTTCTTCAGAAGCAAAATGTGGAGATGAACACATGCCAGGAGATAATGCAGAATCTGAAAGATATGTTTGGTGACATAAACCACACCTAACGTTACAATACTATGAAAGAACTCGTTCAATGCAGGATGCAGGAAGGGACTTCAGTCCGAGAACATGTACTCAAAATGTTTGGGTACATTTTTGAGCTGGAGACCCTTGGGGCAAATATGGATGCAGACATGCAAGCTGATTTCGTTCTGCTGTCTTTGCCCATGTCTTTCAATAATTTTGTGGTTTCATTCCACAAGAACAAGTTGGACTTGACTAACGCTGGACTTCTTGTTGCTTTAAAGTTCGCAGAAGATGTAATGGAGAAAGATGGTCCCTCTAGCAGTGCAATGGTTGCACAGGTCAAAGGGAAGCGCAGTCGGAAGCATGCTTCTTGGAAGGGCCCAACCCAGAAGAAGGAGAAGAAGAATCAAGGAGTTGGCTCACCTTCTACTGCTTCCACACTAATGACATCGAAGAAGACCGATGTCTGTCACCACTACAAGAAGCCGGGGCACTAGAAGCATAACTGTCCAGATTACCTGAAGTCTATCGATAAAGGTAAAGACCCTATAGGTATGACATCTACTTTCATCATTGAAACTAGTTTTCTCGTTGGACGAGAAGGAAGTTGTGTTGTAGATTCTGGTGCTTCTGTTCATGTATGCAATTTGTTGCATTTGTTTCAGGAAACTAGGAATCTGGAAGAAGGGGAGATAGTCATCCAGATGGGATCTGATGCAAGTGTTGCAGCAGTCGCCTTCGGGACCTATCTACTATCGTTATCCAGTTGTAGAGTCTTAGTACTTAAAGAGTGTCTTTATGTACCTGAAGTCAGAAGGAATTGGATATCTGTATCTAAACTTGTTAGAAGCGGATATTCATTCCTTTTTTAAAATAAATTAGTCATAAATCATTATGGTAAATATATTGCGGATGGTATTTTGACTTCTGGTGGACTCTATGATTGTGCATTGATGAACATGTCATGAATGTTACTACCACTAATAAAAACCCTAAAAGATCCAGGGAGAATGGATCATTCTAATATGATTTGGCATCAAAGGATTAGTCATTTATCTGTTGATAAGATCAATAGATTGATAAAGGATGGACCTTTAGATTTTCTACAGGTTTAATATTTGCCTACATGTGAACATTGTATTTGAGGTAAAATGATTAGGATGCCTTTCTGTAACAAAGTTACAAGATGTGAAGGTATTCTTGACCTAATACATACTGATGTATGTGGTCCCTTTAGTACCACGACCCGAAATGGATATCAATATTATTTGACGTTTATTGATGACCATTCGCGATACGGGTTTATCTTCCTATTACGTCATAAATCTGAAACCTTTGAAAAGTTCAAAGAGTTCAAGGCTTTGGTTGAGAACCAAACCGATAGGAATATTAAACAGATTCGATCTGATCGAGGTGGCGAGTACCTCTCAGATGAGTTCGAGGAATACCTTAAAGAGAATGGAATTGTCTCCAATCTCACTCCTCCTGGAACCCCCCAACTTAACGGTGTTGCTGAGAGACGCAACAAGACCATCATGGATATGGTACGTTTAATGATGAGCAAAGCACATTTACCACTTAGTTTCTGGGGATATACGTTAGAGACTGCAATATATATCCTAAACAAGATTCCTAGAAAATCCGTACCTAAGACTCCTCATGAGCTCTGGTATGGATCCAAACCTAGTGTCAAGCACTTGAGAGTTTGGGGATGCTTGGTCCATGCGAAGAACATGGATGCAGGTAAGCTAGAATCTCACAATAGAGCATGTTGCTTCATTGGGTATGTTAAGGATGGTATTGGATACAAGCTTTATGACCTTGAGACTTAAAAGGTTTTCATCTATAGAGATGTAAGATTTCTGTAGGATGACTTCCTTAAAGGTCAAGACAAAAATGAAATAGAGGAACTCATTGAGTCTCCTGAGGATTATGAGCTCCCTGAACCATAAACTGAAGATATAAATAAAGATGAATAACATATACCTCTTCGAAGGAGTTCGAGGGTTGTTGTACCACCTGAAAGATATGGATTCTATGTGTTAGGTGAGACTAACAATGATCCTGCTTCATTTGATGAAGCACTCGCGGATCAAGACATGGATAGATGGATGCTAGCAATGAAGTCTGAAATAGACTCCATGCATAAGAATGGTGTATAGACTCTAGAGGATCCGCCTAAGGGGGTAAACCCATTGGGTGTAAATAGATCATCAAGAGAAAAAGGGACCCAATGGGAAAGTAGAGACTTCAAGGCACGGCTCGTAGCCAAAAGCTACACACAGAGAGAAGGCATCAATTACGATGAGACGTTCTCTCCTGTGGCCATGCTTAAAACCATCAGGACACTGCTAGCTATAGCTGCATATCTTGACTACAACATCTGGCAGATGGATGTCAAGACGGCTTTCCTCAACGGATACCTTGAAGAAGATATCTATATGGAGCAGCCCCAGTCCTTCATAGCCAAGGAAGGAAAAGTATGCAAGCTAAAGAAATCCATCTATGGTCTCAAACAAGCTTCTCATAGCTGGAATGTCAGATTTGAAGAAACCATAAAGAGTTATGATTTTGTGCAAAACCCTGATGAACCATGCGTGTACAAGAAGCTTAGTGGGAGCGCCATTGTGTTCATCGTGCTTTATGTAGATGACATCCTTATCATTGAGAATGATACATGAATAATGACCATTGTTAAGATTTGGCTATCCCATACCTTCAAGATGAAATATCTTGGAGAATCCTCTTACATCTTAGGTCTGAAGCTGTTCAGAAATCGAGAAAAGAGGATGTTGGGATTATCACAACATGGGTACATTAGGAAGATTCTTGAATGTTTTTGTATGGATAGTTCTAAGAAAGGTTTCCTTCCCTTAAGGCATGGTATCCACCTATCTAAAGGGATGGCTCCTTAAAGTTTCGAGGAAAAGAAAGCCATGGCTGGATACCCTTACACATCGGCTGTAGGAAGCTTAATGTACGCCATGATGTGTACAAGACCAGATATCTACCATACAGTGGGAGTGGTAAGCCGTTACCAATCCTGCTATGGAACAACACTGGAATGCAGTAAAGAACATATTTAAATATCTAAGACGGACGCAAGATTATATCTTGCTCTATGGAGATGGTGATCTCCATGTCTTGGAATATCCAGATTCTGACTTCCAGTCTGATATTGATGATCGAAAGTCGACATCAGGGTTTGTGTTCTTGTTGAACGGTGGTGCTGTGAGCTAGAGAAGCAAGAAGCATGACACTATGGTAGATTCAACTACAGAAGCCGAATACATAGCCGCATCGGATGCTACGAAAGATGCAGTGTGGTTGCGCAAGTTCATTCTGGAACTTGGCATGGTTTCCTATGATATTCCATCCCGTTACTCTGCGATAACACGAGAGCCATTGCCCAGGAAAAGGAACCCAGATGGCATCAAAAGAGCAAGCACGTGGAAAGGAAATACCACATCATTTGGGAGATTCAAAAGCATGGTGACATCATCATCACCAAGGTGGCCTCTGCCGACAACATTGCTGATCCTCTTACAAAACCTTTGACAAGAAGGTTTTAGACCAGCATGTAATGAGTATGGGTTTAAGGATTGTACCTGAATGGTTCTGAAAGCTAATGGGAGATTGTTAGCAATGTGAGCCCAGGGCGAACCATTCCTACAATAAATGTTATTGTAGTGTTTGATATATCAATAAAAGTTACTGGTTTATTTCATTCTCTGTCTGAAATTATGTGAATGAATGCATTATAAGGTCCCTATGTACAATTAGGGTTATGTACCATAGCCATCTTAATAATCATACATCTGTTGATTCAATAATTGAATCATAGAGGCTGGTGCTTGGATGAATATCTAAGGAGATAGATTGAGGACTCATCAAACACCGTCAAATGATTGTTAAGAGATGATCTCCATCCTGAGTAGGAGATGGAAATCCTTTCTCATATAGGCTAATATCTGACCAACCTCTTGATGCAGGTCCGATGCATAGGAATACCGATTCAGAGGTGTCAGATTAGTTAGGAAAAAGGATTGACTTAACGAGATCGAGATAACCAAAGTCCTATGTCGAATACTATCATGATATAGGCACACATCCTCTGACCGGAGACAGATGTATTGCTATATGTCTGAGTATGTACATTGGCAGACCAATAGGTTGATGACCTAACCAAGGTCTATACATCGGCGAGTTGTTGTGCATAAAAGGGCAAATGAGTAATAAGATCTCTCGAAGGGAACATATACTTTCACTTCTGAACCAGAAGACATGAGCTCACTCATGAGGTATTGGGATCGATAAATTCCATGCATGGTCACCTCGCTTATGAAGCTTGACAGAATTTAGAGGTATGATATATGCTTTTGGAAAGCATATGATCGATACCAAATCCTAATGATCAAATGAGAATCTTAATAATAAAACCTTGAAGGTGACAGTCTAAAAGAGATCTATAACTTCGAGTTTATTAGAAGGTCTTCCAGTATGCAGGATGTACAGGTATTGGGAATACTTGAGGGTGATGTGATCATAAACGATTGTATAACCATGACGCTTCCATTCTGAGGGAGTAATGAAACATGTATAGATTTTAGTGACTCCTCTCAGTAGAGAAGTAAATTGATCTTAGTCCAAGGGTTGGACATTGATCTGAATGAGATTCAGATGTAATGAGAATATTAAGTTTACGGACTTGATTTAATCAAGCATCTATGGGAGGTCCGTAAAATTTGGATTTGAGATATGATCTCAATGTCCAAGTCACTATACATGGAACAATACAATCGTCCTGTCCTTATCTCCAAGTATCTATAAAGAAAGCACACTATTCTTGAAGGAGTGCTAGAATAATTCCTTTGATGAATTATGTATCCAAGCAACATGATATTGATGATTAAATGAGATTTAATTATCAAGAATAATATGAATGAGATTCATATTATGAGAATGATTATCCAAGATAATTAAATGAGATTCAATTATCAAGGGAACACATAATGTAGATAGTACTATCCATATTAACTATAATATCAATGTATATTATAAATATGATTTATAATATATTGGAGAGAGAACTTTTGTAAATAATATTTACTGACTGATTGTTGATGTGAATTGGATTCACATTGGACAATTAATTGGAAATATAATTTACATTTTGTTTTGGATTGTGAATATGATTCACAATTTTTCAATGGCAAGATTGAAATATTTACTAATTAATTTGGAATTAATTTAGTGAATATATTTGCAATAAATGTTGTTGCAAATAATAAAAAGGATAATGAGATGATAATCACCTAAAGAGGTGACATCACCCTTGACTTCTTCAAGGGTGATGCCACCACTTTTGGATATGATCATCATCTCCTTTATTATCCTTTGTTGATTAATTTTTATTAAGTTAAATTATGTTGATGATAATGCAACATATATTTAATTTAATAAAAGTCAATAGTTGTTGCTTTATTAAACAACAAATGATCATGGCCATTGATTAAAAACACAAATCATCCTAACTGTTGATTTTGTGTGTCCATGGATTGTGATCCATGGACTCCCAAACCACTATTTAAGAAGGGGCAACCCTAGCCCTTCAAGTACATGCATGAAGTGCTCTCTCTTCTTCTCTCATTTTCACGTGCCATCTCTCTCTACGCCGTCGAGTTCTTGGTGTTTCTCAGAGTTCTTGAGAGAACTGTAGTCGTCGTTACGCCGTCGCGCTGTTGGATCTCCGTCTTCCTTGGTGTTTCTCGTGCAAGTAGAAGACATCAGATTTCATTAGACGAAATCAGTAGATTCAAGGCTTGGACCTTCATCTTGGATTGCGGGATGCACGCGTCTCATCATAGCACCCGCAAGTGCCATATTCGTGGATCGGACTTGAATTAGGAGGATCCCTTGCTTTAGAGATCAAGTGATCGCAACCATGCTTCAAGAGGTATTTCGAATACTTTGTAGTTAGATGAAACGATCCAAGAAATGTTCTTGGATCACGCGGTTTCATCTTATGGTTTAAATTTTAAAATTCCGCTACTCCGAGCTACTAGTATGACTAGTCGCTCTTGATTGTATATGATACGATCATCAAGCTTCCATGATGCGCTTAAGGATCCTCCTGTATCCTTCACTTTGTTTGTTTTGCACCTCACCTTTCACCCTCACCTTTTTCCCCTTACATTTCAGAACACCCCGTACATCTCCATCCACCTCGATCTTGTAAGAATTGAGCTATCAGGTCTCCTTCTCTGTCATGTCATCAGATACCCCCATATCAATCCATTTCTGCCTTGATCCACCCCAAGAGCTCCCAGAGCTCCGCTTTTTGTCGCTGACCATTTCCCTGCAGGAAAAAGAGAGAAAAATCAACTTTGCAGGGTATTTCGAGGATAGAACAAGGCCTCCAGGTCTTAGGCCACGTTGGAGCTTCTAGCGAGGCTCTAGCCTTATTGAGGGGGTCTACAACTGCGAAATCACCTTCAGAGTCTGTAGAGCAACTTTGCAAGGATGGACAAGGTTCGAGGTAGTGGCTACGTTAGATCGAAGCTAAGAGGAGCTGGTGTTCTTGCCAGTTCTTCCGAACATCTTCTTCACCATCCAATCGAGGTCCTCCGCCCAGATTGAACTAGAGCCATTGGATCTCATGCACCTCCAGCCATGAGATCAGATCCGAGATCTAATCTTGCTCATTTGTGAACGAATGGGTATACGTCGTTCGATGATCGCCGCGTGGATAAGTTGAGCTCCTTCGACCATTTGATCCACACTTTGAGGTGGTATTTTGCATTTTCCACCCCCTCCTTTTGTAATTTATTGTTTAATACCTAAACATTCATTTACCATTCAATAGTTTTGTAATATTTGCATAGGAATTTCTGTCTTTGTTTAATATTGCTTTTGGGTCCAATCCACGTTACCTCACATGTGATCCCACTTGAGGTGGTGATTTTGTAAGTATTCACTTCTGAGTATTTATATTTTTGTTTAGTCCAAGAACTTTTAATATTAGTTGAATATTTTTGGGAAAATTGCATTTTAGTCCCTACCTTTACTTTTATTTGCATTTATGCCCTACCTAGTTCATTTATTTTCAAGTTTTTTTTCTATTTTATTAAAATCATCATCTGTGGTCTAAAAAATCTCAAAAAATAGGATTAAGTGCCTACTATCATCTAGATTCACTTCATATTTTTGGATTCCAATTTTAAGCTTTTTTTTTAAAAAAATTAATTTTCCAAAAAAGTAGGATTAAGTGCCTACTATCATTTGTTCTTGTTTGACTTTCAAATACCAAAAAAATATAAAAATGTTTTGAAAATTTCCAAAAAAAAAATATTTTTTTTATTTTAGTATTTTATAACGTTAGACAAAAAATCCTTAAAAATAGAAAAAGAAAACTCATAAAAATTTAAAAGCTCCAAAATCATTTATAAAAACATAAAAAATTCCCCAAAAACTAAAAAATACTTTTTTATCTCTGAATTTGCTTTTTATTATATAGTATTGACTAAAAATAGTTTTGGAAAATTTCGATTTTATTTCTTATTTTTAAACTCATAAAAAATTTGGTCTATTGCTTTAAGCATTGTTTTACGATATTTTTGACTTTAAAAATACCTAAAAATTAACAAAAATACCTCAAAAGGCACAAAATCAGTAAAAAAATATTTAAAACCAAAAATGATTTATTTTCTGTATTTTAGTTATTATTAGTAGTATTTACAATTATATTTCCTAACATTGTATATATAGTCATATATATTCTTATATTGTATATTTGAAAGAAAAAGAAAACTGAAAATCAGAAAATAAAATAATAAAAAAATAAAAATTATAAAATTAAACACATTTAAAAAATATAAAATTAAAAATAAAAAAATAAAAGTTATAAACCCACAAAATCATAATTTGGTTAAGTACTTGAAAGACAAATTCCTATATTTATTTTTATCTCATTTGCTCTACACCTTTGTTTCCTGTGTTCAACCCCTACATATTTGTCACTATACATCTTTAGTAGGGTATAATAAATTCTAGTCCATTTTGATTAATTGCTTATTCATTGCATGGGTTAATTGTTCTTTGACCTTGGGCTTTGCTCGTGGTCGCCTCAACGACGGCATATCTTCGCTTCCGTGAGGATATCATTTTAGACCTTTGCAAAATCCGAGTCAACAAATGATTTCATTGCCGGGGACATCAATTTGTAGAGTAGTTTTTGTCTTTTATACTGCTTAGACATTTCCTCATTTATTTCCTTTCATTTGATTATCAATTTTGAACTGTCTGACATCTCCTCTTTGAATTTTTACGAGGGACTGCAGACCGAGGAGGATCACCTAAGTGATTCTACATATACTTGGGACGAGGAGCTGACTATTTTGACTTAACCGATAGGAGAGAGCAGGAGGCTCTTGAGAGAGAGAGAGTAGCCTAGCATAGGATTTTTGTTTCTTTTGTGAGAGAGACTCTTATTTATGCACTATTAATTTGTAATAATATAGGTACCTAGAACTTAGGACCCTCGAGCCCAATTTCCAAGTATTTGTTTACTTGGGGGCTCACAATGTTTTCCGTGATTTCTGCAACCTTATTTTCTTTGTTTCTCATGATTTATGCTTTCTGCCTTATTTTTCTTTGTTTTGTGTTATGACTCCTAGTCTTTAGGCTTGCTTGATTTTGTAAACTAAGGCCAAACACCTAACTATCTTTGTATGCTCCTATAGTCTCCACATCTGGACTTAGCTTAATTAATTTTTGAACACTTAGTCTTGAAACTATGTGCCACAAGAGCTCTCCATACAATGCTTGTAGGACCCATTGTGGTGGGCACCGAGGAATCTCCAAGACTAGACTCTAGGTTTCATTCTTAGTGTTTAGCATTTGGTTCTTCACATGTAGTAATTTCCTACTTAGGATGATTTACGTGTGCATATCGACCTATAACAATTTTTGTATCCCACATGGAGAGAACTGTGAAGCACTATAAGTCATCTAACTGAGCATTCATCATTTATGCACTAAGGCAAGATTTCCATTTTAGTGTCACCTTGCATTGCTTTGATGTGTCTCCCTCTATTTTTCGATCACATAGGAATTTAAAGAAAATACAATAACATTAGGCACTTGTATTGTATCTACTCTAAGCAAGTGACAACATAAAATTTTTTAAAAAGGAACTATTAAAAATACTTGACTTAAACAAAATTGATTAATTGGACTCATTGCATTAGGTAAGAAAAGCACTCATTTATTTTCAGGTAGCATTGGGGTTGTCTCCTTCCCAAGTGAGAGAGCGCTATCGTAAGGATTAGAGCCAAAAATCCAATCTATTACAGCCTTGTATACCGCCTGGATTTCTGAAGTATTGGCGCTTCAATCGTACGTGGATGACTAGAGCATGGTCAACGATGATGTTCTCGTCTAGTGTAGAACATCCGCCTTGTCTGAAGTATTAAGCTTAGGCCACACCTTCATGGGGGCGTCTGTCTCATCATCTTGCGTTCGACTAGGTCCTTGCACGTTCACGGGCGATTCCATTGCAAGCGAGGTCCGAAGTAGTGGTTTTTCTCCACCCTCTATTTCTTTGATTGAGTAGGGATCCAGGGAGGGTTACAAGGACTCCAAAAAGTGCAGACTATAGGTTACAAAGGAGGAGGACAAGTACATGATACTTTTTCGATAGTACTTTCGCTCTTATATGATCAATGCTTTATGGACTTGTTGAAAGATAATTGCATGAAAATCAATCTAAAACATACAAAGATAATTGTCGAACCTTCACGGCTTCATGGGTCGAGTTGGTGAATCCATTATTTTGAGGTTTGGTTGCTTAGTTTTATTATGGTCAAGATCAAACATATCACAAACTTGCACCATTTTGCTTTCCTTCTCTTCTTTCTTTCTCTTTGATCCTTGCTCATTGTGAGCCTTCTACTGTTTTACATTCCTTTTATTTCTTATTCATCTCCATGTTCTTCATCCATCATATATCTCCTTTTAACCGTCTCAAGATGTCAACCCACAGATGGTTTAGTTGGGACTTCGCCGACACCCACATCAATTCCGTGTCACCAACATCTCCAATAATGTGGGGTAATCTCCATGAAGCTGGTTTGGACCTTGAGAACTTCTCCTTGGACTCTTCGATCCTTTATTCTTTCAATACTTGCCTTTCTCCAATAAATCCACTATTCTAGATGGAATCACAACCCGAGCTAACTCTTCTCTTTAAATTAACCAAAATTACTCTTGTCCCCGAGCCAACCCCTTGTGGATGGAGATTGATTTCAATCAATATCCTACGTTCCATTTACAACCATATGGGATTGAACTTAATCCCAGACATATCTCATCATTTGGTGCTCAGACAAAGATTGATCGGGGTTTGTTCCATCATGCAGATCATCAACCCGATCAAGAGCCAAAAATTCAGTTCGAACCATAAATGGCTCCCACTAGAAGTGAAAAGGGACCGTAACCCCAATAGCCCGAGCAACAAGAATAGGGGGATGGGCATCACACAACACACAGTAATGTCAAAAGCCATCTTGTCGCATCAATCCAAGCAATAGAAAAGAAGTTGACAAGCAATGATTAACCCAAGTCATTTTCCAAGAAATGCTTAATGATTTGAGAAGGAGAACTGTTGAAAGAGATGCTCGAGGAGAGGATGATCTCAATAGAGAGGATGAGTTCAATAGAGGAGGTACATATGACAACTATTCAATAGGATGACCTTGTGGTGGAAGAGGAGAGGCAAGACAGTAGCCGAAGCCCACTTTGAAAGAGACTTACAACCATAGGGAAGGCTACGTCACCGAGTGGATTCAGATTCTACCCATTCTCGCCCACTTCGAACTGAAGCCACAATTCTTATCTTTGACCGACCTTCCATGGGAATATGATCGAAGAACCATATATCCACCGACAATAGTTTGGTTGCATCTGTGCCACAACACACTACCCCAATATCCCTTTGGGGGGTAATCAAGACGACTACCTTTCCTTTCAGCCTCCAAGACAAGGCCCTATATTGGGTCGATCATTTGGGGAAGGTAGTGAAAACCTGGGAGGAGTTAAAATCTGTGTTTCTTCGCAAATTCTATCCTCTTGGCTGCTTGAACCTGATGCACGCCCGCATCACCATTTTCATCCAGCAACCCCACTTAGACGATACATGAAGCGTGGGAGATATTTAAAGACTTGCAAGAGAAGTGTCCCTACCATGATATTCCCATGACCAATCTCGTGCATCAGTTTTTTGGTGGGTTGACACTTGAGAGCCAAAAGCTCGTAGATACCGCTTGTGATGGGTCACATTTCAATAAGGACGAGGATGTCATCTACAATATTTTTGAGGAGATGGCTAAAGGAGCAGCCGCTCAATCCTCATCCTGTGCAGACATGAAGATGCCTGCCACCAGCCACAAGCCTATTAACATGATGGCTCACATCGAAGACAAAGATGAGAGCTCCAACCTTACCATCATCGAGAGCCATTTGTATAAGGTAGATATCATTGAGAAGAGGTCACGAGACCTCAAAAAACTTTCTGTTATTGAGAATAGAACCAAGGCTTGGAGAAGCTCGATCTTATTTCCTAGCAGCTGGAGCAGCTCGTTCGGGCATTGAATGCCAATGACTGCAATTCTGTATCAGTCACTACTGAAACTCCTGCTGAGCAGAAGGAGCAAACACCGATATAGCCTCCTCAACCGAGTCTCCCGTCGGCCCAACTCGTCCAGCATGTATATTATGTGCAGACCCTGAAGCAACCCCCACAGTTCCAGACATAAATGGTTGTCTATCAATCAGAGTCGTAGCCAGCCTACCCCGAGCAGTTTTTCCCACCACCATTGCAGATTCAAGAGATCAATGGTGTCTAGAATAATGAAGCACTGCTCAACCATCCTTAGGGACAATCCCAGGGTTAGAATATGAGAAACATGCCCTATCACCAGCAACAACATGGTGGAAGACCCTACCAGCCCTCTCATAACCAGTAGCTTCCGTACCACATCAACACATGGAGGCAAAATTATCGACAAGGTTCTCAGCAGCTAGGTTACCGTAATCAGGGTTACCATCAGCAGAACTAGCTACTCAATACCATCACCAGTACTTCGATCCTCCTCAGCACTCTTCATTCCCACCTCCTCACCATCAGTATTATTAGGGTTACAACCAGCAGCCTCCGCAGCACTAGAGGCTCACACAGGGTGACTCTTCTGTGGTTGTGCCGGTGAACCCAATCTTGGATTGGTTGGCCCAATTAGTGAAAAATATGGCTGAGATGATCAAAAATATTTATGACCCGACGAATGCAAAGACTGTCATACCATACCAGGTTGAAGCCAATCCAAACAACTTCTGACGCAAGGAGCATGTAGTATGCAGTGATTTGCCCAATTCAAGTAGAAATGATTTGTTTATCTCTAACGTTGTTACTCACAGGAGCGGTAGAACACTGCGACCATTGGCAACTATGAATGGAAAGCATCCATCGTCTGATGGGGAGTCGTCAACCTAGCAAGCACCATGGTCAGATATCATTTCTGGAGGAGCACCATAAAAAGCAACAAAAGAACAAAAAATGAAGAAAACCAAAAATACAAAAAGAAGGAGGCAACAACAACCTCGTTTGAGACCAACCATCTTTGGAGATGCCTGCACGTGCATTATCTCGAGCACCTGTCTTGGAGAAGACCCAACATGCAGCAAACCCGAAGACAGTCAAAGAAGCCGAGCCAACATTTTTTGGTCCACCACTTGTAGATGATTATTTACATTTTTGCCATCTACCTTTACATCATGATATGGACAAGATTGTGGACAATACAATTTCTGAGTCTATAAATATTTCTCTATCTGAAGCAATGAAAAAACACAAAAAAAATTGAAAAATGATTTGTCTGATTCCGTAATTGTGAAAATTAGTCAGAATTTGATCTTGAATATGCCTCTCATGAAAGCTCTTGAGTACATGCTTGTTATGAAGAAAGACCTAAAATATGCATGTACAACGAGGTGTCAACCTCGCCCCCACTATCCAAGAAGTCAAGTGGCAAGTTTGAAAAGCACATTCTCACCATGGACACATTCAATGCCATCAGCAATCTCCTAGATAAAAAGAAGGACAAGGGAGCGCCACTCATTCGTTGCCAGATGTTCGACCGAGAATTTGAAAGAACATTACTCGACAATGGATCTTCTATCAATTTGATTGAAACCTCACTTCTCAATGAATTAATGTTGGATCTTCTCAAGCCCACCGAGATGATTGTAGTTCGCAGACTAGTCAGTCAAGCGACCTAGAGGCATGTTGGAGGACATGATCATAACTTTTTAAGGGATTCGATTCCCTATTGACTTCATCGTGTTGGACATGGATGCCTCCACAACTCTGCTTCATACCCCTATAATCCATGGTCGGTTGTCCCTCTGAACAACCAAAGTAGTAGTGAACTACGACACTGAAGAGATCACCTTTAGCTCTGGCAATGATAAAGTGAAGATAGAGACCGTTTCCAAGACCAAGCCGATAGTCGGAGCATCTACAGTGAGTGCATGTGAAATCAATCATCTTGGAGACTGTAAATTTTTGAAGGAATTCCAAGATACAGATCTTTTCTTGGACAACATGGAGATCCACGACTTCCTCTGCCCTGAAAAAGGAAAAGAGTAAGCAGTCGAATTCCGCTATGACACGAGGAAGAGATTTTTATTGATGCACCAGATATGTTTGAAGAATTCTTTATGGGGTCATCGAGTTTCAAAGACCAAGAAGAGATTATGAGGATTTCTACAATGAAGAGGATATCATTGAAAACTTTTGTGAGTTTTAATAAAGAAGCTAAACAATTGAAGGTGGATGCTGAACAACCGAAAGAACCACCAACTGCAGTGATCGCATAATTTACCATCGAAGTAGCTCCCACTTCGCCTGAGCTGAAACCATTGCCCTTCAACATGAAGTATACCTTCCTTGCTAGTGAGCCAAATATGTACCTAGTCATTAATGTACTCCTGACCACTGACTAAGAATCATGTCCGATGGAGGTTCTTGAATGTAACCACAAGGCGATAGGTTGGAAAATCTCGAATCTCCATGGGATCAACCCTTCACTTTGATGCATCACATTTTCCTCGAGGAAGACTACAAACCCTCCCACAAATTTCAAAGAAGACTGAATCCAAACCTTCATGAGGTTGTCATGAAAGAGATGCAGAAATGGTGTGATGCGAGATTTGTTTATCCCATCTCTGACTCTAAATTGGTGAGTCCCTTGCACGTCGTGCACAAGAAATAATAGATCACTATTGTAAAGAATGAAAAAGGAGAGGAGATCCTGACCAAAGTACCCACTTCTTGGTGAGTGTGCATTGGCTACAGAAGATTGAACCTCACCACCAAGAAAGACCACTTCCCACTGCCCTTCATTGTTTAGATTCTTAAGTGACTGGACATGAAAGAATATTTATGCTTCTTGGATGGATAGTACAAATACAATCAAGTTGCCATAGCTCTGGAAGACCAAGAGAAGACCACATTCACCTATCCATTTGGGACGTACGCCTTCAGACGGATGCTATTTGGTCTATGCAATGCCCCAACCACATTTCATAGGTGTATGTGTGCAGTGTTCGCTGACATGGTGGGTAGTTTTCTGGAGGTTTTCATGGATGATTTATCAGTCTATGAGGATTTATTTGATCAATGCCTTAATTATGCGGAGGTGATGTGAAGTCAATCTAGTGCTCTCGTGGGAGAAGAGCAACTTCATGGTAACTGAAGGAATTGTGCTGGGTCACGTTGTATCTAAACATGGCATGGAAGTTGACCCAACCAAGGTGGAGGTGATTTCTGAATTTGAGCCACCAACAATAATCAAACAAGTCCGATCATTTTTGGGTCATGTCGGTTTCTACCGACAATTCATCAAAGATTTCAGCAAGTTGGCTCGACCGTTGTCTGCACTATAGGGCAAGGAGAATGATTTTACTATCTATGACTGTGTACTCCTTGCCTTCAATCAGTTGAAAGAACTCATCACTCATGCCCCTGTCTTGTAGCTGCTCGATTGGACTTTACCCTTCGAAATCATGACAGATGCATCATATTATGCCATCGGGACTGTACTGGGACAAAGGAAAGGCAATATCCCATTTGTTATTCACTATGCTAGCAAAACACTTGATGAAGCTCAAAGGAATTACACAGTCACTGAGAAGGAGGGCTAGCGGTATTTTTTGCCATGGAAAAATTCAGATCCCATCCCATTGGGTCCAAGGTCATCGTGTATACAGATCATTCAACCATCCGGTATCTACATCACAAGAAGGATGCCAAGTCATGTCTCATCTGGTGGATCCTTCTCCTGCAGGAGTTTGACCTAGAAATACGAGATAAACCTGAAGTAAAGAATGTGGTGGCTGATCTCTTATCGAGACTTTCTGAGCCTGAATCTCCTGAGCCAAACTTGAAGTCGATCACAAAGACTTTTCCAGATGAGGGGATCCTGTCAGTTACCTCGTTCCCCTGGTATGCTGATGTTTTTGAACTATCTTGTGATTTAGAAAATTCCACAAGATTGGCCCAAGCTGAAAAGTGGACAAGTTTTTATCTGATATCCATTTCTACCAGTGGGAGTACCGATATCTCTTTCGTGAGGGGGCAGATCGCATCTGATGAGATGTATCCCTGATGAGGAAGTTCCAAGTGTACTCAAGCATTGTCACGACCATGAGTCTGGAGGGAACCATTCAGTCAGAAGAACAACAACAAAAGTGATTAAAAGTGGCCTATGGTGGCAAACATTATTTAAAGATGCAGATGATTACGTCAAGCATTGCACTGACTGCCAGAAAATGGGAAGTACCCTAGGAATGAGAGATATAATGCCTCTGAATGTCATTCAGATCTCAGACATCTTCGATGCTTGGAGAATTGACTTCATGGTCCCGCTTATGAACAGTCAGGGTTACGAATATATTCTGCTTGCTATCAACTATGTGAGCCGCTAGGTGGAGGTTATCCCATCCCTGATCGCAGATAGTCAGACTATCGGTAAATTTATCAAAGATCACATCATCTCAAGGTTCAAGATACCAAAAATCCTTATATCAGATGGTGGTAGCAACTTTATCAACAGAAAGGTGAAGAAGCAGACTCGGGAATTTTACATTGAACATTGTGTCACTTCTCCCTACCACCCTCAGTCTAATGGCATGGCTGAATGCTCCAACATGGAGATAAAGATAATTCTATAGAAGTTTGTGCGTCTGGATCGCAAGAACTGGTCTTAGCTTCTTGATTCAGTTCTTTGGGCTTACAGGACCATGTACAAGTCACCAATAGGAATGTCTACCTATGGCCTTGTCTATGGTAAGCCATGCCATTTGCCCGTTGAACTGATTCATAAATCCTTATGGGTAATCAATGTTTGCAATTTAGACTCCAAGAAAGCTGGAAAGAATCAACAAGTGGATCTGAATAGACTGCTCGAATTTATAGATTAAGCATACGACAACATCCTAATGTATAAGGAGAAGGTCAAGAAGTGGCATGACAAGTACATCCGCAGAATGACTTTCAAGCTGGGACAGAAGGTTTGGTTGTTTGATGCGGAATTGAAAATCTTTCCAAGAAAATCGAAGAGCAAATGGACTGGGCAGTTTACAGTGAAACATATGCGTGACAATGGTAGCATAATGATATCTGAAATGTCAGTTGATGCATAGCATTTTGTAGTGAGTGGGCATCTACTAAAGCATTACTTAGAGCATGATACATTTCTGTCAGTCATTGACTCAATCCGAGTTGTATATGAAGATGAACAGTCCACAACCACTTCTGCAGTTTCAGACAGAGTAGAGCAAAATATTTTTGAATGATCTTTCCTTTCCTTTTCTTTTCTTTTCTTCATTTCTTCTTTTTTTTCCTTTTTCTTCCGAAAAGGTGTCACCCCTTTCATCACTGCTATACATAGGATGTACTTTGTCCTAAGTATGGGGGGTGCTCACCCTGAGTTTTTCATTCGCTGATCCCCCACCTGTCCCCTCAACTCTTGATATTTTGTCTATACTTAGGATATTTTACCTTAACTAGAGGGGACAAATAGAGCCGATGTTTTCATACATTCCCACACTTGACCCTCCTGGACTTATGTACAGTATGTTATACTGAGGATTATTTCATCCTAAAGTATAGGGTGGATGGTCAACTTCTCATTCATTCATTCTTTAGTCGTTGTAGTATAGGCTTTTCTATACTCAGTACGAGTTATGTCTTCTCTTTTTCTCTTTGATCTATGAGTACATAGCTCAAGCTAAGTATATGGGGGTCGTATATACCTTATATATACTTTAGCCACAACTCATACTTTCATATTTTCAATAAGTATGGCTAAAATTCTATAGAATTCATTAAATCAATTAATAATATGTTGTATATTATTCCTTAATTAATTTTTGTATATACCGAGTAATAAATCAGGTAAAAATGTTTTGCAGAATGTTTGAAAAATAGTTGAAAATCTATTTGGAAAATCTTTTGAAAACTATTTAAATAAAATTTTGTAAATATTTTCAACCTTTGTAAAAATATTTTGTTTGTAAAAATATCTTTTCTTTGTGTGAAATAAAAATATTTTGAAAACCTATTTGCAAATATCTGGAAAATAGTTTCAAAAATATTTTGAAAAATCTCTTTATACTTTTTGAAAACCTTTGAAAAATGATTTTTAAATTGTTGTAGATGTTTGTCAAAATTATTTGCAAAAAGTATTTTGGATTATAGTTTTCAAAATTGTTTGCAAAATTATTTTCAAATAAGTTTGAGGAATATATACATCATCCCTATAAATAAACATTTTTCACCAATTGTATATATTTATAAAAACAACTGACATTCTCCTATGGAAATTCTTTAAAACCCCAATTCTTGTAGATTATAAAAAGAACTACTATGTAAATATTTGTACTGATTTCTTTTTCCAAAATCTTTTGTTTTTAAAAATCCCAAAAACATTTGCAAAAACTTTTGAAAATTGCACATAAATTGCAAAACCTATTTCAAAAATCCATGACATTCAAAATTTGAAAATGGCATCAAAACAATTTTCTCTACATTGTGCAAAGCATTTGCATTTCTCGGATTGAGTTTGATAATTGAACAAGTGTAAGTAAAATTTGAAGATTGGAGCTTGGGTGGACCTTAAATATACTTAATCATAGGAACCTTGTAGGAGCTGGAATTGAGGTACTTCAGGTCTATAAACTTAATTCTATGAGATTGTGAGACTTGGTTCAGTGTCATCTTGACTACCTAAGTAAAATATTTCTGAGAACACACACGACTCTTGTTGATAATGACCTAGCATGTATACCTGCACCTTTCACTTTGCTCACCTCAGTTGAAGTGGTAGAGCGCTGGATTTGTCGGCATGAGACAAAAGATAATGGAAACATCAGAAGTCACACATTTGTGTCCATTGTACCCCAAACCGATCCAGCAGCCATGAGGTCTAAAGATAAAAGGTTTAGGTTGCAACAAAGCTTCAAAAGAGGATAGTCTACTAGATCAAGATGAAAAAGTCCTTATGTAAATGTTAGTGTATATAGTATTCAAAAATATGGAAAATTAAAAACTCCAAAAAAGTAGACAGGACTGATTGAAAATAAAATGCATATCTGAGTGCATATATTTGTATAGTCAATAAGCAAGCTTGAGCTTCAAAGTCATATGTATGTGAGCCTGCAGCCGGAGTACTTGACTACACTGGTCAAGCATTCCAAGATAGGTAGCTACACTGACTAGCATCCATTCTTCTCTCCACCTCCTCTTCTTGAGCTAGTTGTCACTTGCATTGAGAAGGTAAGAACTCGCTTCACGAGGAAAGAGTTGTTGGATTGGGGAATTAAGGTCACCATGTTGGAGAAGATCGACTATTAGCGCTACAGCTGAGGAGAGATACATATCTCACACAAATCCATTTCCGAATAAGATCCTGATTGTACTAAAAATCCAAAGGTCCGACTTGAGATCCAAACTTTGATTTTGTGAAGACAAGTTTAATAATTAAAATCAATCCATTTTTTTTCTTTTTCTTCTTTTTATTTTTATTTTTTGCACTTATTGCATAAGTATTTACTAAGGACTAGCAAACGCAAGTATGGGGGATAATGAGTTTCCATTTCATCACCTTTATTCTATCATTTTGGCCTTAAAAACCGTATCTAATGCATGTAAATAGCATTAGTTTGTACAAATTAGCATTCATTTTTCTCCATTTATTATGTATATAAAATAATTTTTAATGCCAAAATTATGGAATAAAGAAAAGAAAAGAATAAAATGCCAACGGTATTTTATGACCCTAAACCTCGAGACCTAGGCACCTTGATTACTGGGTCGACAAGGAATAAAGTAGAATCGATAAGGGTCAAAAATCAATCAAAATTTCCATTCTTGTATTCTTGAATAATTACATTTAGCATCTATTGTATTCTCTATTATGTATACCTCAAATAAAGAAATTTTGTACATGAAAGTTGTAGATAAAAATACAAATAAAAATTCAACACTAGCTTCATACAAAAATAATATGCAGTGTTCATTTTATACTCTAATTAAAAAACCAAAATTCAAACTTTCCAGACCCATATCTCCTCAATAAAAAGTCAAAATGGATCAAAATCACTTTAGTTGTATATATTTTAATAAACTATTTAATGAAGGTGGTTTCATTTAAATTAGAGTTAAGGTGTAGAAGTTAGGTTTTGGACACCTATTGTATAGTTTACCTGAATAAAATTTCATTTTATTTATTCTATATTATTTTTATAAAATTATATTTTTATAATTTTGTAAATATTATTTATAATGTATATATATTTAGAATAGAATAAAAACATAATAAAACATTAAAAAGTATATACAAATATGTAGATGAATTACCTATACTTATTCCTATATAATATACATCCATTTTTATTTTTAAGTGTACATCTTATATTATAAAATTATAACAAAAATATATTTATGTATCTAAAAATATATTATAAATATATAAATCGAGATAATACAATAATAAAATACAAAATACAAAATAAATATAGAATATACAAAACATAGGTAAATATACCTATGAATAAAACCTTAAAAAGTAACATGAAATAAATAAACTCATAAAAATAAATAAAAATGAGATTAAAATACTACTTTAAATGCTAAACATTTTTTATATTTTTAAAAAAATACAATTGTTTACTAATTTTTTTTCAAATAATTTTGAATTTCAAGTTGATTTTGTCCTTTTGCAGCTGACGTGGACCAACCAGGGCTCGACCCTGGTTGACCCAGGGCAACTACCCATTCCATGTTCAACCCTGTTGTTATCAGGAGGAGATCCCTTCTTCATCGATTTTCCCCATCATATCTTGTAATCTTTTGGATCGATTTTTCTACAAACTTGTGCCTCGATCAATGCACTTTCACGCCAAGATCAAATCTTGGTCGAGGCGCCTCTGAATTGGGTGCTTCATCCCGATGAAGAGTCCCTTGTACATATACCCTTCTGTCAGCTACCTTTATCCTTTTGATCCTCTTCCGTGCCACTTTTGCCCTAACTATCATCTGATCAAGACTCCTTGTGATAGCAATGGTCTTCCCCAAGATTCAGCATGCTCTATGACAAGTTGAATCGAGCGATCCGAGTTGCCACCGCCAGCTCCGTCACGAGCTCTGCTTGGTCTGGTCTAGGTCAGGTAGCTTATCTTTTCCTTGAGCTTTTAATTTCCGAGAACAACAGTAGAGTAACTGTGCCCTTAATTTTTCTCGATTTCATCTCTTGTGTAATATCCTCCGCTCACAGTTCGTCGGAGCTCTGCTCCAACAAGCTCTCTAGTGTCCTTTGCCTGTGCTCTACCTCACCTTTCACCCTTACATTTCTGAATGCCCTGTGCATCTCCATAAACCTCGATCCTACAAGAATTGAGCTACCAGGTCTCCTTCTATGCCACATCATTTGAGACCCCCATATCGACCTATTTCCACCTCGTTCTACCCCCAGGAGCTTCCCAGAGCTCCGCTTTTTGTCTATGACCATTTCCCTGCAGGAAATAAAGATAAAAACAACTTTGTAGGGGCTTTTGAGGATAGAACAAGGCCTCAAGGTTTGAGGCCTCATCCGAGCTTCGGGCAAGGTATCTGACCATTTTGAGGGGGGGTCTACAGTTGCAGAATCACCTTCGGAGTCCGTAGAGTAGCTTTGCAGGGATGGAGGAGGTCCGAGGTAGAGGCTACGTTAGATTGAAGCACGAGGGAGCTGGTGTTCTTTCTAGTTCTTCTGAGCATCTTCTTCGCTATCCGATTGAGGTCCTCCATCCATATTGAATCGGATCCGTCAGATCTCGCACTCCTCCAGCCATCATATCAGATCTGTGATCTAATCTCGATCGTTCGTGAGTGATGGGGTACGCGTTGTTCGATGCTCGCTATGTGGATAAGTCGAGCACCTTCGACCGTTCGATTGGTTCTTTGAGGGGTTATTTTGCATTTTCTACCATTCCTTTTTGTAATATATTATTTAGTACTTAAACTTTCATTTACCGTTTATAGTTTTCTAATATTTGCATTGGAACCCCTACATTTGTTTAATACTACTTTTGGGTCCGGTCCATGCCATGCCATGTGCAATCCCATGTGAGGTGGCAATTTTGTATGTATAACCCTACGTGTATTTATATTTCTATTTAGTTCAATAACATTTAATATTAGTCGAATATTTTTGGGAAATTGCATTTTGTTCCCTGCCTTTACTTTTATTTGCATTTATGCCCCTACTAGTTCATTAATTTTTGTGTTTGTTTTCTATTTATTAAAATTATCATCCATGCTCCAATAAATCTCAAAAAATAATATTAAGTACTGGCTACCATCTAGATTTAATAATATTTTTATATTTCAATTTTAAATACTTTTAGTATTTATTAAAAATCAAAAGATCACGTGTTTATTCATATTTGACTTTTAAAATACCAAAAATATAAAATGTTTTGAAAAATTCCAAAAAAATTATATTACATTTATTTCAGTATTTTATAACTTAGATCTAAAATCCTAAAAAATGGAAAATAAACTCAAAAAAATTTAAAAGCTCCAAAATACTTTATAAAAACATTAAAAATTTCTAAAAATCCTAAAAATACCTTTCTCTATCTCTGAATTTTATTTTTGTTATATATTATTAATGAAAAATAGCTGTGGAAAATTTTTAGTTCATTTCTTATTTTAAAATTCCAAAACAAATTCTGCCTATTGTTTTAGTCCCTATTTTGGGATATTTTTTACTTTAAAAATTCCTAAAAATTTGCAACAGTTTCTTAAAAATCACATAAATAGTAAAAATTATTTAAAACCCAAAAGATTTTTTTATATATTTTGGTTATTATTAGTAGTATTTATATTTATGTTTCCTTAAATTGTATATATAGTCCTATTTGTTCTTATATTATATATTTAAAAGAAAAAGATAACTATAAATTAGAAAATAAAAATTAATAAAATTATACACAGTTAAAAATAAAAAATAAAAAATATAAAAGTTAAAAACCCACAAAATCATAAATTGGTTATGTATTTGAAACACAAATTTGTGTGTTGATTTTTATCTCATTTGCTCTACACCTTTGTTTTCTGTTTTTGTCCCCTACATATTTGTTACTATACATCTTTCATAGGGTATAATAAATTTTAGCCCATTCCGATTAATTTTTTTATTCATTGTGTGGGTTAATTGTTGTTTAACCTCAAGCTTTGTTAGTGGCCGCCTCAACGACAACATATCTTCGCTTTCGTGAGGATATCATTTTAGACCATTACAAAATCCAAGTCAACAGTACCAAAAGGACAAGTGATCTTTATCTTTAGGGGCAATGACTACTTGATTGTAGACAGAGTACTCATTAAGAAAATGGAAGAAGTCCTTCCCTTCTAATCTCTCAAAATCTGATCAATAAAAGGTAGGGCAAAGTTATCTTCTTGGTCGTGACATCTAGACGCCAGTAATCAACATAGACGAGCCACGACGTAGGTACTCATGTTGCAATCTCAAGTCCCTCCTCATTGGTGACCACCTGAATTCCCGACTTCTTTAAGACAACATGTAGGGGGCCACCCACTTGGAGTCAGAGACAGGGTATATAAATCCTGCTCCACACTATTTTTCAATTTCTTTCTTAACTACTTCCCAAAGATCTGGATTAAGTCTCCTCTAAAATTCAGGGGAAGGCCTAGCATTCTCATCAACATAAATATGGTGCGAACAAAGAGAAGGGTTAATACCCACTAGATCTGACACCGTCCATGTTATGGACTTGCGGTTCTTCTCTAGCACTTCTAACAACCTAGAATCATGTTCTACAATTAGATTAGAACTAATGATGTTAGAGAATTTATTCTTTTGTCATGCAAGAAAGGAATACTTGAGTGCAGGAGGTAGCGACTTCTGCTCTAGGAAAGAAATATCATCAATCAAATCTGGCTGAACTGTCATTGAATCTTGTTCGGTGCTTCTAAAAGGTGGTGTTAACTCTATAGTGCTGGCCACCAACTATACTGAACAAGAAGTCATATCTCCAAATAAATAGAGTAGTTTAGCTAAAACCACGTCTGACTCTGAATCTAAGTCCTTCAATTGTTCCTTAGAAGGAGGATCTGACATATCTGCAGAGATCTTTGAGTAATCAAAGGAATAGATAGATGATCCACTTCCTAAAAACTCTAGCATCACCTCGCAGACTACTTTGTCTACACTGTCCTCTCTTGATGAGAGGGTCTCGCTCAATCTTGTCAGTTTCTTTTTCCATATCCCAATTGTGCTAATAAATCTGCAATCAACATCTGAAGATAAGAGAAATATGTGCTTGACTTTGAGTCAGGTCGCTACCTTTTCGTCTGCTTTATCTTAAGTTCCAATTCTTTGCTTGGAGAACGAAACTTCATCATCCCCATCTGATAATCAAAGGAAGCTCCAACGATCCTAAGGAAAGGCCGCCCAAGGATGATATGTGATTCTCTCCAATGATTGGGGATATCCATTTTAATGACAGTGAAGTCCACTATGTAATCTTGTACCTCATTCGAAATGATAATGTCCTTGACCTCTCCCTTTTCTTTCTTCATCGATTAATCTGTGAACTAAAGTCTAGATTTATGAAGTGGACCCAACTCCAATTCCTCCTCCCGACCCCCCCACCCCCCGCGCGCACACCGCCGCCTCGATCGAATGGCTCCAGGCTGAGAACCTCTTCCCCTCCAGTCTAGGACGCCTCTTCCCTTGACCCCCGCGAACCTCCTCCACTCCACGCACCTCCTCCTACCCAGGCCGCGAATCTCCTCCCCTCTACGCACCTCCTCTAGACCCCCCCGGCCGGATTCGAGCTCCCCTCCTGCACCTCTCCCCCTACATCTAGGCCCATATTGGCTACTCCCTCATCTTCTTCTACTCCACCGCTGACGACCGGACGTACCGCAGTGCCTATGATTCCTCTTATTCCTATGAGGCCCTACCCTCCCTCGTTGCTTCGATTCATCCGCTCCTGTTAAAGTCCCCTCGATGTTGTTGTGTTTTAAGGTTTTGTTGTCAGTGGATTGGAGAAGGGGAGTGAAGATGAAGAAGAGGATAGAAGAAGGAACGAGGAAGAGAAGAAGAATTCCAACTGTTAGATTTTATATGGTTTGATTAACTCAGTTTTAACCCACCCAAATTAGCCCAAAATGTGTCAATTTAACAGCAGGGTTCGTGGGGTAAGACGGAGCAAGTTTACGGGGTCCAGGGAGGAATTACGTTGTTTCAAAGGTCGTGGAAGTAATTAGAAAAGATTATAGGGTCTACCAGGTAAAAATCCCTAAAATAAAAGGCATTTTAAAATGAATAATATATTAAAATATATATGTATAATATACCTATAATGTATATACCCATAATTATTTAAGTATACAAATAAAGTCATAAAACTAAAATAAAAAAATAATAAATATATAATTAATTACACTATAAAAAATAAAATAATGAAAATAGAATATTAAATATTAAATATTAAATGCAAATAAAAAATATTATATATATAACATAGATATAAATAGATATAATTATACTTGTAAAAATTAATCTATAATAAATAAGTCGATAACAATAAATAAAAAATACCTCAAAATAATACATAACATAAGAAACAACTTTCATGTTGTAAGTTTTATTTAATATAATCATTTACTATTTTATTTTAAATTTATTTCTATTTTTTGCCCTATTTTGTCCTGATTTGGTCCATATTGACCAATCAGGAGGCAGCCTTGGTTGACCCAGGTCAACTCCCCGCCCATCCTTTAGATCGGTCCAAATGTGTTGTTTTCCTCTTCTTCGCCAATTTCTTCTAATCAATCCATATCTGGTTTGCCATCGATTCATTCATGATTTTTTTATCCAGAGAGTTGGCTTTCATGCAGATCAAAGAACTCTCTTGGTCAATCCTCGAGCGAAGCACAAACCCTAGGCATACGAGGTGAACCAGTCAACTTGTATACAGCTTCCCCATCTTCCATTTCTGAAATCAACCTGTTTCTCTCAGATGTAACCCCTAAATATCTCTTTGGAATGAAACCCTAGTGATATGAGGTGTTTCCCAGCCGATTCAAGGCGTAGAGAAGGAGGGAGAGTGATTCACCACCATCGGAGCATTTCCAATGTTTCCCTGCTCCCAGCCACATCAGGTGGGTGAGCTGATTTTCTCTTGCTCTTTTCAATTCCTAGGAATAATAGTAGCTTTGATTTGCATTTCATTTCTTTTGATTATATCTATATAGGCATAAAAAAAATTGAAGTTTGCCAGAGTTCTAGGCTCGGGCCTCTGTTCCGCATGTTTCTAACCATTTCTAGACGCCCTGATCACCCTCACACCTTCGCCCCTTGATCCTCTATCACCTCGATCCATTCTCCACTCATGATCCTACACAGATCAGGGAGATCAGTGCCCCATCTTCACCCTTTGCTGGAGCATGCTCACTCCTCCATTTCCACCTTCATTTTTGCGCAATCATAGGTCGAAGATAACCCTCTTTGGGCCTCGAGTTTAACCGTGCCTGTTTCGAGCTACAAGGACCCCGTCTTGGGCGAATTTGTCCCAAGAGAACCAGCTCTAGGTCCTCAATCTTCGCCCGGCCTCCAGGCTTCCTTTGATGAGGTTTGGACCATTTTGAGCCCTCCAATTAACGAAGATGCCTTCCAGGAGCATTTTGCGATTGTTTGCATCGCCTGAAGTGGTCTAAGCACAGAGTATCGAAGGTTAAATGCTTTCTTACAGAGTAGCCTAGGACTAGCCAATTAAGAACAATCTCTAGGAGGAGCAGCTGTCATCCGATCAGGTGCCAAGGGACTGTTAGATCGGGGCTAAGATCTAATATCAACCCTTCATCTGTGAGGCATCATCAGCCATTAGGTGTGTGTGATGTGGATAAGTGGACTCATCTTTGTTATCCACCAGCGCATGTTGGGGGTATTTTGCATCTTACACCCCTTACATTTTATATTTATTACTTAGTCTTTAAACTTTCATTTTCAGTTCTATTATTTTCGTAATATTTGCATATTGGACCCCAACCTTCTTTATTTGCACTTTAGTTCAGTGCTAGGTCGTCTCACAAGCCTGTGTGCATGAGATACCTTGACATTTTATGTGGACTTCCTCCGGGTTGTGTTTATTTCTATTTGCTTTTAAAACATTAAATAATGGTTAAAATATTTTGGATAAATTTCATACTTCATGTTGTTGTTTCTGATATTTGCATTTTTACCCCTGTTATGTGGGTACTATATTTTTATCATGTGAAACTTACATGTATGCACATGGGTTTTGTTAAGGTGTTATGAAATGCTCTTAAACTTCCTAAAAGTTACAAACAGGTCTATGTATTGTAGATTTAATTTTGTATTTTTTTAATTATTAAAAACATCAACATACATTAAAAATTATAAGAAATTTATCTTAAGTACCTGCAACAATATTTTGCCTCCTATTTTTTGCAAGGTAATTAAAATTATTTTCCTATAGATAAAAATTCAAAAACATTACATTTCCTATTGTCTATGTTTATTTTCTATATTAAATTTTCTAACCAAGTATTTTTGCAAATTATTAAGAAAAACTCCTAAAAAATACAAAACACAAAAAACCTTGTAAAAATTCTACAAAATCATAGAAAAATCACAGAAATATTTACCAAGTTTTTGAATTTTCCTCTATATTATCTCTTATTTAGAAAAATTAATTTTGGTCTTAATCTAATTTAGTAGATATTTATTAACCATTTTAAGTTCTTAAATTTTTTTTAATGTTTTTCCTTATTTAAAAATGCATAAAAATTCTCAAAATTACCCAAAATTTATCAAATAGAGGAATTTCATAAAGCCCAAAAATATTTTATTCCTGTAAGTTTGAATTTATTTACTATATTTTAAAATTCCAAAAATACATTATTCGTAATTCTTGTCTATATAGTATATGGAAATGGGGTTGCCCCCACGCCATTTTCCCCCATTTGTTTTTATTATTTTGAAAAATATCACCATGTATATTCATATATATATATATATATATATCCTTCAATTATGGAATTCGAATTTCGTTAGAAACAAAGACTCATCTGCCCTCCATCAAGAACAGGTAATTTTAATGGTCTAAACATTGTTGTAATCGACGTTCTAAATGGAGAGCATAGGAGTCCATGTTTCTGACGAAATTCAAATGGAATATCTGAATGATATATATATATATATATGAATATACATGGTGATATTTTGCAAAAAAAATTAAAAATTGCAAGAAAATAGTGTGGGGGCAGCCCCGTCAAACCCGTAGTATATTCATTATAATATATACACAATAGTCTATCTTTTATTTCTAAAATTGAAATTTCAAAATTGAAAAAAAAACAAATATATATATATACATAATAAAACCCACAAAAACATTTCAAAAAATTAAAAAAAAAAACAAAAAAATCCATATGTAATCTACTCATCATTTTTCTACCTTGTGTGCTCTCTATGGTTCGACCCCTACTACTTGTCAGCTATAGACATTTTTGGGTATAATAAATTTTAGACCACTTCTTTATATTTCTTATTCATCATTGTGGCTTAATTATTTCACATTATTTGAGTAACGAGAGTCGATAAAGGGTCTATATAGCGATTGCCAAATCCAACTTGTCGGACACCATAGGCTCCTCCAAAATCAGACATTAGGTACCTCATATGATCTGTCTCATTACCTGGTTAGGTGCCTGCACGTAGTACACGTGTTGAATGGACTGAGGCTGCCCTGGACTCTGCTGCTGCAGTTGGTCTTTCAGCTCGGTAGCAGAGGTCTCAGTCAGTGTCCTTGTAGACTGACACGAGTAGATTATTCTCACCAAAAGCTCCAGCTGCTTTGTGACTTGGTCGAGCTTGTTCATATGCATGGTTCTTTGTTCAATCACATTTAACTTTTCAAGGTCATGTGATGCTTTATCGATGATGTCAACCTTGTGCATGTGGTTCCTGATAATGATGAGATTTGAACTCTCGTTACTGTCCTCTTCGTGAGATACTGCCATACTGACAGGCTTGTGGAGGATCTGCAAGTTCTTTTGGAATGCGCATGATGAAGACAATGCAGTCTATCCTTCAGCCATTTCCTCAAAAATTTGCCAAATAACATCTTCATCCTTATTGAAATGAGATCCTCCACAGGAGGAATCTACCATCCTTTGGCCATCCTGATTCAAACCCCTGAAAAATTCTAGACAAAACTAGTCTTCGGTATGTCGTGATTTGGGGGGACTTCTCTTGTAAATCTTTGAATCATTCTCACATCCCATGAGTCGGCTCATGGGACAATTGTGAGAAATTCGAAATTAAAGCGCACATCTGATTAAGATGACCCAAGGGATAATACTTGTACAGGAAAGCTGACTTTAACTCTTCCCATGTCGTCGCCACCTTCCCCAGATGATTGATACAATAAAGATCCTTGTCCTAGAGGCCAAATGGGAAGGTGGTCATCTTAACTACCTCCAAGGGGATGTTAGAGTAGTGCATGATTACATATATGCAGTTGAATTACTGCAGGTAGATGTGAGGTTCTTCATTTGTGTTTAATTGGAATGTCGGTAAGAGAGAGAGTTGTTATGGCTTCAACTCAAAGTGTATGTGGATTTGAGGTATTCGTAACCACTATGTAACCTGGCTGGTTCTAAGGTTGTATGTTTCTTTCAGAGTCATCTTTGGCACCTCACTTCTCTCCTACTCTCCTCTATGGTGTCCATCTTCCTGATGTTCTCCTCCTCCTCCTATGTTATCTCTATCATCTCGAATAATATTTCCTGGATGGACAACTAGCATTTGGTTAGTGACCTCATTCTGATCTATTTGATGTCCCTTCCCTTTTTTGTAGCCATTTCATATTCAGAATACGATGATGATGAATCCAGATAGGGTTCTTAGTCTACAATGGAAAACATATCCCGATCAGTCATGAAATATACACCAAATGATGATAAGTATTGAAGATTAGGGTTAATCCTGAACTTTATATGAGTGGGGAATGTG
This sequence comes from Ottelia alismoides, assembly GCA_037367405.1. Taxonomy (NCBI): domain Eukaryota; kingdom Viridiplantae; phylum Streptophyta; class Magnoliopsida; order Alismatales; family Hydrocharitaceae; genus Ottelia; species Ottelia alismoides. The sequence continues at coordinate 88,201 of JAZKJV010007996.1, read as the reverse complement.
AATGGAGGTATGTCTATCTCTATTTAAAAGGAAGAGAATTCAGTAAGAGAGTCATCTCAATTTATTGGTGAAGAGGAAAGTAGGGAGTCCCAATAGAGGTTCGCAAAGTCGATGTTGGTGTTTTAGAGTCCAAATAAAATCCTCCCAGATCCAACATCTTAAGAATAAAAAAGGAGTTAAATGAAGAGGGAGTAGAGCACGGAATTGAAGAATAAATAAAACAATGAAGAAAAGAAGGTTAAGGCTCGAATCGAGCAAAATGAAAGTAGAAGTGAAAGAATAGAAATGTAAATGGAAGAGTGCATGTGCATGATATTTTTGATCTTTTTGACCTAAACAAAATTAATCAAAGAAACCTCAAGATAAAGTGGATTCACCGACTCAATATCTGAAGCCGTAAGAGTTCGACGGTTATCTTGATCGTTTTTATTATTTGTTTTCAAGCAATCTTGTCAAATTAGATAGGCGATAACCCTATTGGAGAGTGAGTACTACAAGACAAGTATCATGCACTTCCCACTTCCTTTGTAACATATAGCATTTACTTTTTAAAGGTTTTTGATATCGTATCTTGGCCCACTACTCAGCAAAAGAAGTAGAGGAAAGGAAGCTGATATAATGAATCCAATACTTCCCCCAAAAAAGACTCGGATATGGAACGATGAGATAGGGTCCTGCCATCATAGTACCCCTATGCTCAGTAATCAGACAAAACCATCAAGCAAACTTGGCCCCAACTCTCCCACGTACCGATAGATGCACTAATACTTCGTGAACCTTGCAATAGTCATGGCAATATCCAAGTTGGGATTTGGGCTCGAAGCCCTAGGGTTGTGCCTCACTTTGTCTGGAAGGTACAATTTATGTGGGCTTTATAAATCTAATACAGTGATGTCTATTAACCAATTTTAATTAGGTTAAATTTTTATTCAGCAACCCTTTTTTTATTTATTTTTGTTTTCACTTTTTTGGATATTTTTCATGCAAATGCCTAACTAATTGTCTGATTTCCTTTTTATTCCAAATTCCAACAAAATAGGGGAAGGAAGATGGAAAAGCTGATATGCAAGAAAACTTATGAATGAATGCAGAGAGAGAGATAGTGTGTGTGTGTGTACCTTAGGCCAACAGTCTACATGCAAGTGATCTACACATAAATAACCACACAAAATCAAGAATTGCTATTAACGAGAAGAACATTTTTATTCTATTTTAAGCCCTAGCGCAATAGAACTATAGGAACATGAGATAGGTTAGGCTACAGACCTTGATATTGAGTAATAAACCTAGATCTAAGGGCTCAATCATCGAATACATGAAAATAAAATAAGTTGAAAAATACAAATCACAAGAAACAAAATAAAACAAGTGGAAAATTGGGAGGAATAAAATGAGATAACGAGAAAGCCATGAAAAACTGATCAGGTCCCTCAAGTGCACCGACACTTGGTGAAACATGCCTGTAAATGAGCTAAGTGTCCTAAGTGTCTCAGAGTTTAATTATTACAAATTAACTAATTAATCTATTTCAAATAAAATAAAATCAAAGCTAAGTAAATAAAATGCAACTATTCTTCAACTCTCGATCCTTCTTTGCGTCTCTCTCATGTTGGATACGTCGAATAGCTGGCCTTCGCTTCCCTCGGGTGTAGTGGACCTCCTATGATGTCCTCCCTCACGCAGTGGGCCCTCGTAGTAAAGTTAAACACTATGATATGTTAGAATGGCTTTACAAAAATAAAAAAAGAGATGAAAGCTAAAAAGAAGATAAAAGATACAATGCAAGTAAAGAGCTAAGTAAACCAAGTCTACCCGACCATTGCTTCCCCAACAATGGCACCATTTGATTAATCAAAAGGTCGATCTCTTGATCTTAACAAGGCTAGAACAGTAATCGATGTGGCGGTCGATCCTCAATTAATCAACAATGAACCCACAATATATAGCAATCAAAGTGTGTGAGTAAAAATTTATTATAACTCTTCAAACAAGTGTATAGTGTAAGTATGAAGAGTGTCGAACAAGTAGGATCAATATTGGGTAGATTTATTATTAATTATTGCTAATTAATAAGGCTTTTTGGTTTTTTAGTTTTAATTGTTTTTATGCCTTTTTCTAAATATTTATGTGGATTTTAATTGTACAAATTTTTAGGATTTTTAATGTTTTATAATTTTTTTGTGTTTTGTGATATTTTGTTTTTAATATTTTCTTTAAATTTTACAAAATTTTATATTCTTTTTATTTTTAAAATAAAGTAATAAAATATATAGATAATATAGATAACTTAGATAATATATAGAGAAAATGTTTTTTTTGGATTTTTTGAAATAAGTCAATAGTTCAAAAGAAAGAAAATATATTTTTTTTAATTTTAATATTTGTTTCTCTATTTTTGTTAATTTTAATGTATTTTTAAACTTTTTATGGATTTTGAAAGTTATAAAAAGATAAAATAGTGAATAAGTTTAATTCACAAACTTGTTTAGGGTTTTTAGTATATATATGTCCAAAATAAAACCTAAATCATTTTTAAAATAAATTATATATTATAAAGAAAATTCAGAGATAGAAAACACAATTTTTGGATTTTTATGAAATTTTTGTTAATTTTTATGAACTTTTTAGGATTGTGAAGTTTTTAAGGTATCTATTTTATATTTTTAATGCTTTTTGGATATGTAGTAGACTATATTTTAAACTAACTAATATATTTTTTGAGAATTTTCGGATGTGTATTTTAAATTTTATGGATTTTATAAATCTAAACATGGAAAATATACATGTTTTTGGTTTTTTTATAAATAGGAAAATTAAGTTAAATGCACTGAAAGTAGGCTCCAGAATACTTGTTGAACATAAAATATAATTAGGAGGTTAATATTCTAATATAGAATCACTAGTTTCTTGATTAAGTATCTTTTGTGGATCATACAACTTAGGGCTTAACCTTTTAGGTGCGTTGTACTTGCCGTTGAAATTGGAGCTTCAACTTGTCATCACATTGAGCTTAAACTCATTGTTAAATTGTTTGAGCTTGTTAGAAACTTAAGTAGGGGTTTGATTGTGATAATTTGTGCATTGCCATCATATTTGCATCCATTGTATGCCTTTTTTAACTTGCATAAAAATCACCAAAACTATCATCAATGCACTCACCATGATCATTGTAACATTAATTTAGATGATTCAGATTTTTTGAACCTATATTAGGTAGCTCACTAGTACATGTCCCTAAGTTCTACCTTAGACTTATCGAGGATAAAAATGAAGTTGTACCTCCTCACGAAGATATTTTATTTTGGTTATGAATGATCTGTTCTTTCTTATGCTATGATAATATCACATTATTAACTTAGAGAAAGAGAGAGTTTTGACCTATATATTAGGAAACATTGTTGCCTGGAATACACAAATTTTCGTCAAATTTGGACCTTTCTTATGCGAACATCAGTGTTTATTCTTTTCCAACATACAACACGGATTTTTTAGAGATCCTAATATTTTGTAAATTAACAATAGTTATTTCACCCAACAAGCCTTTTTTCTGACATATTTTTTTGGAGAAAATTTAACCCATAACTCATAGCATCTAGTTAAATATAGCATGTTCAATGACACAGATTTAGCTAGTTAAGAATTAATTTAGTCCACCCACCATTTTATGATTCGTTTCATGAAAATTGCTAAATTTATCATGGTGGTTAATCTCAAATGCATGATTTTCATCCAATGGTCAAAATTAATGGGATTTCATTGTCATGGATAGATGGTACCTCATTTGTAAGGATAGAGACACATATACACACACTTATAGAGAGAGAAAGATATATGACTTAAGAATCTTGGTGAGCACCAATTCTGAACCATATGTGTGTATTAGAAATAATTATATTTCTAATTATATACCGTATATGTGTTTATCAATAATTATACTCCCAATTATACCATGTCCTTCAAAAAGAGAAGACGATTTTGGAAAGAAAATATTCAAATCAATGATTTAGTCCAGAATATTTAGATCTAAACACTCAGATTAGTAATATATACACAATGGTTAAGTAAATTGTTCTTATGAGATCAGTAATAACAAAATAATGGTCGGTAATTTACATCCATAAAATTACCATGTACAAAATTCGGTAATATATATATATATATACAGTGGTCAAGTAAATGCTTGTTGCGAAATCAGTAATATTATAAGAAATTGTTAGTAATGCCACCAGGTAAGTAATGAGAATTGCATTTATTTCTATCATATTTTTTCCTTTTTTGTCTGTGAAGCATTACATTTATTTTACTAATTCATTATTCATTATCCGCATATGTTTAATAATTTCATTTTCAAAGTATCATTTATATTAATCATAAATGAGGAGAATATATTACTAATTACATGTTAGTCTATTACTCGAGTAATGTCCTTGACTAACTGTTCATTAATTTGTTATTATTGATCTTAGAACAATTATTTACTTTAGAATTGTATATATATTACTGAAGTCTTGACATATCTACATTACTGATCTATAGTCAATAATTTACTAAAGAATTGTAAAAACATTACTTTATTTTTATCCCTATATTACCGATTGTTGTTCAAAGTAATATTACAAATGGAAATTACTCACCATTTGTTATGGGATTACTGATTTCACAACAAGCATTAACTTGACATGTGTGTGTATATATATTAATGAATTCTAACAATGTAATATTAGGGATGTAAATTACTGACCATTATTTGTATATTACTAATCTCACAAGAACCATTTATTTGATTATTATATATATTATTGATCAGAGTATTTAGATATCAATCTTTTGCATGAAATCGTTGATTTGAATATTTTCTTTTCAAAATCATCTTTTTTATTTTTTAGGGCACGGTATATTTGGAATAATACTTATTGTTAAATCGCCAATCATATTAATATCTTTCCAAAAATGACAAGCTTCGAAATAGGTAACCATTCAATTGGTAATCCATGTGTATGTCCTAGAATTGGTGCTCAACAAAACACTGAAGGGCACAAGGCTCACTGGATAGTTCTTCTATATTTATATATGTATGTGCATACATATAAATAAATAAATATGAGTCCTTCCAATGAGGTCGGCCTTTCTTATATATATATATATATGTATGTATGTATGTATGTATGTATGTATGTATATAGAAATCCTTGTAAATGGGACATATAAATGCCATAGTTCAAAATAATAATGGTTTTGATCATAACAATTTCCCTAAAATGTAGCAGGAGCCTTAAATTAGGTAGTAAATGATAAAAAGCTATGTCAAATGAGAAATCCTTGATTTAAAAAACAAAAACTTTCTTATGCAAATATTTGATTTTTTTTTCAAAAATGTATGTTTTCTAACCGGAAAAATGATGGATCTTAAGCATGTAAACTACTAAACAAGAACTAAAAATATAAGGATTGAATAATTTATTACAAATATTGTTAATATATTAAGAAGAAAATAATGATTAATGTGAGAAAACTAATTACTACAATTTTAGCCGTGTTACTTATTTGGGTGCTATTCAAATACATCCATGTAATCATAGATTCCATATTTGTGGGATTTGTGGTTTAAGTATATATGTATTCTACAATTTTATTTAATAATTCAAAATACTATTTTTATTTCAATCTAATGTTGGGATTTTTGTATTACCTTGTTTAATTAATATCACATTTCGTTTTTACCCAACATATATGCATGAGAGATGTTTGTAAAGTCAGGTATTTTTTCTAACTTTCATGGTTTCACTTGTAAAGTTTATATGATTTTCATAAAATAAAGAATTGATAAGTGATATATTAATAATTTTTATTTTTCAGCCAGTGTCGTTGGTGATATCATGTGTACTCCAAAATTATTTATCTCTTCTAAAATTTTTATGGTTTTCTTGTAAAATAAATTTCATATAAGCATTATCCAGGTTGTTTTTTATTTTCTCAAAATGTTTTTATATTTTGATGATATGTATAAACTCTACAATCCATTAGTAAAACTAGCATTTTGTCTGCAAATTTAAACAACATTTTGTAAGATATATAAGGGATTGATTATATATTCAAGTTATGGAAAAACCCATCAATTACAACTATTAAGAAAAATATATGGGTTATGGTAGCAGAAGAAATATGAAATGCTAAAGACCTTGTGAAAACCATTAGAACTAAAGAAGCGAAACCACCAAGCTTTTAAAGAAAGCATAAAAGTCGGTTATTCAAAGTGTTGAAGTTCTTAAAGAGGCTTATCGATGCGAAGTCAAGTGTATAGGAGACTACTTTATATCCTTGACCATTTGTACATTACGAGTGTGAAAGTCAAACTAAGCTATAAGGAAAGTGAACTTGTGAAATTCTCCTATTAAGTTATAGCAAAAGCTTTAGAATAAGATTAAAAAAACCATATCCAAATATGTAAAATACATATAATTTTTTTTAAAATACACAGGCGTAAAGTAAGCAAACCAATTAGATCGGCTTTGTCACCATCTCTGATGAACCTACAAGATTTCAGATGAACCTGAATGCTAGAACTCAATATCGAATGGTTCTGAACCAATAGGTTGGATATTCATGGCCTATAGAAATAATTAAAAATATGTGTAACATTTATTGGGATATTATATTCAATGAAAAACAGAAATATGAAAATAATAAAAATAAAGTACATGTATAATATCAGTTGTTGAGCTGCATGTTAGTTATGTGTTCATTGCCACTTCAGTTGTTAATCTGTGTCGAGGTAAGCTAAGTGCAAGTGGCTCTGCAATTGAAACGTCACTACAAGCAAAGGCATGATTAGCATGCACAATATGGCTTGCCAGGGGTCTGGCCGAACCCATGTTCTCGTGTGGGTCGTGTTCGCTAATCATCTATACGCAAGGCCAGGTGGGAAAGCACATGTTCTTACCGAATGCTCGCCTGTTTTGTGGGTGTATGCTTTGTGGTTGTCTAAGACCTCACCTGTACATGTGGGCAAGCACTTGCAATGCACTCAACAAGCACATGAACTCACCTAAACTATTTTTAAACAAAAAGATATATAGGTCCGACAGGAATTTGATGCCTCGTAGAACTTGGAAAACCTGATCTGAAACAACTATAGGAGTTTATTAGAGGTGAAATTCATACATGTAATTTCTCTTCTATCCCACATATGTGATACCTATAAAATCTACTTTGAATCCACATTTTAGATGCAACTTGTATAACTAAAATGAAATGTTATAAAAGAACTAGAACTTGCTATTAAGAATATATATCGTCTAGTAGTTCATACATATTTAAAAGGATTTTTATCAATTGTGCCCCTTTGAGAGATTGCAATATCAGTTATGCCCCTTCCTTTTGGAATATTAGTTGTGCCCCTGACTTCTTGTTGTTTTATCACTTGTGCCCCTCGGGTTAGTTGTCATCCATCCCCAACACAAACATACGTTAACCTTGGAGATGTAAAGGGAATTAAATAAATAAATAAGGTTGAAAGGTCCCCCCTTTTTCTCCTCCTCATCCCCAGCCGCCTCCTCCTCTGCCCCCAACCTCCTGGTCGGTCGGTCCCTAACCTTCTTTAATAATACCACAAAAGAGATGAAGGGGTAGAGCTCTAATGTCTGGCTATGAAGAAGATCCTCTCTGACATGGGTCTTCGAGAAGGTCATGATTTGTAGGTGGTGGTGTTTTTATGGGTTCGCAGCAGTTGGTTGAATCGGTCATGGTAGAGGGGATGAGATGCAAGTTGTACTTCATATCTTCTTCTATATTCTCCTTCTTCTTATTATGCTACGGCTACAATGCGTGGGAGTTGCTCGATAAAGGAGGTGATATGCCTTAGCATGACTTTATGGGTGTCGGTTAAGTCCCATAAACTGTAGCTTGGGGTTAGAGAATGCGTAGACAACCTACAATCAAATGGGTCATGACGAACCACTACCTCGATGCGGGTATTCATACAGAGGATGTTGTAAACGAGGTGATATGCTACAAACAAGATTCCAATGACATGTGATAGTGGAGGTAAAGATGGATGGTTGCCAAGATGACCGGGCTACGGGAGAGGTTGAGTGGTAAGATGAGAACGACTCGGTGGTTGGGTTGAGATCGTAGGACTTATAAAGGGAGGTGTTTGGTGGTGTGGAGGTCAGAGGGGAGGCCGGGGAGCTAGGAGAGTTGGAGCTCGAAGAGGTCGATGATGAGGTCATGACGACGACTGATGGGGAGATGTTTTGGTGGAGGGGTTGGAGAAAGAGGGATTGGACAATAATACCCCTTTTAATTGCACCATGGTTTCAAAAATCATGGTTAAGTGCATCTCATTGATAGTTAAAGTAATGGAAGGGCACAACCATCAATAGCTCGAAGATCTCACCGAAGCATCGAGATTTGAAGGGAAGAAGCTCATCAGGATGAGTGTTCTTCCATGTCTTCATGCCTCCTCATGACTGAGGAGCTCCGCCTAGGTTTAATCAAAGTCGTCGGATCCAAGTGAAGCGGTGTGAAATCAGAATCATTCTTCATGCGTAAGTGAGGTGCCCGTAGCTGTCAGATCAGGCCCACTCCGTACGAGCTTGTTCGGTATTTTGCACCGACCCATCCCACCATTTGTATTTTACATTTAGTTCGTAAAATATTAAGTAACATGTAATAATTGTAGGATCTTTTGCATATTGGACCCCATAAATTTTTTTAATTGCATTTATAACCCTAACTTGCATAATTAAATATGTTTTATATTGAAAATTTTGCATATTATCAATTGGATTTGCTTAACTTGTTATTAAATGCATGACAACTTTTTTATCATTGCATATTGGTACTTGTATTGTTTATTTAATTTGTATCGTGTCATTTATTTTTAATTAACTATCTCCGTTAATCGAAAACGATAGAAAACTTAGGTTAAGTGTCTGGAATCTTGCTTGATGGCATATATTTTTCATGGTGCATTTAACATATTTTTCCTATTTATTAAAAACCAAAAACAAGTATATTTCCCTGTTTATACTTATAAAATCCATAAAAAATATGCATCTTAAAATTCTCAAAAAATATATTAGTTAGTTTATAATATATTCTATCACATATCTAAAAAGCACTAAATTTTAAAATATAAACCCAGAAAACACTAAAATCCTAATAATCTTCTAAAAATTAATAAAAATTATATTAAAAAAATCCAAAAATTTTGTTTTCTATTTTTGAATTTTCTTTATTGTATATAACTTATACTAAAATTTTGTTAAGGGTTTAGTTTGAATATATATATATACATACTAAACCCCGTAAATGAGTTTGTGAATTAATCTTATTCATTGTTATATCTTTTTTTATTTCAAAAATCTTTCAAATTTTTAAAAATACCCTAAAAGCTACAAAATAGAAATAATATTAAAAATCCAAAAATATTTTATTTTCCATATTTTAGTTGATTTGTAATAATTAAACTCTCATACACTCAGGACACTTAGCTTATTTATGGGACTATTTCACCAAGTACCAGTGCACTTGGGGGACCCGATCGGTTTTTCATGGTTTTATCGCTTTCTCATTTTATTCCTCCTTATTTTTCCACTTGTTTTATTTTATTTCTTATGATCCGTGTTTTCTGCCTTATTTTCTTTTCACGTCTTCACCGATTGAGCCCTTAGATCTAGGTAAATTGCTCCATATCTAGGTCCATAGCCTGACCTATCTCATGTTCCTACAGTTCTATTATGTTTAGACTTAGAATAAAATAAAAATGTTCTTCATGTTAATAAAAATTCCTGATTTAGGGTGATTTCATCGATTGTATTTGCATATAGATTAGTTTAATTTTATGTACGGATCACTAGCATATAGACTATCAGCGTAGGGTATAAACTTTCTATCTTTGCATGCATTCATAAGTTTTCTCGCGCATCAGCTTTTCCAACTTCCTTCTCCTATTTTGTTTGACTTAGGAATAAAAAGGAAATCGGAAAATTCATTAGGTATTTGCATGAAAAATATCCAAAAAGTGAAATAAAAAATAAAAATAAGACTGATAAAGAAAGGTTTAACCTAATTAAATTTGCTAATGGACGTCATTGTATTGTGTTTATAAAGCCTTCATTATTTTCAGATACCTTCCAGATAGAGTGAGGCACGACCCTAGGACTTAGAGCCCAAATCCCAACCTATGTACTGCCTTAACTATCGGCTATGTTCACGAAGTATAAGCGTTTCTATCGATGCGTGGGCAAGTAGGGCCATGCAAGCTTGTGGGTTCGGTCTGAATTACTGAGCATATGGGTACTGCGATGGCGTGACCCTATCTCATCGTGTCACGTCCGAGTCCTTTTGGGGGGAAGTATTGGATTCGCTATATCGTCTTCCTTTCCTCTACTTCTTTAGCTGAGTAGTGGGCCTAGATATGATACCAAGGACCTTTAAAAAGACAGGCTAGATGTTACAAAGAAAGTGGGAAGTACAAGGCACTTGTCTTGGTGTACTCACTCTTCAATAGGGGTAGCACCTTGCTAATTTGGCAAGATTGCTTGAAAACAAAAAATGAAATGATCAAGATAATTACTAAACTCTTACGGCTTCATGGGTTGAGTCAGTGAATCCACTTTGTCTTGAGATTTGTTTGATTAATTTTGTTTAGATCAAACATCAAAAATATCAAGCACTTGCACCCTTCGATCTACACTTATATTCTTTCACTTATACTTTCATTTCGCTCGATTCAAGCCTTAACCTTCTTTTCCTATCATTTTATTTCTTCTTTAATTTTGTGTTGTACTCCCTTCTTATCTAACTCCCTTTTGATTCTCAAGATGTCCAATCAGGGAGGATTTTGTTCGAACTCCACGAAACACCTGCATCTATTTTGCGAACCTCTCTTGGGACTCCCAGCTTCCCTCGTCACTAAAAAATAGGGACGAATCTCTTCCCAAATTCTCTTCCTTTCAAATGGAGATCAACCAATCTCCATTCACATCCTCTGTTCTAATAAAGTTTACTATTGACCCTAATCTTGAATGCTTCTCATCATCTTGTTAATATTTCAAGCCTAATCGGGGCATGTTTCTCATTGCAGACTAAAAACCAGATCTGGATTCATCATCATCATCATCAGATTTAGAATCTGAAATGGCTGCTCTGAAAGAAAAGGGACAACAAACATATCAAAATTAGGTCAACAATCAAATGCTAGCATCTATCTAGGCTATACAACAATAGTTGTCTGCATATGCCAATGCTCAGGCCGCCTTCCAGGAAATGTTGATGGATATGAGGAGAGACAGAGAAATAACATTGGGAAGATGGATACCATTGACAAAAGAGGTGACGAAGCTTACTTTGAAAGAAACATACAACCCTAGAGCCGATCAGGTTATAGAGTGGATCCGAATACCATAGATCCACAAACGCTTCGAGCTAAAGCTGCAACTTCTCTCTCTTGCCAACATTCCATGGAAACACAAATGAGGAACCTTACATCCACATGTAGTAATTCAACTGCATCTATGGAACCATGCACTACCCCGACATCCCCTTGGAGGTACTTAAGATGACTGCCTTCCCATTCGGATTCTAGGATAAGGCTCTCAACTAGATCAATCATCTAGGGAAGGTGGTGATGACATGGGAAGAGCTGAAGTCAGCTTTTCTAGCTAGGTATTATACCTTTAGTCATCTTAATCAGATGCGCACTTTGATTTTGAACTTCTCTCAATTGTCCCACAAGCCGATTCACGAGGCGTGTGAATGCTTCAAAGATTTACAAGAAAAGTGGCCCATCATGACAAACCAAAGACCAGTTTGGTCCAGATTTTTTTCAAGGGTTTGAATCAGGATAACCAAATGCTCGTAGATGTCACCTATGAAAGATATTATTGCAATAAGAATGAAGATGTTGTTTGGTAAATTTTTGAGGAAATGGTCGAAGGATCGATCACATTGTCTTCATCCCGTGCATTCTAAAAGAACTTGGAGATCCTCCACAAGCCCGTCAACATGGTGGTATCTCACTAATTGGACAACTATGAGACTTCTAATCTCGTATTATTGGGAGCCACCTGTCCAAGGTTGACATCATCGAATAAGGATCATAGGACCATGAAAAAATAAAAATGTAATCGAACAAAGAACCATGAATTTGCACAAGCTTGACCAGATCACGAAGCAGCTGGAGCTTCTGGTGAGCAGAATCAACTCGTGTTAGTCTATGAGTATACCAACTGAAACCTCTATTGCCAAGCCTAAAGACCAATTGCGGCAGTAGAGTCCAGGGCAACCTCAGTCTATCTAGCTCGTGTGCTACACACAGGCACCTAACCCATGCCCACCATCACAACTGCAACAAACGTAGATGGTAGTGTTCCATCTGGAGGCCCTAACATAGATCGAGACTTTCCTCACACCTCCACCACAAATCCAATAGGTAAATGGAATTTGGGGTAATGGATCTAAGTTGACCCGTCTAGGAGGACAACACCTGGGTCAAACTTCATCCATCTGGCCATTCCACCAACATCAAGGTGGAAGAATAGTCCAACACCAGCCTTCTCAACACTGGTCTCCATAGCATGCTCATACATGAAGACAAAATCATTAGCAGCTGATATATCACCAGCAACAGTTTCACTATCAACGGGTTACTCAGTATCAGAATCAATATCCCCCTCCTCTAAATTATCAACAGTTCCCTCCTCATATGTATTTTCAGAGCTACCAATCGCAGCCTCAGCACTCATATCAATCTCACCAAGCTTAGCACACCGAACAGATTGAGGCAGCATCGGTGAACCTCGCACTTGATTGCTTGGCTCAGCTTGTGAAGAACATGATGGAGATGAGCCAAAAGTTTGATGACTTAACCATCGCAAAGACCATCATCCCCGTGCAGGTTGAGGCCAATCCAAATAACTTCCATTAAAAGGAGTAGTTAGATTGTAATGAATCCTCCTCCACTGAGTCAGGTATGAATACTTCATTTATGATATCTAATGTTGTAACTCTTAGGAGCAGTAGGACATTATAACCATCTATTGTTGCTAAAGGGAAGAATAAAGCTTCAGAGGGCCAGGTGTCATCTTCTGCAATTGTCAGCATGCATCAAGTTATAAGGAAGAGTAAGAAGAGAGAGAGAGGAATCACACCAGACCAAAAGTCCAAAAAAATAAAGAAAAATCAAAAGACCAAAAATACAATAACAGTCAAAGCCGAGTTGTGCAAGCCAAGGAGATTACATAACATGTTGCTTATCTGGTGCGTGTCGAAGAAGCTGATGTTTTAGTTTTTTATTCTCCCATGTAACAATGATTGTACCTTTTCTAATCGTCCATATATAGAAGTTGATCCCCATAAACATTTTTATTTTGATGATGTAAATATTCCATTTCCCGAAGCTATAAAAAACAAAAAAGACAGAAAATTGAAAATAGCTTTGTCTAATCATGGAGTCATTGAGATATTACAAAACATTTTCTTGAAATGTCATTTTTAAAATTCATGGAATACATGCCTAGTGTAAAGGAAGGACTGAAAGAGGTACATAAAAGCCTCAGCCTACCAGAACAGATGAAACATAGCATAAAAGCACATCTTGACCATGGTCACAGTAAATGTGATTAGCAATCTCCCAACCAAAAAAAAGAAATGAGAACACCTTTGATCAAATGTGATATCTTAGACTAAATTTTTAAGCGAACTCTACATGATAGTGGCTCTTTGATAAACATCATGCCCACTTCTCTCCTCAAGGAATTCGGACTAGGTCTGCTGAAATCAACAAGGATTATCTTTTAGTTTGTTGATCGATCCATTAAGCGACCCCGAGGTATATTGAAGGGCATTATTGTAACAGTGTAAGGCATGAAATTCCCAGTAGACTTCACTGTCCTGGACATGGAATCCTCTACACCGTTACTCCATACCTTTATCATACTTGGTCAATTGTTCCTTCGAACTACCGAAACGGTAGTTGATTACGCGTATGGAATGATTACCTTTCTCTCCTGCAGTGACAAGGTCACCATATAGATGATCACATAACCTAAATTACCAGATAACGCATCTGAGAGAAGGGAACATGTTGCATGGCATGCAGATGTCTATGACATTATTAATGCGATCAGAGATCCAAGCTTGTCATTGAATGACATTTTGACCCAAGAATTCCTCTTCCCTGAGGAAGACTTGGAAAGCACAATCGAACATTGTTCCTATGCCTATAGGGTGATTTATGCCGAAGAGATGATTGCATTATTTGAAGAAAAACCGTCCCAGATTGAACAAGAGGAAACAGTTGCAGACATGTTCAGTATCTTATTATCTGAGCCAAGCCTGACTGAAGTGGACACCAAATTAGTGGCAAACTATACACAAACCACCATCGTAGTCTCAGAGGTTACTAAAAAGCTAACTCAGACTCCACCTGAATTAAAGTTGTTTCCACTAAATCTGAAGTATGCCTTTCTAGAGGGTGCACATGAATAGTGTCCAGTCATCATCAGTTCATGATTGACCACCAATCAAGAATCTCACTTTCTAGAAGTTCTAGAGAAAAATTGCAAGGCTTTTGGTTGGAAAATTTTAGATCTCTGAGGGATAAATCCGACCTTGTGTTCACACCATATCTACTTAGAGGATGACAATAAGCCGTCCCACAAGTTTCATCGCATGTTGATCCATAATATTCATGAAGTTGTCCTGAAAGAGATAATGAAATGGTGTGAGATTAGCTTTATTTATCCCATCTCCGACTCTAAATGGGTAAGCCTAGTGCACGTGGTCCCGAAGAAATGTGAGATCACATTGGTAACAAATGAGATATCCCGACCCGAGTACTTACGTTGTGGCGTATCTGTGTAGATTACCAACGACTAAACTCAGCAACCAAGAAAGACCACTTTCCTTTGTCATTTATTGATCATGTTCTCGAAATACTTGTAGGGAAAGAGTTCTTTTGTTTCTTGGATCGGTACTATGGGCACAACAAAATGGTGATCACTCTTGAAGACCATGAGAATACTGCATTCACTTGTCTGTTTGTCACATATGCATGTAAGTGGATGCCCTATGGATTGTTTAACACATCTGCTACATTTTAGAGGTGTCTGTTAGATGTGTTCACCGACATGGTGGGTAGTTTTATGGAGGTTTTTATGAAGGATTTCTAAATCTATAATGATAGTTTTGATGCATGTCTTTCGCACGTAGACTGAGTACTAAAGAGATGTTGTGAGGTGAACTTAATGCTCTCTTGGGAGAAGAGTCACTTTATCATCACTGAAGGGATTATGTTGGGCCATTCATCTCCAAACGAGGCATGGAGGTTGACCCGTCTTAGGTGGAGCATTTCTAAACTTGAGCCACTTAAAGCATTGAAGCAAGTTAGGTCTTTTTTGGAGCATATCGGATTTTACTTCTGATTTATTCAGGACTTCAATAGGATCGATCGATCTCTCGCCGAGCTGCTAGGCAAGGAGGTTGACTTCATTGTAGATAATAAGGTCCTCCAAGACTTCAATCAATTGAAAGATCTGGTCACTCAGGCGTCTGTTTTACAACAACCTGATTGGTCTCTCCCAGTAGAGATCATGAAGGATGCATCCAACTTTGCATTAGGGTTGTGTTTGGACAACACAAGGAAGGATTACTGTTTGTTGTACATTATGCCAACCAGACACTTGATGAGGCCTAGAAAAATTACATAGTTACAGAGAAAGAGCTACTGGAAGTAGTTTTTGCCCTCAAGAAGTTTCAATCTCACCTTCTCGGTTCTAAATTCATCATATTCACCGACCACTTTGCTATAAAATACTTACATCAAAATAAAGATGGCAAGTCATGACTACTCCATTGGTTCCTTCTTAAAATAATAGATAAACCTAGAGTCAAGAACGTGGTAGCAAATCATTTATCCGGAATTAAAATTTCATATACTGCACTGATCAATGTACTGATCATAGAGACTTTTTCCAATGAATCAATTTTGAATGTCGTATCACTCCCTTGGTATGATGATATTGTGAACTATCTCATCTATGAGAAAGTTCTGCAAAATTAGACATGACTAAATAAGGACAAGTTTTTGTTCGATATTCATTTCTACCAGTGGGATGATCCATACCTTTTCGGAGAAGGTGCATATTGCATTTAGCGAAGGTACACTCCTTAAGAGGAGTACACCAGTGTCCTCGAGACTACCATAATCTTGAAGTAGGAGTACACCATTTTGGAAGTAGAACAACAATGGAAGTATTGTAATGTGCCCTATGGTGTCCTAAGGATACCACTGCATATGTGAAAGGCTGCATTGACTGTCAGAATCTGGGGGGAACCATTGGTTCCAAAGATTGATGCCACTAAAGTTCAGTCAAATATCTGATGTATTTTATGCTTAGGGTATTGGCATTATGGGCATGTTTCCCAACAATCAAGGATATGAATATATCTTGCTTACCATGGATTTTGTGAGTCGTTTGGTGGAAGCTATTCCTGCCCGATCTATAGATAGTCGTACGATTTGTCATTTTCTCAAGGACATCATTATCTTGTGGTTTTGGATTCCCAAAATCTTAATCTCAGATGGGGTTAGCCATTTCATTAATAGATAAGTCAAGAAACTTGTGAAGGAGTATGCCATTGATCAACGTGTTGCATCTCCTTACCACCCACAATTTTATGGCTTGGTTGAGATCTCAAACAGGAAGATCAAGACTATACTAAAGAAACTTTTATGGCCATATATGAAGAACCGATCTCAACTCATTGATTTTATTCTATGGGATTATCGGACTGCGTACAAGACTCCATTGGGAATGTCTCCCTATTTATTTGTCTATGGAAAGTCTTCACATCTTCCCATTGAATTAATTCAAAAATCCCTTTAGGTAGTCAACATCTATAATTTGGACTCACAAGCAAGTGGTCATAACCAGAAGATTGATATGAACATTCTCCTAAAATTCTAAGACTATGCATATGATAATAGCCTGATGTACAAGGAGAAAGTCAAATGATGTCACATCAAGCATATCAGATTAAATACTTTCGAACTTGGTCAGAAGGTGTTGTTATTTTATGAAAAGTTAAAGATATTCCCAAGCAAATTAAAGAGCAAATGGACATGGCCATTTATAGCGAAGATTGTACGTGGAAATAGTAGCATCATCAAATCTGGGTTGTCATCTGATGCACAATCGTTTGTATTTATTAGAGAGTTACTGAAGTTCTATTTAGAGCATGACACATTCCTCTTCATTGTCGATTCATTTGAAGTGACATTTCAAGAAGAACTCCTATCATCAGAAGATTCAGACAATTGAACTGCAAAAATATTCTTTCTTTTTATTCATTTATCCCTTTCAACAGTGTTATACTTAGGATGACTAGATTATAAGTATGGGAGGATGAGTAACTTGAGTTTTTCCTTTTTGTTCCCTTACTTGTCTCTCA
This sequence comes from Ottelia alismoides, assembly GCA_037367405.1. Classification (NCBI taxonomy): domain Eukaryota; kingdom Viridiplantae; phylum Streptophyta; class Magnoliopsida; order Alismatales; family Hydrocharitaceae; genus Ottelia; species Ottelia alismoides. The sequence goes on along the minus strand of JAZKJV010007996.1, from coordinate 70,744 downwards.
ACTTGTCAATATTCTGTTGGGTTTTTATCAGTTGTGCCCCTCTGATATATCGTAATATCAGTTATGCCCCTATCTTTTTGGTAATATCAGTTGTGCCCCCGACTTCTTGCCAATATTTCACTTGTGCCCCTCTGAGGGGCACAAGTGAAATATTGGCAAGAAGTCGGGGGCACAACTGATATTACCAAAAAGATAGGGGCATAACTGATATTGCGATATCTCAGAGGGGCACAACTGATATAATCCCTATTCTGTTATATACTTAGTGATTCTTTACCCTAAGTATAGGTGGAGACATTCCGAGTAATTGAATTTTTATATTCTCACCTCGATCATTCTATCTTAGTGTACAATCTTCTATATTTAGTATTAGTTGATCCTAAGTATAGGGGGATGATCGACTTCTCATTCTGACATTGAGTCGTTGTAGTATAGTATTCTTATATATTTAGCACGAGTTATGTCTTCCTTTGTTGCTCCTTGGTCACTATAAGTATAGAGTTCGAGCCAAGTAAAGGGGGTCGTATATATTGTCTATATACATTATCCATAACTCGTGCTTTATTTTATTTTCAATAATATGTCTCTAATACAATGGGCAAGGGTAATCAATAAAAAGATTGAAAAACTCGTGTAAATATGTGTAAAATATTTTGTAAAATATTTATTAAAATTGATTTGAAAATATTTTGCAAAATGATTTTGAAAAATGGTTGCAACATATTTTGAAAAAACTTTTAGAAAACCTTTGAACAATCTTTGCAAAATGTTTGAAAACCTTTGTAAAATATCCCTTTTAAAAGTTTGTAAATGTTAAAAAAAACTTGTTGTAAACTGGTTGTAAATTTATTTGTAAAAAAGTTTTCAAAATTATTTATAAATATTTGTAAAATATTTGTATATAATAAAATCCTTTTGTAAATAAATTCAGGTATAAAACTTGTATATATTTGTATAAAATCAATTGTAAATATGTATACAACTCTTATGAATACTTCTAAATACATGGAATTCACGAACCCTTTCAAAACAAACCTAAAAATTAAATTCATCAAAATTCATAAAAATTAAAAAAACCACATAAAATGTTTAAAATCAGACAATATACTTCACCAAAATTATATTTGCATTCACATTTTTTAGAAGGATTTTGACAAGTGAATTATTTTGGAATAAAATCAGAAGATCGAAGTTTGGTTTAGATCTTAATCCACTTAATTTCGTAGGAACCTTATAGGAACGGGAATTAAGACTTTTCAAGTTGGTCAGCTCGACTTAATTATTTAAATCCATAAGACTATGTCCACATGTCATCTTTATTAGCCTAAGTAGAATATTTCGTGACACACATGTGACCTTGTAGATAGTGGCCTAACTTCGACAAACACTCTGCACATATCTCAACTCAGATGAGGCGGTAAAGGGCAGAATTCTTTAGCTTTAGAAGCACGCGTACGGAAACATACATTGCCCCAATAGGAGGACAGTGCACCCCAACCTAATCTAATGGCGCTAACATCTAAAGACTGGATGATGTGGGATGCAATAAAGCTTCAAAAGAGGGATAGTCTACTGACTCAAGAAGAAAAACTCATTATGTAAATGTTGCTATTCGGTACATTCAAAAAAAGTTTAAAATAAAGACTCCAAAAAAGTCAGATGGGTCAAAATTCAATGAAAAATCAATCCCATCGGGGTTTTGTATAAATAAGAACGGCTTATGCTTCAAAGTCAAAGTTATGAGGTTGCCTACAACTGGAGACTTGGATACACCGGCCAAGCTCCACGTGATACGTGGCTACACTGGTCATAGTCCAGTCTCTTCTCCACCTCCTCTTCTTGAGTCAGTTGTACTTTAACTTAGAAGGAAATATCCTGCTCCTTACGGAATGAGTAGCTAGACCGGGGAATTAAGGTTACCTTACTGAAGAAAATTGTTTTTTTCCACTCTCTGATGTGGGTAGCTATGTTTCACATTCATTGTACAAGTGAGTTTTATAGTCATAAGAGTTTTCATATGAAAAGACTTGTTCTGACATGACTATTGTGGTGAACTGGACAAAGGATTGTGGAACTTGAGGGATGATAAGTTTTAAATTCTATTCCCAATAAGGTTATGAGAAACGAACAATCCAAAGGTCTGACTTAGGTTCACACTTTGATTTTATGAAGATAAGTTTAAAAATCATAACCATTCTAAGTTCTTTAATTTTCTTTTCTTCATTTTCTCTTTCAGTACTTATTCTCCTAATAATTGTTTACTATGGACTAGCAAAGGTAAGTATAGGGGAATGATGAATAACCATTCATGCACCTTTATTCTTTCATATTGGATTTATGTCTCTAGTAAAATGCATGTAAGTATCACTAACTTGTATGAATTAACATCCTGACATTGATGTATAAATAGTGTACAAATACGTGTATTTAAATCCAAAATAAAAGAATAAAGCAAAGAAAAAAATAAAGGAGGTATCTATGATATTGATTAGCCCTGAACCCTGACACCAAGTCAAGTTTTGACTAGATAGATCGGAAATAAAGTAGGGAGAGATAGGGTGAAATAATGTACAGAATTATCAAGAAAACCCTATTTATTCTAAATACAGTATATTGTACAAATAGCCCAAACTTACACTACTTTATTTATCATCATACACACCTCAAAATAATAATGTGTTCAACATAAAACTTGTACATAATCATGTGTAGAAAATAAAAAATGTCGGCAAAAATAAATCATGCACAAACAACTTAGTACATTCAGTTGAAAAACCTGCAAACAGAACTTCATTGATCAATATCTTCCCAATATAAACTCAAAATGAACCAAACTCACTTCCTTTGTATTCCAAATTTGGTTACCATTAAAATGAAGTGGTTTCATCTGAATTGGAGTTAAGATACAAAAGCTAGTTAATTGGGGTACTATATGCTTGTATATTAGTATAGCGATTTAATTTAATTTAACTTGCATATTTTTAGTCTCCTTATAATCTTAAACCTGTGTACACATTATAAAATATTTATAAAAATATAAATACAAGCTAATGGTACTAAAAAATATTAAAAATAAATAATAAATCTTAATATATAGCTATAATATACCTATGTTATAAATAACTATATTTATTTGTACATATAAACAAAACCAAAAAAATACCATAAAATAAGTAAATATCTACTAAATAATATTGTAAATAAATAAATTTTTTAAATAATGTATTATAAATAAAAATAACAAAATTCAAACTTAAATACATAATATATAGGTATAAATACCAATAAATTATAGTTTATAAATAATAAGCTTTATTAAATAAGGCTAGAAAATAAATAAAAATCAATAAAATAAGGCAAGAAAATAAGAAGCATGTCTTATGTTTTGATTTTGAATATAAATTCATTTTCTATTTTATTTGAATTCCCTTTCATTTTGTATTTTCCATTTTGTCTCCCCTACTCGCCTTAGGAAAAAGTACCGCCAGAACTTGTGTTGACGCCTCTCTTTTCCAAATTTTTGCGCCTTCTCCTTAACTCGGATAGCCTCGAACCCTTTTACAAACATTGTTTGTTAGATCACGCTCCACCAAGCTCTGCATCTTGATCCCACCAACACCATTATGGTTCATGCTATCCTCGTTCAAAGTCAAACTATTCTTCTCTACTATAAATCCCTATTTTCACCCTCCAGATTAGACTTATCGAATTTCAACCCCCATAACACCACAAATATGTAGCTGGAGAGTCACCCTTCATGATAGAGATGTTTGCCTTGTGATTCACGGTGAGAAGAAGGGATATCGAGGCATGGTTTAATCATCGGTGGTGAAACTCGCTTGGTGAATCTTCCATGCCTTTCCAGACTAGATGAGCTTTTTATTATTCATTCTTTCATTTTGTATTTTCATCCTTAGCATAAATATGCATTTAGTTCAAGTCATTTCACTCAGGTTTCATTCAAAATCCAAAAAATCGTGCGACAGAGTTCTAGACTTCGCCCTTTGCCCAGTGTGATCAACACCCTGTTCCAACTTGCAAAGCACATCATCATCTTCCCCTTCACCTTCTCCATCAATCCATGCTCCTAGATCACCTTGATTCTGTAAGAATCGAGTTCCCGGACCACCATCCTTCAGCCATCGCAGGAGACCTACACTCCCCTTCATTTTTGACCATATTCTACTAATAAATTGGTCAAGGAGCATCGCCCTCGAGCCATGAGTGTTTGCATGCAGGTCCAAGCGAGAAAGAACCACATCTAGGTGGTCTTCGATCCCAGAACATCACAACCATGTCGCTTGTTCTTCTCCGATCTCCACTCCTCCTCCAACGTGGCCGAGATCATTTAAGCGCCTTTAATAGGTGCAGAAGGCTTCCAGGAAACTTTTGGAACAATAAGAAACTCGAAGCGCTCACCAGAGCATCAATATTCGGAGGGAAGAAGCTCGTCCAGGCGAGTGTTCTCCCTGTTCTTCTAGGCTTTCTCACGATCGTTGGATGAGGATCTCCGTCCAGGAAGATTCAAGCGAAGCTTGTGCAGCCAGAACCGTTCATCATGCTTAAGTGAAGCACCCACAACCGTCAGATCAGACTTTCCCTCCACGTGCCCCGCATGAGCCTGTTGGGTATTTTATGCCGATCCCCTCCCACCTTTTGTATTTTATATTTAGTTTGTAAAATATTAAATAAGATATAATATCTTTAGGAACTTTTGCATATTGGACTCAAGAACTTTTTTTAATTGCATTTATATGATTGGCACATTTAAGTACGATTTATATAGGAAATATCACATGTTATGCCTTGAATTTTCTTAACGTGTTATTAAATGCACGAAAACTTTCTTATTGCATATTGGTCCCTGTACTACTTATTTAATTTATATTGTTTGTTATTTTTTTATTAATTACCTACATTAATAAAAATGATTGACAAATTAGGTTAAGTGCTTGAAATCTTTCTTGATCACATATATTTTTTATGGTGCATTTAACATAATTCTCCTTTTTATAAAAACCAAAAATAAATATATTTTCCATGTTTAGACTTATAGGATCCATAAAAATTAAAATATGCATCCAAAAATTCTCAAAAAAATTATTAATTAGTTTATTATATATTCTATCACATGTCAAAAAGGCACTAAAAATTATAAAATAGCAACCTTAAAATGTTTAAAATAAAAAAAATAGCAAAAAATCTATAAAAATCCAAAAATCATGTTATCCATTTCTGAATTTTTTATCATACATATTTTATATTAAAATGATTTTGGGTTTATTTTGGACTTATATATATATATATATATTAAAACCCCTAAACAAGTTTGTGAATTAATTTTATTATCTGTTTTATCTTTTTATAACTTTGAAGATCTTTAAATATTATAAAAATACCAAAAAACCCAAAATAGAGAAAATATTAAAAAGTCAAAAATATTTTATTTTCCTTACTTTGATTTGGCAGCTTATTTCAAAAACAATCGAAAAGACATGTTCTGTATATATTATCTAAGTTGTATACACTATCAATATTATTATTTACCTTATTTTAAGAAATAAAAATAAATTAAAATTTTGTAAAATTAAAAAGAAAATTTTAAAAAAATCACGTAAAAATTATAAAACAATAAAAATCCAAAAACTTTGTATAATTAAAAACACACCAAAACAATGATAACAAAAAGGTAAAACATATGTAAAACTAAAAATTAAAAATCCTTATTAATTAACAATAATAACAAATATATATTTCAGTCTTGCTCCTAATGGTTCGACACTCTTCATTTTTAAACCTATACACTTTTTAGAAGGGTTATACTAAATTTTGGCTGACACACTTTTATTGATATTCATCTATATACTGCGGGTTGATTCTTGATTGATTAAGGATCAATCGTCGTAATGATTACTGTTCTAACCTTTTTAAGATCAGTGGATCCACCCTTCGATTAATCATTGGGTTGGAGGGAGATTGATCAGAAAATGGTGGATGCCGGTCCAACATGGGAGACCATGTTGTTTTATAGGGTTTGATCGAAAGGTCGTTTAGGGTTTGATAGGGAGTTTTAAGGCTCATGAAATGTGGCGAACGTGGGAAGGTTACATGCAGTGGTGTTGAAGGCAGGTAACGGTAAGGCGTGATGGGAATCAGAGGGAGAAGTTCGAGTGATGAACAACCAAATCAAGGAGGTATCCTAGCATCCAATCTTGTAGGGTCTACGGTGTTGGACAAGTTGAGTCCGACAGTCACTGTGTCGACCACTCTCCCGGCTCTCATATATCCACAATCAAGGTGTTGCACCAACAATTAACCCATAATGGCTCAAGTAATGAATATAGTGAGCCAAAATATATTATACCCTACATGATAATATGTATAGTATGCAAGTGTAGGGGTCGAACAGCAAAGGAGCAATAAAATAGATAAAAAAGGAAATAATTGTTTTGTGTTTTATAGGGTCTTTGAATTTTGTATTGGTTTTTATTATTTAAATTTTTGATTTTAAATTTATATATTTTTGTTTTGTTTTTTATTTTACTATTTTTATTTTCTTTTATATTTTATGATTTTTAATTTCCTTTTTAATATATATAATATATAAGGATATATATAATATGTGTTATATAGCAAATATATATGCTATAAATATATAGAATATATATAAGATAAAAAAACACCATAAGTACAATATTTTTTATTTTTCTAAGGGTTTTTAAATAATTAGGGTTTTTAGTAATAACAATATTAATAGTAACATAAGTAAATATAATAATATATAGAAGATGGGCTAGTATATATATATAGATATAGTTATAAATACTCAAAATAAGTAAAATAAAATATTTTTATCTTTTTTATATTTTATTCCATTTTTAGGATTTTTAATTTTTGCAATTTTTTTGTATTTTTAATTGAATAAAAATGGCAAAACAACGAATAAAATTACAAGACCGAATTGTTTTGGAATTTGAAATAGGTAAGGACCTCAAAAATTTCCAAAACTATTTAATGATATAATACCTAATATAAATAAGATACAAAAATATAAAATGGTATTTTTGGATTTTTGAATAATTTTTAAGAATTTTTATAAGGCTTTTAGGGGTTTTCAAATTTTAGTCTTTTTTTTTAAATTAATTTGGTTTTATTTCAAAAATACAATAATAACTTACTGTAATTTTTTTTTAATTTTTCATAACATTTTTCTAATTTTTGTGTAATTTTTAATATAAACATGGACTAAAAATGTAATTTTTCGAAATTTTAAAAAAAGGAAAAATATTTATCATTGCCATATGAAAAATATATATAATTTAATATGATTCCAGACACTTAAAATAATTTTCCTATAATTTTAGATGTAAAATGATATTTTAATAAGCAAAATACAAGAAATAAAAATTAATATGCTAGTAGGGACCTAAACATAATTTAAATAAATTAAAAATGCATTTCAGAACACAAAACCAAAGTCCAGGGGTATAGGCACAAATTTTCCTGAGCATTCGATTAATATTGTGCTGGTAGGAGTATAAAAGTACTGGAACTACAGGGCATACATGTAATTTCTCCAAAAACTATAACATGCAATTACAACTTCCTAGACTAAACTATAACCAAAACCCACAAGGGGTTCCCTGCAAAATGCCTTCCCCCTCACGGGTATGTGCACATTAGTTGATGTGGTGATGGACCTAAGTGCAATAAATAGGACCCTAGGGTTCAAAATGTAAATTAAATAAAACTTTTGTAACTACCTATTAAAGTTTGTGGACTAAATAGAAAATACAAAAAATCGGGGGGTATATTGCAAAATTACCCCCAAGATGCATAGGTTAACTGTTTTGATCGCTTCACATAAACTTGTGGTGAGCTCTAAACAGTGGATGATGATTTTCCAATGGACGATGCAGATTAGATCTCCATAGGAGATTGGGCGGTCGATGGCACTCAGATCCAACAGCTTTTGGACAAAACTGGAGCAGAGGGGAAATCGGACAGTGGTCGGTCTACTTGAAGAATAGGGAAGAACATTCCTACATGTGAGCTTCAATCAATGATCTCCTCCTCCTTTGGTAGTTTCTGATGTTGCTCAGGTGCTCAAATCGATCCTCAAGGAGGTCCGCAATGGCTGAAGGTATCAAAAGGCTCTAAGAACCTCAGATGAGGTCCCTGGAGGTATAGAAAGCTCCAATGTTCAAGGCACCAAGCCTTTGTCAAAAATCACCTCAGTTGAGGCTTTTAACCTTCATGTTTTGCACATGAAACTCAGACAAACAAAAAGATAGGTCTAGGGGGTCAAATGGGTTGGCGAATGAGCGAGAAGGAGTCAGGACGACACTCTCCGCGAGCGATGGCAGTGGAGAGTTGATTCTTCGATCTCGAAAGGATCGAAGGGCATGGAGATGCATGGGGCATAACAGAAGCGAAGAGGAAGGGTATGGGGGCTATAGGTGCAATGGAGAATGGCTATATCACTATGAAACGGCGATCAGAGCTCGATCTCCCGTGAAGTACGAACAAATGATTTAACGAAATAAAATACGTAAATAATTAAAAGTGATTGCTTAACTATGCTAACCCAAGTCGTAGGAATGGAAAGTAATGAAAAACTAGGGCTCAACCTCAAAGAATAAGGAGCCAATAAGGAGCTCAAGAGAGAAGACGGGTGTGCTCGGATCTCCATCTTCCAGTCCTCTTCCTCCATGCCAAGATAGTCGGCGAGCTTGTTTCTATCACCAACGAGCCTAACCGCAAGAAATCTGGGGATTTTGAGGGGGGAAATGGGATCAAAAATTGAAGGGAGGTGGAGGATGATTATGTGTACAAGGGTGTCTTTACCGAGGGCTCTAGCTGGATCCATTGATCCATAGATTGAGGAATGATGGTTGGGCGAAAGAGTAAAGATCAATGATCCAAAGTTAAAGAGGAGTTGAGCCGAAAGAGTGAAAGCCTTTGTCTTGAAAATTGGGAGAAATTGAGGAGTCAGTGGGTCTTACAGACCTAGGCTGTAGAGGGGCCAGTTGGCCGGCAGATCAACAAATGTCATGCGCCATTGGTCTACGTCACCCGCTAAACGATAAAGTAGAAATGAAATTAAAAAATAAATCAAAAAAATAGTAAATGATTTTATTAATTTTTCATAAAACATAAAAATATTTATTATTTTATTTAGTATTTTAATATTAATTTTTTACAAGTTAATTTATGATGGGTTACTTTTTATTGGTATTAATATAGGTATATTCACCTATATAAAGTATATTTTATTTTCTATCTTGGATTTTATTATTTATATACATAATTTATATATTTATAACTTACTTAAATACACATAAATGCATTTATATTAGATTTTTTAAGTTATTTGTGATTTTGAAAAATTATGTGTATTTATTATACAGGTATATTACAAGTATATTCATCTAGTATTATAATAAACTTTTTTTTATGTAATTTTAAGTGTTTTATTCTAAATTTTATTATACATATGTATTTTAAATAATATTTAAACAATTATAAAATATAAAAGAGCAAAAAATAAAAAGAATAAATAAAGTGATTATTTTATATAAGTAAATTTTACAATGAGGGTCAAAAACCTAACTTTTGCATCTTAACTCTAAATGTGAATGAAACTACCTTCGTTAAATAGATAATTTAATTTTAAGGACAATAATAGTGAGTTTGGTGAATTTTGAGTTCATATGGAGAAGATATAAGTCTGAAAATTTTTCTCTACGGCTTTTTGTTCTAAGTGTCCAAGGCACATTGCGCATTATTTTTAAATGAAATAAATTTTGTATTTTTCTTTGTATTTTCGTCTGCAAGATTCATGTTCAAAGTTTATTGATTTGATGATTAAATAATAAAGAATAAAATAGATCCCAAAACCTATTTATTATGGAATTAAAAATTAGGGTTTTAAGCTTTTTTTGACCCTTATCTCCCCCTACTTTATTCCTTGTCGACCCGGACATCATGATGCATATGGGGTATAGGTCATTCAATACCTATGGTTTTCCTTTCTTTTCTTTTCTTTATTCTTTTATTTTTGGCATTAAATATAGTATTTTGTATAATATTTATAGTGTAAATAATTAATGTTATTTTATGAAAATTAATGCTATATACAGGTATTTGTCTAGGGTTTAAAGGCCAAAGTGATAAAATAAAGGTGATGAAATGGAGATTCATCACCCCTCTATACTTGTCTTTGCTAGTCCCTAGCAAACACTTATGCTTATAAGTGCAGAAAAGAAAATAAAGAAAAGAAAAAGAAAGAACTTGGAATGATTTTTTACTCTTAAAATTGTCTTATTAAAATCAAGGTTTGGATCTCAGTTAAGACCTTTGGATTATTACTTTGTTCGGAACCGCATCAAGGTTAGGAAATGCGGCACAACAACCCTTAGGTTCCATAATCCCATCCATATCTATTCATCGTTAGGTCAGACCCTCCTCTCAGTCGCATACTCTTGCTACCTTGAAATGACAGATCTTTGAGTGAATTTTTCAGCTCTTCCCAAATAAACTGCTGAACTATAAAAGAGTCTGCTCTCATGGTAACTCGTCCTCGTGGAGACAGATATTTCCTTCTAAGGTCACGTATCGTTGGTCTTTACAATAGAGTGGGGGGATAAGCTAGAAGAATGGGAAAAGAACTAGGAATGGACCAGTGTAGTATTCATTCCCTTGTGAAGCATGGTCGGTGTAATCGAGTCTTCACCAAGAAGCATGCTTTTTTTGAAGCACATATTTTTGTTGAATTTTGATGTAGGCTTATTCTTTGAATTTTTATTTGACTTTATTGCTTTGTATTATTGTTTGTGCCCCAATGGATATACCATCTTTTCGTCTGCCAATGTTTGGGGTATAGGAAAAGTTGCGCTGCAGACCATTCCTCATCCAAAATATTGTTTCAATCTAGTCTCTAGTCTTTAGATATCATGGCTACTGGAAGAAGTGGGTTAGAGTACCAGTTTTGACAATACCTAAGAATTGTTCTTGAGTCACCTTTGATGAAGCAGCCTAGCATCGTCCTGACTTAGACAACATGATTTTTCAACACTCCATCTGAGTTGAGCTAGGTGTTAGGTGCGAGGTGTCTAGTCAAGCCACTGTCTCAATAGTCTTATAAATGACATGAAGGGTTCAAGATAGATACACTGAATCAACTCATGAACAAAGTCTCGTGGAACCTAGAGAATTAAGTCAAGGCGACCTAGAGTATCTCCATTCCAGTTCTTAATGGATTCCTCTAAAATTAAGTGTATTAAGATCCATACCAAGCTCCAATATTCAGACTTTAATCCAGGCTTGTTCAATTGTCATGATCATTCCGAAAAATGTAAATGCTATGTACAAAGAAAAAGAAGATCTTTTGTGAAACCATTTTCTATTTTGAACTTTTTATGGAATTTTTTAAAAATGTTTTGCAAATTTTTATGGGTTTTGATTGTTTTTCAAATTTTTAGGATTTTTGGAATAAAAGTTAGTAATAGAAATATGTACAACTATTTACACCGGAGTGCATCTGTATTTACAAGAGTGAGGGTGCATTTTGCACTACAACTTTACAAGTTGGACATTTTTACAGAATTTATATATACAAGTTTTGTACAAATTTAAAGGATTTTATTTGAGCTATTATTTACACAAGTCCTCAAAACATTTGAAATCATTTTCACAAACATTTTGAAAACGTATTTTCGCAAATAATTTGACAAACATGTTTACAAACATTTACAAAAGTTTAAAATCCTTTCGCAATTATTTTCCAAACAACATATATAGATTTTTCAAAGTATTTTTGAAACTATTTTCCAACATTTGCAAATAGATTTTCAAAAATTTTATTTACACAAATAAAATAATAAAATAAATATTTTATAAAGATTTGAGAGTATTTTACAAAAATTTTCCAAACAATTTTCAAAAGATTTTTCAAGATATTTTTCAATCATTTTTCAATTCATTTTGCAAAACATTTTAAACCTGATTTATTGCTTGTATTTTCAAAGAACTCTTGTCTATTTTATTAATTAGCCATATTATTGAAAATACGAAAGTATGAGTTATGGCTAAAGTATATACAACGTATATATGACCTCCCCATACTTAGCTTGAGCCATGTCTGTATAGATCAGAGAGAGAAAAGGAAGACATAACTCGTACTAAGTATAGAACAGTCTATACTACAATAACTAAAGAGTCAATGAATGAGAAGTTGACCACCCCCTATACTTAGGATGAAATAATCCTATGTATAGCAGAGTGTACACAAGACATGGAGGGTCAAGTGTGGGAATGTACGAAATCATCGGCTCGACCTCTCTCCCCCTATACTTAGGGTAAAATATCCCTAAGTACAGATAGTATATAAAGAGTTTAGGATACTAGCGAGGGATCAAAGAATGAACAACTCGGGGTATTCATGTCCCATATACTTAGGACAAAGTACATCCTAAGCATAACAGTGATGAAAGGGATGAACACCATTTCACAGGAATTAGAAGAAAGAAAAAGAAAACAAGAAAACAAGAAAAGAAAATAAGAAAAGAAGAAAAATAAAATCATATTTTTGTGAGCATCTCAAGTGCCTGATCCTTTTGAACCTATGAGCTCTTATAAAAATACAACTTAAATTGAATCGACAACGGACAATATGGTGTCTTACTCTAGATACGACTTCAGATACTGTCAGTTGACTATAAAAGGTTGTGCATCATGTGACAATTTATATATCAAAAATCTTCCGTTGTCATGCACAGTTTACACAATAAAAGGCCCAGACCATTTTCTTTTCAGTTTATCTTAAAAAATCTTCAACATCACATCGAACAACCACATATTTTTTCAAGGTTCGAAAGTCTTCCTTATGATGTGTTTATCACACCATTTCTTGACTTGCTCCTTATACATTAGGCCGTTGTCATATGCGTAGTCTCGGAACTCTATAAAATGATTCTAATCAACTTTCATGGTCTTTCCTGCTTTCTCATAATCTATGTTTCACATATTCAATGCCCACAATGATTTGTGAAGTAACTCCACGGGCAGGTGACATGGATTTCCATAAACAAGGCGGTAGGAAGACATTCCGAGAGGAGACTTGTACGATGTGTGATATGACCAAAGAACTGAACCGAGCAACTGTGACCAATTCTTTCTTTCTGGTCGTACAAGCTTCTGTAGGATAGCCTTGATCTTCATGTTGGAACATTCAACTAAGCCATTGGATTGAAGGTGGTACAACACTGCAACACGATGTTCAATGGTGTATTTTTTGGTCAAATTCTTGACCTCTTTATTAATGAAGCGGCTCCCCCCATCATATATGAGAATATTTAGAATCTCAAATCACGATATGACATTATCCTTCAAGAATCGACAGACGGTACGACTGTCGGCAGCTTGAGCAGGGATTGCCTCCATCCACCTACGTAATCGATGACCAACAGGATGCATTCAAAGCCATGACTGTTAGGGAACGAGCCCATGAAATCAATGCCCCATGCGTCGAATACATTGGAAATCTGAATGTAATTCAGAGGTAATGTGTCTCTCATACTGATGTTCCCATCCATTCTCTGAAAGTCAGTACATTTCTTGATGTAATCAGTTGCATTCTTGAATAGAGTAGGCCACCAAAGGGCCAAATCGGAGTACTTTTGTTGTCGTCCTCTTTACAGACTGGTGTCCACTGGCTTCAAGCTTGTGATAGTGGTCTAGGACACCTTTGCTCTCCTCCTGAGGTATACACCTCCTCCAGATGCAATCTGCTCCTTCTTGAAAAAGATGTGGATCCTCCCACTAGTAGAAATGAATGTCGACCAAGAATTAGTAAATTTTGATCTTCGACCATTCCAGCGAGGTCTTCTTGGAGACGAGATAGTTGATGATGTTCGCATACAAGGGGAGTGAGGCGATAGATAGGATTACATAATCTAGAAAAGTCTTTGTAATGGGAATGGAGTTCTGCTCAGGAGTTTCAACTTCGATTATTCTGGAAAGATGATCTGCCACCGCATTTTTTATTCTAGGTTTATGCTTGGCAATGGTGACATTTAACAAACACCCAAATCAAGGAGGGATCTTAATGTCCGATCTTGGAGGGTATGCGGTGCCCGACAAGTTGAGTCTTACATTCGTTGTGTCGACCGCTCTCGTAGCTCTCATATATCCTCAATCAAGGTGTTGCATCAACAATTAACCCACAATAGCTAGAGAAATGAATATAGTTAGTTAAAATTTATTATAAGCTATAATATGATATGTATAGAATGCAAGTGTAGGTGTCAAACGAAAAGTAGCAACATGAATAGACCATAAAAATTGACAAAAAAGGCAATAATTGTTTTTGTGTTTTTATAGGGTTTTTTGAATTTGCGCTGGTTTTTATTTTTTGGATTTTAAATTTATATATTTTTTGATTTATTTTAATTTTATAATTTTTATTTTTTTAAATTTATGATTTTTAATTTTCTTTTTAATATAATAACGATATATAGATAATTTGTATTATAAAATAGATATATAGGTCATAAACATATATAATATATAGAAAAATTAGAAAAATACCCTAAGTACAATCCTTTTTATTTTTTTTAATGGTTTCTAAAATAGTAGGTATTTTTAATAATATTATTAATATTGATATAAGTAAATATAGCTATATATAGAAGATAGCCTAGCATATATAGATATAGTTATAAATACTAAAAATAGGGAAAATAAAATATTTTAGTCTTTTTATATTTTATTCTATTTTTGGGATTTTTTTCTTTTAATTTTTCTAATAGTTTTGTATTTTTGATTGAATAGAAATGGTAAAACAATGAACAAAAGTACAAGGCCAAATTATTTTGGAATTTAAAAATTGGTAAATTCCTTAAAATTTTCCAAAACTATTTTTAATATATAACATCTAATATAAATAAGATATAGAAATAGAAAATGATATTTTTAAATTTTCCAATAATTTTTAATAATTTTTGAAAGGTATTAAGGGTTTTTCAATTTTTAATATATTTTTCTTTCGAAATTTTTAGTTATTTTTGGTTTATAGTTCAAAGATACAGTAATAAGAACATTGTAATTTTTTGGAATTTTTTAAAAACATTTTTCTATTTTTTGGAATTTTTAATGCAAATAGAGACTAAAATCATTTAATAAAGTAGATGAATTATGGATTCATCACTCCCTATACTTAGATCTTTGCTCGACCCTGAGAAATTTTAATGAGTTAGAATGTTGAATCCCTGACGGTGCGTGTGTGAATACAAGACTTCAAGATCGGTCCACAGGTTTTAAGTGACTCCTTAAATCTAAGTCTAACCAAGTCTCATCTAAATAGAAATCAACATGTATAATTATTAGACTCTCCATTTGTATTTGTATGTATAGAAGGTATGACTTTAATGTGTTGAATCCATTCTTTTGCATAGAGTCTTTGCTTCGCTCGAAGCCCTAGTCTACAAAGCACTTCTAAGGACCCAATACTCAACTTTGATACAATAACCGAGCCTCCCATCAAATCACCAACTCTTTAGTTGTCAGACTTGAAAGTGTAATGGTGAACAAGCTAAGTATGAATAAAGTAAGATTTTGTCTTTTCATTTCTCCTCTCATTGGAACATGGATCTCTCGGGTGCCTTGTTACGCACACCTGTATTTTTGGTTGTGAATCATCATGTATGGAAATAGATTTTGGAGTCGTCTACACTTGTTTTTTTGGATTCCAGGGTGGCCTTTTTTGAGTACCTAAGGTACCTTCTACACCCAGGCTTGTAGCATTTACGATGCATGATCCCTTTTTTCTTGCTTGTCCTACTCTTGAGGCATGATAGCTTTAGTCCAAGTGGACACTTTGAAAAGGTTGGGAGTGCTCGATGGTTATTCAGCTCTTTTTGTGGAAATTTTCTTTGAAATTTTGAGCTTTTATTTGATTTTTGAAATGATGATTGTATTGTTGTATCTAGTATTTTTACCAAGTTAGCACATGATGATCCACATTTTTAAGGTTTTTAACACACATTGGCACTTAGGTTAAGTCAAGATAGTACATGGACCTTGTCCCCATACTATCTTATGTGCTGACACTCAGGTTTCATGAAGTGACCCTCAATCAAGTCACATCCTCAAGAATCAGGCACGAACTCAAACCTCTAATACTAGTTCCTTAAGCGAAACATTGACTCACCACAAAGATTATATCTTCGTGCAAATGTTGTAATGGTCATATTCCTTTAAGCTCTTGAGATTCTACATGATGTATAACACATAAATCTTCTAATTAGGAATGTTGAGTAATTAAATCTTAAGACCCTAATGATAAAGAGTGGTGTAATTTAGACTTAAGTGTCACTCTAAATCGAGTAGTCTGGAATACACAAGTCTTGTGTGGTGTGAAGGAGTCATGGATAAAACCTTAAGATAGTCTTTTTAAAGAGTGAAATAGTGACTGACCTAAACTCATACGACTCATTGAATCTACTTTTTGTCATTATGGATGTAAGTATGGACCGTATAACAGCTACCCATGTTACCTCAGGATGGTGCCTTATGCATTGTCCTTTAACCAACCATTCTGCAAAAGGATATCGAAGTTTCCTCACTAAAAAGTAACTAGTCATTATTAAATTATGTAGTCAAAATTGACATTTAGAAAATTTTTTAATTTTTAAAAAGTTTATTATACTTTCATTTTGACAAAAATTTTCGAAACATGTATTATATGCATAAAAAATTGTATAGTATACATATTATACACACAACTTACCCATATCCAGTTTTTGGTTTGAAAACATTTAAAATACGAGCTATGAGTAAAGTATATAGCATATATACATGCCCTCTATACTTAGCATGTACTATCCCTATGGTACAAAGTGGAATAAAGACATATCTCATACCAAGCATAGTTGAGTGACAAGAATAGGAAGTCGATACACATTCTATACTTAGGCTTTTGTATGCCTAAGTATAACATAAGAGCAAGAAATGAGGCATTTGTGGGTGAGAAGAAAGAATAGAAGTGAGGTATACACAGTGATATCATCCCTCCTATAATTAGGCTCAGGTCAGCCTAAGTATGGAAGAGAACTCACAGATGGAGGACCAAATAGATCTGAGATGGGTGTTCAAATGATCGGTTGAATCTTCTAACTGCACAGAAGAGAATGGCTACTTGCATCAAGGTTCATACAGGGCGGGTCGGTCTTTCATCTAAACCTATGCTCTGTATGAATGAAATATGCTCTATTTGGGCCAATTTATCATTTGATTTTATGAAGTGCTTAAACAATTGTTCATTAACCAGGAAAGTATGTGTAATGTCGGTTGATTAGGAAATTTCAATACTTCCACTGTTGTGAACTTCCCTAATGATGAATGATCCTATCCACTTTGATTTCATCTTTCCTTGAAAGATTTTCAACCTTGCATTGAACAACCACACTTTCTACCTTGGGACAAAGTTCTTACTTTTGATATGTCTACCATGCCTCTTCTTTACCATGTCCTTGTCGATGGTGTTGTTTTCATATGCATGATTTTTGATATCTATAAGCTTGTTAAGATCCAAATCCCTTCTCTTTTTCCCCTGATTATAGTTCCAATTGATCTTTCAGATTGCCCATTCCGATTTATGGATAAGTTTTGCAGGAAAATGGAATGGCTTTCCAAAAACCATTCTGAATGGGGAGGTGGCCAATGGGGCTTGTAAGTTGTCTTGTAATACCATAGAACTTGGTCCAAGAGTCGGGACCAATTCTTCATGTCAGGGCATACCAGCTTTTGTAAAATTCCTTTAACCTCCAGGTTTGACACATCAACCATACCATTTGATTGTAGATGGAAAGGACTAGTAAGATGGTGCTCAATGTCATAATCCTTAGAACTTAGTCCAAGAGTTGGGACCAGTTCTTCTTTTCAAGGTGGACCAGCTTTTGTAAAATTCCTTTAACCTCCAAGTTTGACCATTGATAATTTAGTTTAGAGTACAATAAATGTGAGTTTTGCCAATTTTCGGTTCATATGGAGAATATATGGATCTATGAAGTTCGGTTTACAACTTTTTCATATGTCTGTCCTAGTTGCAAAGTGCATTATTTTTATCTGTAGAATTTATATTTTTCTATACATTAATGTGTACATGTTTTGTATTTAAAATATATTTATTTAAGGTGTGTATAAATTAGTGAAAGTTTGGTTGTATGCAGTGTATTGGACATCAAGGATTTCTGCGTGTCTGATTTATTTTGTCTATATTTCGTTATCCTTATCTCCTCCTAATTTATTCCTTGTAGACCAATTCAATATTGACTTAGTCTCAGAGTTTAGGGCCAGCCAGTATTTACAATACTTCCCCTATTTCTCTTTTCTTTTCTTTATTCATTTATTTGTATAAATACATGTATTTATGCACTATTTACATACAACAGTCTGTGTTAATTTGTACAAGTTAGATATATTTACAGTATTTATACATGTATTTTAAAGATAATAAGTAATAAGGGTGAATGAATGGGTATTCGTCACCCCATATACTTACCTTTGCTAGTCCATTACAAACACTTATTAGGAGAATAAGTGATGCAAAAAAGAAAATAAAGAAAGTAGAATGATTATGACTTTTAAACTTATCCTCACAAAATCAAAGTTTGGAGTGAATGATATGGTAAGATCCTTAAGCACATCATAGAAGCGTGAGGATCGCATTGTATGCGATCAGGAGCGACTAGTCATAGTAGTAGCTCGAGGCAGAGGAATTTTAAAAAAATTAATGTGATGAAACCACATGATCCAAGAACACTTTTCGAACTATTTCATCTAAACCACAATTAGATATTAAGGTTACCTCTTGAAGTGTGGTTGCAATCGAGTCTCTAAATGAAGAGACCTCTTGTCTCATGTCTGATCTGATGGAGGAGATGCTTGCGAGCGCGTTGATGAGACGTGTGCTCCTAAGAGGTATTCATAGAGGAATGTAATATTGGCGTCCATCTTGTAGATGTTAAAGTCAAGTTGTGTGGCTATAGTTAGAAATAATCTGATAAGTTTAAGCATGGTCATTGAAAAGCAAGTCTCATTGCAATCAATATCTTCTCATCATTGTGTAGCTCATGGCTACGAGCCATGCTTTGAAGGTCCCTACCTTCTTATCAGGTTCCCTCTTTCTCTTGAAGATCTATTTACACCTTAGCGGGTCTTACCCATATAGGTGGATACTCGAGGGTCCATATACAACACTTGTATATGAAGTCTACTTTAGACTTTATTGCTAACATCCATCTTTCCATGTCATGATCTTCAGAAGCTTCATCACATGAAGTAAGATCATTGTCATACTTAACTGACACAACGAGTCCATCTTCAAGCTCATTTCAATAGGTATTAGTGTTTCATCTTTAACTATCCGTTTAGTTTCTGATTTTAGGAGCCTCATTATCTTCTCAAGATTAAATGAGTTCCTTCACTTCATTTTAATCTTTATTCTCAAGAGATTCATCATCTAAGAATCATATCGTCATAGAAGCAAGGTCATAAAGTAGGTATCCAATACCATCCTTTATTTTCCTAATGAAGTAGCAATTTTTGGTGCTAGATTCTAGCTTACTAGCATGGAACCTTATTAATGATATATATTTTAGTCTCTAATACATATATACCTTGGAAACTAAGCGGTAATTATGATAAGATTGTCACTGATCAAATCATGTCACAGATGATCCAATTGTATCTCCCTACAACTCTATTGAGTTAAGGTACATTAGGAGGATTGAGATAGGAATGATATTCCTTTCTTTATAAGGCATTCCTTGAATTCATCTAATAGGTACCAACTACCTAGATTAGATCAAATTCATTTTCATCTTCCTTGAAACTTTGGTTCTAAACCGAAATTGTGAAATCTTTGAACATTTCAAAGGTTTCTAGGTTGAAGAGAAGAAATATTATATCACAAATAATTATCGAATGATATCACATATCATCAATATTTATCATGATACAATTGATCCACATACATTAATTATGAGATCTTGAATACCTTGGCATCTTGCATCATTTCCAAAGAACGGTGTCTTGGATATTTTTACTTTGAGTACAATATTCACAAGTATGTAAGATTTGAAATTTTAGACAAACTAAAGTTTCATCTCTTACTAGCCTATTGATCTCAACAACAGACTAATGTCCAAGGCTTGATGCCAAATCATTGTCAAATGATCTTCATCCTCCTATTGATCTTTAAAGGTTTAATTTTCAATATTAGAAATGTTAATGAACCATTCATTAATTTTCTAATTTAGGAGATGCCTCCATATGTCAGATTAGTTTTTGAAATATATCCATCATAACTCTTTATGATAGGTCTATTCCAGAATTCATGTTTATTTCCATCATTTAGAAATAAACAAAGAATGTATTCCAACGTCAAGGTCATAGAGACATTCTCTAAGACTAAGGGATCTCCCACTGAAAATATGAAGTCTATCTATCCAATAGTAATTTTTGCAACAATTACATCAATATCCATGTAGATGACTATTAAACCTCATGATCAAAATTTCTAATCTTCTAAAACATATGCAACCAATTGCAAGCGTTATTAGAAGAATGAGATACAATTTTCAGACTTTGATCTTATTAAATAAGAATGTCAATTTCAATGATTATAATGTTACTATATGGGTCCTTCTCTAAGTATCTAAGATAGACTTGATAGTCATACTATCAACACATTAGCTTGTTGCAGTATTGACATTCATCCAACTCTTTGGATGTCATATGGAAGTCACAAAAGTGCAGTCAACTCTTTTGACTTTTCTTCTAACTTGGGTCCGACCCATGCTTCCATTGTGCTCCTTTTCATCTATAAACAACCATTGCTTAAGACAAATAATCTCTTATATTGAATTCAAAAGATTTCAATATTTGAGTATTTCAACATTTATACATGTTTCATTCAATTCATACAATATGAATATTACGAAGTTTCATGAGTGACTAGAGTATAGATAGTAGAATGATGATACTCATCATATATACATATATCTTAACTCTTAAAGACTTATGATTCATGTAGGTACTCAAACATTTTGAATACATCATCTCTTATAGAGCCACCATTCTGCATGATGCAGTGAACCATGTTATTCAAGATTAAATGTTGAAAGCACATATGTATGCCAGAACATCTTCTTAGATTTATATAAGGATTATTTGATAATTACGATCATCAACGACATGTCACTTCCAAAGTACATTTGATGAGAAATCAAGACTATAGAGACATACAAACCCTAGGGTTATAGTCTTATTGTCTATTTAATTGTAATTCCTCACTATTATGAGGAAACTTGCATATTGCAACCACATACAATATGTGTCCAACTGCAAGTACAATATCTTGATCATGGATCCAATCCATGAAATTTTACTGGTCATTATTGAGTATAGTATTGAGTGGGTTTAATGGAGGATTATATGAAATAATAAATTTGCGTAAATATATATAAATATATATATTACTTTGATTTAGGAATTTTTATATCAAAGTTGTCTTTCCTTGTAACACTGAAAATTCATTCCCTTAATCACTTTCATTGTAAGAGATATACTTACCATTACATTTCAAGCAAGATATGGAATCTCCTTTCTTATATTTGTCACATCCCAATAATATGAGAACCTGTAGCTTGGATAAATACAAGCGGGAACACATTCCGCCTTGCAATTCCAACTTGTATTCCCAATTCGATCTTTAACACCCGGGCCCACCACCCCTAAGGTGATGTCGACCTGTCATAAACTGAACCAACCGTCCAACCCGCTATGTGTAATCCAGTATGGCCCCAATAATAAGAGGACTCCATATTGAGGTCACTATGCATACGTCCTTACTCTTTCGAGAAGCAAAGAACCCGATTCAGCTGCACTTGTATGCAGGAGTTGTCACTTTGGACAGGCGTCTCCTATATACAATCCCTGGCGACGGAATCCTTTGCCTTGATGGGAGATCATGGTTGTCACTTATGTGATCCTCCATATCTTGTTCAAATTCTAACTAATCGTTATGAATAAAATCATTACGATTATTTCTTCCAAGGGAAATAACAACTCTATTCATAATAGAGTGTTTAGTTTTAATTGGATTCCAATTAATCTAATCATATTAAGTTAATAATTTAATTAATATCCAACAAACATTTTAATTGTTACTTGAAATATGGTATTATCTCAAAAATTTGTATTATTTTGAATTTTAATAATTAGAAAAATACATCATGATTTCTCAAGCATTATCCATTCCCTACCCGCTATCATGGCCAATACCGATGGGACTGGGATAGACCACACACGGTGCAACCTGCTACCCCAATGCTCCCCGACTAGACACCATATCCGTCTCGGGAAAAGATAATGTCAAATAGATCACTTTGTACTTGAGATGATAATCGATTTTGCAACCGAAGTTATATCATATAGTAATAATCAAAATTATTTTGATTAACATTATAAGGAAATTTGCTAAACAAATTCCCAATCTTATTCAAGCGTCAATGTTTGTTGGAAAATTCACGTAACCAATTGTGATCTAGATCATATCTAATCAAGTTGGTTATGGTTAATGTCATTCAAGGAAATAATCATCATCTTTAAATATTTCAAAAAATATTTATCAGTAATTATCTCAGAAAATTAGCCATTAATTTCTATTAATTTAATTGAATGACAATCACAAGTTTCATGATCAAGTATGTAATTTCTAGCGGTGACCCCAACTTATTAAAATTAGCATGTCTCAATCAATTTAATACAAAGCAATCAAAATAAGTTTTCAAAGTTTGCTAATTTAATTTATAACAGAATCCAAGTGATTAACACACATTTACAGGAGTTTCAAAATAGTAACTAACTCTTTAATTACATCATGATTCGTCATACCCAAAATAGTGGATATATGTTCATTAAAATGATTGTATCTTGAGCAATCAGATTCCAAATCACACAAACTCAAATAATATTGTTTCCTTAATTAATGAGGAACATTATCCAATGATAGTTTCGTGTTTAACAAATTTAAAAAGGGCCGAAAATATTCACAAAACAGGGCTGCGAAAATGAAATGCAATAAAATTTCCACGATCCCTAATGAGTCCAGGTCTTCCTAAGTTCATGGATCGTATCCAAAACCTCCAACCTAAGGCTCTGATACCACTTGAAGGATATGGGAAGGTCCTTAAGCGCATCCTGTAAGTGTGAGGATCAAGTTGGTTATGGTTAATGTCATTCAAGGAAATAATCATCATCTTTAAATATTTCAAAAAATATTTATCAGTAGTTATCTCAGGAAATTAGCCATTAATTTCTATTAATTTAATTGAATGACAATCACAAGGTTCATGATCAAATATGTAATTTCCAACAGTGACCCCAACTTACTAAAATTAGCATATCTCGATCAATTTCAGTCCAAAGAAATCAAAATAAGTTTTCAAAGTTTGCTAATTTAATTTATAACAGCATTCAAGTGATTAACACACATTTACAGGAGTTTCAAAATAGTAACTAACTCTTTAATTACATCATGATTCGTCATACCCAAAATAGGGGATATATGTTTATTAAAATGATCGTATCTTGAGCAATCGGATTCCAAATCACACAAACTCAAATCCTATTGTTTCCTTAATTAATGAGTAACATTATCCAATGATAGTTTCGTGTTTAAAAAATTTAAAAAGGGCCGAAAATATTCATAAAACAGGGCTGCGAAAATGAAATGCAATAAAATTTTCATGATCCCTAATGAGTCCAAGTCTTCCTAAGTTCATGGATCGTATCCAAAACCTCCAACCTAAGGCTCCGATACCACTTGAACGATATGGGAAGATCCTTAAGCGCATCATGGAAGTGTGAGGATCAAGTTGGTTATGGTTAATGTCATTTAAGGAAATAATCATCATCTTTAAATATTTCAAAAAATATTTATCAGTAATTATCTCAAGAAATTAGCAATTAATTTCTATTAATTTAATTGAATGATAATCACAAGTTTCATGATCGAGTATGTAATTTCCAACAGTGACCCCAACTTACAAAAATTAGCATATCTCAATCAATTTAAATCCAAAGCAATCAAAATAAGTTTTTAAAGTTTGCTAATTTAATTTATAACAGAATCCAAGTGATTAACACACGTTTACAGGAGTTTCAAAATAGTAACTAACTCTTTAATTACATCATGATTCATCATACCCAAAATAGTGGATATATGTTCGTTAAAATGATCGTATCTTGAGCAATCGTATTCCAAATCACACAAACTCAAATCCTATTGTTTCCTTAATTAACGAGGAACATTATACAATGATATTTTCGTGTTTAACAAATTTAAAAAGGGCCGAAAATATTTACAAAAAAGGGCTGCGAAAATGAAATGCAATAAAATTTTCACGATCCCTAATGAGTCCAAGTCTTCCTAAGTTCATGGATCGTATCCAAAACCTCCAACCTAAGGCTCCGATACCATTTGAAGGATATGGGAAGATCCTTAAGCGCATCATGGAAGTGTGAGGATCACATCTTATACGAGGAGCGACTATTCATACTAGTTGCTCGAGACAATAGATTTTAAAAAATTTAATGTGATTAAACTACATGATTCAAGAACACTTCTCGGATCATTTCATCTAAACCACAACGTGTGGTTGCGATCGAGTCTCTAAACGAAGAGACCTCTTGTCTCATGTTCGATCCGACAGAGGAGATGCTTGCGACCGTGTTGATGAGATGTGTGCTCCTCGCAATCCATGTTGATGATCAAAGCGGTGAATTTCCTTATTTCGTCACACGAGATCCGACGTCTTCTTCACGAGCGAGTCTTATAGAAGGAGACGAAGATCCACCAGCAAATACTCTGGCATCATAACGACGATGACGCGGTGATGGAGATCTCTCTCTATGGCTCCATGTTGGACGGCCACAATGAGAAAGAGATACATGACATGTAGAGAGAGAGTGTGTGCAATTGTTAATCGTGTAACTCGAAGAGCAAGGGGTGCCTCTTCTTATATAGGGTTTTGGGAGTCTATGGATCTTATTCCATGGACACATAATCAATGGATAAGATTGATTTTTGTTTCTTTCAATGGCCTGATGTTGTCGTAAAAACAAAACAACTATTAGTATAATTTAAATTAATATATATTGATAAATCGATATAAATTAATTTCAAATCAATTTAATTAAACTACCTTGGAGATAATGAGGAGATAGACCTCATCCCCTAAAAAGGGGGATGAGCACTCTTCTCCTTTAGAGATTGGTGCCCGTCCACCCTCTTGAGGTGGACTTGGTCTCTCTCTTCAATATCTCATGAGATCTCATTATCTCATGAGATCTCATTTTCCTGTGATATCTCCAAGATTTAAAACAATTATTGTAAATTATTTCACAAAAATAATTCATAATTATCTTGTGAATATTGCAATCATGCTATTAGGAATCACATTCACATCCCAAAACAAAATGTAGATTATATTTTTAATTAATTATTCAATGTGAATCCAATTTACATCAATAATTAATCAACAAATAAAAAATCACAATAGGCTCTCTCTAATATATTATAAATCACATTTATAATATATCTAATTAATATGTATAGTGCTATCCACATTATTCATATCCATGATAATTAAATCACATTTAATCATCTTGGATCTCTATTCTGATGTGCCAAAATAACATGAATCACATTCACATTATTCACATCTTTGATAAATAGATCACATAAAATACTTAATAACTTTCCTTATAATATAAATCAAACGCATATTGTTCATGATAATTAAATCACATTTAATTATTTATTTTCTCAATGCTCTGATACATATGTCAATAATGAAATTGTCCTAAACTCTTTCAAGGATAATGCACTTTCTCCACGGATACTTGGAGATAAGGACAAGGCGATTGTATTGTTCCACGTATAGTGACTTGGATATTGAGATCACATCTCAAATCCAGATCTTGCGGACCTTCCAAAGATTCTTGATTAAATCAAGGCCCTTAATCCAATCTTCTCATCGCATCTGAATCACATTCAATTCAATATCCAACATTTGGACTAAGATCAGATTACTTCTCTATGAGAGGAGTCACTAAAATCCATACATGTTTCATCACTCCCTCGGAATGGAAGCGTCATGGTTATACAATCGTTTATGACCACTTCACCCTCAGGTATTCTAATACTTGTACATCCTGCATACTGGCAGACCAGAACAAACCTGAAGTTTTAGATCTCTTTTAGACTGTATCCTTCAGGGTTTTATCATTAAGTTTCTCATTTGATCATTGGGAGTTGGTATCGATCATATACTTTCCAAAAGCATATATCATACCTAGGTATTGATCATATATTTCCAAAAACATATATCAGACCTACAAATTCAGTCAAGCTTCCAAAGCGAGATGACCTGCACATAATTTGATCTTTCCAGTATCTCATGAGTAAGCTCATATCTTCCGCTTCAGTAATGAACCTATATGATCCCTTTGAGAGATCGTATTACTCATATGCCCTTGTATGCACACCAGCATGCTAGTATATAGACCTTGGTTAGGTAATCAACCTATTGGTCTGCCAAATGTACATACTCAGACATATAGCAATACACGTGTCTCCGGCCATAGGATGCATGCCTATATCGTGACATCATACGACATAGGACTTTGGTTATCTTGATCTCATTAAGTTAACTCTTTGACTTAACTCATCTAAAACCTCCGAATATCTATAACTATGCAGAGGACCTGCATTAGGAGGTCAGTCAGATATCAGCCTAATGAGAAAGGATTTCCATCTCCTACTCAGGATGGAGATCATCTCTTAACATTCATTTGACGGTGCTTGATGAGTCCTCAATCTAACTCCTTCGATATTCATCCAAGCACCAGCTTCTGTGATTCAATTATTGAATCAACAGTTGTATGATCAATAAGATGAACATGATACATAACCATAATTGTACTAAGGGACCTATTATGCAAATTGGTTATTCTTCATTTCAGATCAGGGAATGATATTTGCAATAACATTTATTGCATAATGGCCAGTTGTGGGCTCGTATGTCCAACATGGAGCTCGGTTAAGACCTTTGGGTTGTTTATGTGTTCAGAACCACATTCACTTTTTGAATTGTGACTCAACATCCCTTAGGTTCCAAGTTCCTCTATCCATCTCAACCCAATAGCCTGATCAGAACCGTCCTTTCCGACGTATACTCACATAACCTTGAAATAACAGGTACCATGTGTATGAACCGTGGTTGATCTTCTCAATGACTAGATGAGCTATCAAGTGGTATCCTCTAGTAACTCATCCTCTGAGAGATGAATATTTCTTTCTGAGTTCAGGTACATGCTATTGCACAACGAACAAGGGAGAACATAGAGGAAATAGGAAAGAAGTAGAGATGGATCCATGTAGTCTCATTTCCTAGTGGAGCTCGATCAGCGTCATCAAGTCTTCACCTAGAATCAGGCCTTTTCTAGAAGCTAGAAATTTTTGGAGTTTTTGTTACAGGCTTGTTTTGGGTATTTCGTTGTTTGGTATTTCTCTGCATTCTTGTTTCCCCATATATATGGAATCTTTTGTTCCGCCCATGTTTTAGGGTAATAGAAATTTTATTCCAGCATACGATTCCTCATCTGAAGCTTTATTTCAATCCAATCTCCAGTTCTTAGAGGTTCATGCTACTTAGGAAGAACGGAGTTGAAGTACCAGTTTTGGCAATCCCCAAGAATGGTTCCCAAGCCATGATGAATCTCCATTTCATCACCATTATTCTTTCATTTTGACCTTTAAACCCTAGCTAAATGCTTGTAAATATCATTATTTTGTACAAATTAACATTCATTATTTGTTATGTAAATAATGTATAAAATGCATGGTTTAAATTCCAAATAAAAGAAAAAAGAAATAAAAAGCCAAATGTAGTTTATGATCCTAAACCCCTAGACGTAGGCATCTTGATGACTGTGTCCACAAGGAATAAAGTATGGAGAGATAAGTGTCAAATACACAATAAAAACCTTAATTTCTATTCTCCAATATTGCATTTTTAGGGCCTATTTTATACATGAAAGATTAGATAAAAATACATATAAAAATACAAAATTTTCACAAAAAAAAAATATATTGTGCATTTTTATACTCAAAATAAAAAGCCAAAACTCAAACTTCTCAGACCCATATCTCCTCAATAAAAATTCAAAATGCATAAAAATAACTTTAATTGTATATAACTTTAATAAGCTATTTAATGAAGGTGGTTTCACTTAATTTGGATGTAAGGTGTGAAAGTTAGGTTTTGGACCTATATAGTACAATATATCTCGATAAAATATATTCATTTTATTTAATCTTTATATTTTTTATAATTTTATAATTTTGTAAATATTATTTAAAATATATGTGCATATTTAGAATAGAATAAAACAATAAAGAAGACAACAACAACAACAATAAAGTCTTTTCCACAATTAAGTAGGGTCGGCTACATGGATTCTTTGCCTTCATTCAGATCTATCTTGGGTCAATCTTGAGCTTATATCCAAAACTAAGATCCCTTCGTATAGTCTCTTTCCAACACTTCTTGGGCCATCCTCGCCCTCTCTTAGACGGCTCAACATCCCAACACTCGCATCTCCTAACCGGTGCATCCGTTGATCTTCTTTGCAAATGACCAAACCATTTTAAGTGATTTTCTCGCATCTTATCCTCGATTGGAGCTACACCAACTTTCTTTCTGATTGCATCATTCTGAATCCGATCTTTACGTGTGTGTGTCCCACACGTCCACCTTAGCATTTTCAATTCTGCTATAACTATTCTCTGCACATGTCTATGGTTCACAGGACAACATTCAGATCCATAGAGCATAGCATGTCTCATGACTGCTTTATAAAACTTTCCTTTATTTTTTAAAGGAATTTTCTTATCACAGAGAACAACAGAGGCTCCTCTCCACTTTAGCCAGCCTGCATTTATTCTATTAGTAACATCTCCATCAATTTTCCCATCCCGTTGCAAAATAGATCCCAAATATCTAAAAGAATCTCTCTTCCTTCACCATTGCTTCCATCAAAGGTGCACTCCATATATTCCGTCTTAGACCTACTTATACGAAATCCTTTAGTCTCCAATGCATGTCTCCAGACCTCAAGCTTCTCATTTACTCCATTTCTACTCTCGTCAATTAACACAATATCATCAGCAAATAACATACACCAAGCTAACTCATCATGAATGTGACTTGTCAACTCGTCCATAATCAAAGTAAAAAGAAATGGACTCAAAGTTGAACCTTGATGTAAACCAATGTTGATGTCAAAATAGTCAATCTTCTTTGACAGGGTCCTTACACAAGATAAAGACCTATCATACATATCCTTTATGAGGTTAATGTATAGGACAAGTACTTGTCTCTTCTCCAAAACTCTCCACGATATCTCTCGTGGGACATAATCATGAGCCTTATCCAAATCAATAAAGATCATGTGGAGGTTCTTCCTTTTAACTCTATAAATCTCCATTGTTCTCCTTAGGAAATGGATGGCTTCAATAGTTGAGCGACCTGGCATGAATCCGAATTGATTTTCTTTTACGTTGGATACATAGATGAATATGTTATCCTTACACTTATATAATAAGTACATAGATGAATATGCCATACTCACACTTATATAATAAGTACACTTATATAATAAAATCATAAAGAAGACATAAAAACAAAATAGCATGTATAAATACATAGATGAATATGTTATACTTACACTTATATAATAAGTATACATATTTATTTAAGTGTAAAATATACATCAGAAAAATACAATAAAATATATTTATATATAAAGAAATAAGTTATGATTATATAAATTAATAAAAATAAAAAAATAATTAAAAATTCAAAATAAAAATAAAAATAAATATGAATATACCTATACATAAAGCCCTAAAAAGTAACTTATAACAAATATAATCAGAAAAATAATTAAAAATCATATTAAAATAGTACATAAAATAGTAAATAATTTTTATTTTATAAGCAAAATTTAATAAAATCATTTACCATTTATTATTCATTTAACAAACATTTCTTCCTTGAAATTCCATGGTTGGTCCATGTGGACCAACCAGAAAGCTTCTTTGGTTGACCTAGGTCAACTGTCTATCTCTTCTCTACAGCGTTTCTGAACCTCAAGCGCACCCCATTACTCCCCCTCTGCCAAGTTGATCTGATGAATGAAATACCTCGAGACCTTCATGAAAATTGTTCACATCACGATGGTAATCCACACACACTCATTAGATTCATCTGATCTTCATCGAGCCTCTCAATAATTCATCTCAAAAATCACCAAAACCTCTGTTTATAAATAAGATCCATGCCATTCTTTGATTCCTTGATACCTCTTCGAGCTCTGTAGTGCCTCCAACTATGTGTGCGTGAGTTCACTGGTGAAAGAGGTAGCTCCCCCGAGTCTTGGAGCATCGTAGGAGGAGGAAAGGAGGTCCAGGCGGCGCTCCGGTGGCATCCTGCTCCTTGGCTTCTCGGCCAGGTAAGAGCTGCATCTTTTAATTCCTTAGGTAGATTTTCTTTCATCAATTTTATTTCTGCATTTAGTTTAGTAGTTATTACTTTAACGGAGTTAAATTTTCGTTTATTCGTTCGCTAGAGCCATTAGGGCTCTAACCATTTACTGTGATCCGACCCTCGTTCCTACACACCAACCATTCCATCTCCATCCCTGTCCATTTCTCCATCAATCTGACCCATCCAGAACCCCTGATATTGCTCAGATCAGTCCTTCGGTGTTCCCTCCTCTGCCTCACGTCGGAGGACCTTCATTCCCCTTCAAATCACCTCATGGCCTAGACCTGATCGCCTCTGTGCTGTGAAGATTCCCATCAGCTTTACAGGCTTGGAGGACCCCATATGAGGGGTCTCTGAAGTCAAGAATAGAGATTTAGGTGCCTTATGCTCCGGGCCCCCGTCGTTGGGGCCCAGACCCTTTTGAAGCCTCCTCAGGCTGCGAAACATCCAGGCGAACATTTGGAGTAGATAAACGGACCAAGAGGAGCAAGGAGTTGAGAGGAGGAGCGGATGGAAACAAAGTTCAGAGCTGTTCTTCGAGTGTTCTTCCTCAGCACTCCAGGACCTTCTGATGAAGAACATTTCTCTAGATGAAGCAGATGATTTCCGATCAATCGAGCCTCAGCCATCCGATTTAAGCCTGGGATCTAATCCTAGCCATCATCAACCGAACCATCATCGCACATCCTCAACCGACCACATATCTAAGTGAACCATCTGTAGCCGTTGGAGCGTGCCATATAAGGGGTAAATTGTAGAACTACCCCCTGACTTTTTATTTTATTTACCTAGTCTATAAAATATTTGAACATTTATTATTTTTGTGAAAATTACATATGCACCCATGTACTTATTTAATATTGCATTTGGGTCAAGTCCAGCTCAGTTTACGTGTCGTCCCATGGAGCTAGGCATTTTGCACTTATGTCCTGGTGATTGTTTTAAATTGTAAATTAGCCAATAAAGTTTAAATATTAATTGTATATTTTTGGAAAATATTCACATTAACCATTGTCTTATATTTTAATTGCAAATATGCCCTTGCTAGTTCATATCTTTTTGTTCTTGTATTTCATTTATTAAAAATAACATCAATGCTCCCAAAATTATGCAAAATAAGGGTAGATACCTGCTAGCATGTACTTTCAATCACATAATTATTTTGCATTTTGGGGCATTTATCTATTTATTAACAATAGAATGAGCCTATTTAGTCCCTATCTAGGTATAAAAATGCCAAAAAATATGAAAATGCCTTTAAAAATCACAAAAAAATATATGTTGTTTATTATGATCTATATTAACTCCAGACCAAAAACCCCTAAAATAGAAAAAGACTAAAAATTAAAAAGTTCAAAAAACCAATAAAAATATGAAAATCACCAACAAATCCTAAAAATATTTATTTTTGTTTCTGAATTTTCTTCATATTATTATAGACCTATTAAAATTAATTTGGAGAAATTTTGACATTTTTTTTAAATATCCAAAACGATTTGAGTTATATATTTAATCTCTGTTTTAGAATATTTGTGACTTTAAAAATATATAAAAATTAGCAAAAATTCCCTAAGAATCACAACAACAGTTTAAAATTATAAAAAAATCCAAAAATATTTTATTTTGCACTTTTTGTTTATTTTTAGTTGTATTTATAATTGTAGTATCCTATATTGTATATATAGATATATATACTCCTATATTATATAATTAAAAGAAAATGAAATGAAAAATCAAAAAATATAAAAAAAAATAAATTTAATAAAACTAAAAATATTTAAAAAGATAATATAAAAATTAAAATATAAAATATAAAAACTTAAAAATCCACATCAAAAGACTTAAAAGATAATTTTGTACGTAGTTTACATTGATTAGCAATAATCATTGGGCTACCTAGCTTGCTCTCTATTTGTTTGACCTCTACATGCTTACATGCTATAAATTTTTGTTTGTAGAGTATAATAAATTATGCCTCACATTTTCGACTATTCATTGCTTATTTTTATTTTGTGGGTACTTGTTGATCGAACATGTGATCTTATGAGTGGTCACCTCAGTGACAATTTATCTTCGCTTCTTCAGTAAGGATAATTTTAGGCCCTCGTAAAATCTCTTCTCATCAAATGGCACCATTGCCGGGGATCAACATGTGTAGCCCTATTTGTATATAATTTCCTTTTATTTATTTATTCATTCGCTTCCTTGTATAAAATTTTCTGTCTCTTTCTCACTTGCATATACTTCATTTCTTGTTTTGTTTAAATACATTATTTGATTAATTATGCTAATACACCTCTTTTTTTGTGTTTGTTATGAGGGCTCGCTATGCAAGGATGACCTCTTAGGAGGATGATGCTGCCAGCAAGGTGGAGACTGGTCTTCCTAAAACGACTAGGTGGAGAGGCAACAAGCATAACAAGGAAACTTAGCATAGATTTTTAGCTTAGAAATTTTATTTTGGTGAGAGAGTGGCTCATTTATTCATTAATTATTTGTAATACTTTTTGACTTGGACACTATTCTACTTAACAAGGTCCACTACCTGGGTGATTGTTCACCTGGGGGCCTTGTCGTGGTTTCCTCGAGTTTTCATCGCTTTATTTATAATTGTTCTATGATGTTTTGAGTTTTTCACCTTTCCTTTTTATTTTTTTTGTGTGCATGGAGCCCCTAGACTTTAGGGTTGCTTGTATCAGTAATTAGGTCCAAACCCTAATAAGAATTATGTGTCTATAGTCTCTTACATTTGGATCTAGTCAAATTAATAATTGTTAACTATTTGGACTTGAACCCACACGTCTAGAGAGCCATCATACAACGTTAGCAGGACCCGTTGTGGCAGGCACTGAGATGTCTCGAAGATCAGATTCTCAGGTTCATTTCTAATAATTAACATGTGGATCTTCTTGATTAATAGCATCTACTGTTTAGGGCAATTTTATCAACTGCACACCACCATGTAAATAGGTTTAAAAGTTATGTTTCGCATACCACATGGAGAGAGTTGGGAAGCAATGTAAGTCCTCTAACTCTACATGCATCATTAGATTCTATGGTGAGATTTCCATCATTGAATCCACTTGGAACGGCTTTTTTGCTATTTCCCTCTGATTTTGAGCACTTAGGACTTAAATGAGAGTTTACAAAATTGTTAGGCGCTTGTATGCAAATTATCGAAAAAAAGTGAAACCAAAAATCTAAAACAGGGGGACTGCTAAATAAACTTTGACCTTAATGAAAATCTGTAATGGATATCACTTCTTTGGGTCCATAAAGCCCTCATTGTTTTCAGGTATCTTAAGAGGGGACGAAAACCCCTCCCATGAGTGAGGCTTGACTCGCTAAGGATTAGATCCCAAAAGCCCAGTATGTAACTGCCTTGTGTATCACCTGGATTTCCAAAGTATTGGCGCTTCAATTGTACGTGGCTGAGTATGGCCCTATCATCGATGGTGTTCCCGCCTTGTGTAGAACATCGACTTGATCTGAAGTACTGAGCTTAGGTCACGCCCTCATAGGTGTGTCTGTCTCATCGATTTGCGTCTGAGTAGGTCCTTGCTCACGAGTGATTCCATTGCGAGCGAGGTCCGAAGTAGTGGTTTCACCTATCAGCTTCCTCCCTCTTATTCTTTGGCTATGTAGGGATCTAGGAAGGGTTAAAAGGACCTCAAAATGTGCAGACTACATGTTATAAAGGAGGAGGACAAGTATGAGATACTTTTTCGATAGGACTCTCGCTCCTATAGGGTTAGCGTCTAAGGACTTATTAAAAGATATGCTTAAAATAACAACTCTAAAAATGAAAAAAATAAAAATAGCCGATCCTTTACAGCTTCACATTGTGTTGAGTGGGTGAACCTGATTTTGTATTGTGTTTGTATGGATCTAGATTAAGGTTCAAAGATCAAGTCCCTTGCACCTGCATAAAATTTTTTCATATGTGTTTCCTCTTTGACCTCCTGCTCATTTCAAGCCTTTCTACTATTTTACACTCCTTTTATTCCTCGTTAACCATCGTATCCTTCTTCCTACATCGATCCACTTTTGCTTCAAGTTGTCGATCCATGGATGGTTTAGTCAGGACTCTACAAAGACCTACATTGATTCCATGGACTCGACATCATCAAATAATTTGAGGCGATTCCCGAGAACCCGATTTTGACCTTACCAACCGATCTCCAGACTCCTCGTCTTTTTACATTCTCCTTTATCTCCTAGTAAATCAGGACCACTCTTGTCCAACTTCCGCCCATTGAGAATGGAGGTCGATTTCAATGTACATCTTTTACTCCATTCACAACCATCCGGGATTGACCCTAATCTCATATTCATCAGTGCAACTGGCATTCAAATTCACAATGGTCAAATTGGGATTCTCTTACATTGCAGATAGAAGTCAGTGTCATTCCTCTATCCCAATCCAGAATTCATCTCTTCAGACTCAAACCCAGAGATGGCTCCTTAAGGAAAGGGAAAAGGACAACGGCGACCCTAGCCAGAGCAGGGCCAAGCGCCCGACCATAACCAGGTGAACACTCAGTTGCTGGCTTCCATCCAAGCCATCAAAAAATAGCTGACGGAACAAGCCCTCGCATAGACTGCATTTCTAGATATGTTGAATGAATTGAGGAACAAACCCTGAGGAGGAGGAGGAAGAAGAAGAAATGAGGGTCCACCCCGTGACGATCCAGAGGAAGAAGAAGAGTCACAGAATGAAAACCCAAAACCGATTCTGAAGGAGACATATAATCCTGGAGACAACGAGATGACCGAGTGGATTCACATCCCACTGGTGCATGCTCACTTTGAGCTAAAGCCTCAGTTCCTTATGCTTCTTCCCTCATTCTACGGGAATACCAACGAGGAACCATGCATTCACATGTAGCAGTTCTCACACAGCAGAACCACCCAATACAATAACATCCTATTCGGGTATTCAAGATGACTGCATTTCTCTTCAGCCTCCAGGACAAGGCCCTGTATTGGGTCAATCATTTGGGAAAGGTCATGACAACCAAGGAGGAACTAAATCTATGTTCCTTCACAAGTTCTACCCTCTCAGTCGGTTCAATCAAAAGCGAGCCAAGATTAACAACTTTTCCCAGGCTACCCACAAGACAATACATGAAGCCTGGGAATGATTCACTGATCTGTAGGAGAAGTGCCCCACCAAGACATACCGAGGATCAGGTTGGTCCAACACTTCTTCGGGGGCCGGAGTATAGAGAGCCAGATATTAGTTGATGCTGCTTGTGGGGAATCCCACTTTAACAAGGTGGCCAGCTTCTCTTCATACAGTGCTTATCAAAGACAACCCCAGGTCCTCTAGAAGCTAGTACATATAGCAGTGTGTCTTGAGGTAGAGAGATATGAGAGCTCCAACCTCGGCATCATTGGGGGCCATCTCTCTCAGGTTGACATTATCGAGAAGCAGTCACATGATCTTGAGAAGCTAGTTGTGATCGAGCAAAGAATCCAGAACATGGATAAATTGGATCAAATTACCAAGCAACTGGAGTTGCTGGTAAGTACCATCAATGCCTGCCAGTCTGCGACTCCACTACCACTTCAACCTCAGTCGAGTAAGCAGCAACCAATAGTTCAACATGTGTACTATGTGCAGACTCCCCACCAGGCACCGCAGCAGCAATAATTGGTGGTTTACCAACTAGAGCCCCTATCTTCCTATGATATCTTCTCTCCTCCATCACCTCTCATTGAGGAGGTGAATGGAGTATGGTCGAATGACATGTAGCTGGCCCGTCCAGGCGAACCTCAGCAAGGCTAGCCTGCCAAGTCTCACCCATTCCCCCAACATCAAGGAGGGTGATTAGTCCAATCCCAGCCTCAATATTAGCATCACCAGTCTCCATAACACCACAATAATTGGAGACAATCGTAGTAGTACCGCAACTCCCATACCGTCAGCACCAGCTATACCACCTATATGTGGTTGCACTTCAACAACAGTATCATCCTCCTCCTCATCGATACCAATAATATCAGCATCCTCCTCCTCAACAACAATATTAGCAGTCCCAGCCTCAACCACCCCACCAGCAACCACAACGTGATCAGCACGTTGGACCTTCTGAGGTTGTTCCAACTAACCCGAGCCTCGATTTCTTGGCCCAAATTGGTAAAGGGTCTAATAGAGATGACAAGGAAGCTAGACGACCTGGCGATCACCAAAACTCCTATCCTGACCCAGGTCGAAGATAACCCCAATAATTTTAAGAGAAAAGAGCAGGTAGAATGTGATGTCTCGTTTGTGCCTGTAGGGTCAGGTGATTGTGGTTTTTCCTTGTCTAATGTTGTTACTCTCAAGAGCGGTAGGACCTTGCCTCCATCTACCACAATCAAGGGGAATAGTAAAGCTTCATCAGGTGAATCGACCTCTTCTACATCAGTCGTGCCAGCTACATGTTCAGGTGAGGAATAAGAAGGAGGAAGAGCCATGCCAGATGTCAGTCACCACCATCTCCATCAGCAAAAAGAACAAAAAATCAGAAAAATCAAAAAGACCAAAAAAATTATTGCAGTCAAAGTAAAGACATGCCAGCCATGGAGGAGTGATGAATTTGCATTTCATCATCTTTATTCATTTATTTTAGGTTAAAATCCCTTATAAAACACCTATATATTACTAAATCCATACTCTTACTGACATGCATATGTGTGTAATTATTTTACATTTATTACTATTTTAACCTAAAGTAAATAAATAAATAAAGGAAAATAAAAAAAGACTATATATATGCAGTAGATACATGCTGACCCGAATCTTGAGAGAAGGTCAATACTTGACCTGATCGACCAGGAATAAAGTAGGGAGAGATAGGGTCTTTCATCTGAAAATCCAAAAAATAATTTGTAAATAATTTTCATTTATTTTATGTATATTTGTATAAAACTTACACTAATTTATTTGTTCATAAATTGACCTCCATTTAAATAATTTTTCTAAATGGAAGATGTAAATAAAAATGGTTTCTAAACAATAAAAATAATTGCAAAATAAAATCATGTATAGTATAAAAGCAACCACACTTGAAAAAAGCCATAAAGCAATAATTGAAATATCAATTCCGGCTCCATATGAAATCAAATAGAATCAAACTCACTTCCATTGTATTCTAAATTAAATTATCTTTAAAATGGTAGTGGTTTCATAATTTTTGGAATTATGATTTGAAAGATGATTTTATAGGGTGGTTTTTGCAATTTCACCATTTATTTATTGTATATATTTATCCATATTTATTTTATACATAATGTATTTGTAAAAAATTGTATATATTATTTAATAAATATTAAATATAAAAATAAAATTTAAAAATTTAAAAACTTAAAATGGAATAATTTCATTATTTAGCCATGTATATAATGTACCATGTGTATATATTACATGTTTAAAATTAATTTCCATAAATAACCACCAAAAAATTAAATAATTAACCTTTATTACTTAAATTAATAAAGTTATAAAAATAATTTACTTATTTACTTAATTATTTAAATAATATAACATATGTATATAAAAAAAACTTTCTTGATTGATAGTAGGACCGCCCGATCACTTCCTTTTACCGAGGCCAGTTATTTTGTTCCGTCCCTGCTCCCCTCAGGCTCTAACCGCTTCCCCACTTCTTTTTCAAAGGCTCCTTAGGAGGGACTACTACTTTCCGTGGTCAGACCTTTCTGACTTTCCAATCTCATTGATGAATCTGTGATTCATCACTCTTAAAGTTGAAAATAGAGTCTTGTTCCCGAGTATTTAGCAACATATTTTCCTTTATCTTGCATAATTAGCATACATACATGCATACATAATACATGTATTTTAGCATCCATGTCTGCATTAAATAAGAAGCCTAATCCATCTGTAAAATATTCACCTATTTACCTGTATTTTATCCCCCTCCAAAGTCAATAAAACTTACCCTATACTTTGTATATTAGTAGTTAATAATACAAGGCAAAAGGGCACGGTTTTCCAAAGTCTTGTAAAAATACCCAATAAAAATCCCAAACCTAGATGGAGACCCGAGATCTTAGAATGTCAATATCTACCTCATACAACCTCTGATCTAGGTCTACTCACCTTCAGATTAATACATATTCAGAGACCTTTAAAATGAGACCAATTTCATTTAAATCGGAGCTCGTATGCAAAACTTGGGTTTTTGGGCCCCTTTGTGTACAATAGGTATGTATATTTGTACCCTTTTATTTTTGTATCATATTTGACCTCATCTCCGTTTTTGGTCAACATGAAACTTATAGATATCATCGATGTCTACAACTTTCATGTTTTGAGTTTTTCCAAAGTCGGTCTCCTTCTATCTCTAAATCTATTTTCTTTTTCATCCATTCAGAGAAGGCCATATGGCGCCCTCTGATTGCACCACATGGC
Organism: Ottelia alismoides; assembly: GCA_037367405.1. Lineage (NCBI taxonomy): Eukaryota > Viridiplantae > Streptophyta > Magnoliopsida > Alismatales > Hydrocharitaceae > Ottelia > Ottelia alismoides. The sequence goes on along the minus strand of JAZKJV010007996.1, from coordinate 31,645 downwards.
CCGCTCCATTACGCGCCAGGCACCCTCCATTTCTTGCCATCCGATCTTGTCCCCTCTCTCCTGATCTGGGTCATCTATCTTCACAGCGCTTCTTAGCCACCTGATCAAGCCCATATCCAATCTAGGTCGTTCGCCAGCGCCGCGCCCTCCTTGCGCCATGTGGCGGAATACACACCCTTCGATGCTTCCTCTTCTCGCTTCATCTCCACCATCCATCTCGCCTTTAACCTCTGTCGTTTGATTGAAGCTCAATATCTCAGCACAGCCGCATGCCAGTGCCTCCACCATCACCCGCCATGTGGTGCGCCCTGCGGCATCGATCTGAACTCCCTAGCTCTGATCCCAGCCCTCCTCTCGCGCTCTTCTCTTGACCGTTGGATCACTCGATCCAACGGTCAAGACGTTGTCTTCTACCGCCCGCACGGTCTGCACCACACGTCATCCGCCTTGCGTGCAAGCTGCCCCCTTCCTATTTTCGGAACCACTCCAGCCACCCTCTCCGACCTCTACCATCTCCATCTTGTAGCCCACTCTTCCCTCATCTTCGCCGACCCCCTCAACCAGCATGAACTCCACCCATGTCATCCCACGACTTCCACCAACCTCTCCCTCCATCACCTGTCACCGTCACCTTCCACCTATAAATACTCCACCCCCGTTGACCTTCGACCCCATCCACCACTCCAGAGAGAAACCCCTAGCTCCGACCTTCCTTTTATTGACAGCAATTCGAAGTGACATTGAGCGAAGATTGTGATTCTTCTCTGACGAGATCCACGGCCAACCCCGCCGTGCCGCAGCTCATCTCTTGAGCTGCACAAGCTCAGGAACCCCTACCGGCCTTTGAGAAACGACCAGGAGCACAAATCCGTGCTCCATTCCCTAGGTAGCAACCTCCATCACCCCCTCTGATCTTCTTCTCTGTTTTCTTCACTTTTCTAGAATTTTATTTGCCTCCTCTGCTCCTCTTCATGACTGCCTAACCATCCTCCGAGCTCTGCCTCGAAGCTGGCACCCTCGCATGCTATTCCATTTGCCCCGATGACATCTCGCACCTCACTCCGATGAGCGCTCTGCCACCTTGGCGGAGCAGCATCACCGGACGATCTTCATCGCACCATAGGCCTCTCATCGCACTCACGCTCAACCCACGAACACATATCACGCTTATGCTATCAAGTAACCCCCTGCAAGTACACTCTAGCTCATTGGCTGGAACGTCATCGGAACTCAGCTCGAGCTTCACTACTACTGGTGCTCAGACCACCCAGCCGCTCCTGAGACCTCATGCTGCTACCTGACACCTCCACGATCCCTCTCAGCTCCTTGGGAGCCGCTGGAGAGCTTCATCGATGATGGGAGACGGAGGCGAAGCAAGCAGCTCTTCACCGGAGCGCAGCCACCTCCGCCGCAGGAGGCGGCGGACCGCTGAGCACGAAGCTCAGTAGCCGTCCGATCCCCTTGATCAGACGGTTCGGAGCAACCCACGTCGCCATCATCCCGTAGTCGTCGAATTAGGATAAATCCACGCTCTGCAGCACACCATGTCACCGCTTCCCCGCGCTCCACATGTCGTTGGATCAAGCCTGATCTAACGGTCGTCGATCGTCCATGTCTTCATCTCCAGCGAGCTCCAGATACCGTTGGATCGATCTTGATCCAATGGGATGCATCACGCCACGTGACATCCATCAACAGCCATTGGATCTCCACTTGATCTAACGGTCTAGCAAGAGCCACGTCGCCTCCTCCAAGCCTCCTCCCTGACCTTTAGGCTCAGAGCCCTCGAAGCTAGCCCGAGCCACGTCCGCGCCTGCAGCGCCCCCAAGCCTCCATCCGAGCCTCCGAAGTCACCTGAGCCTGGGACCTCACGTGTTTATGTGCGGTCTGGGAAAATTGTACTGAGGCCCTTGGAAGTTTTACAAATTGCATTTCAGTCCCTGCAAGGAGCACCACGTGAGGCGCACGTGTTTCGTGGGCATATTGCATACATGTCTCCCGCATTATAAGTAATTGCATTTAATTCCCTGTCAACATGTTAGATTTTTAGCAATTTTATCTTCTGTATTTGCAAATTGGTCCCTGTCTTTGCACGCATATTTAGGTACTCATTTGACATCATTTTTCAAGTCAAAAAATTGCATTGTGTAGCTTAACTTGTCCTCTTTCGCATGTGACACTTGTCTGATTTTGTAACATCAGTGGAGTTTATTATTATTAAATTGGTGAAATTGTTCATATTTTGCCCATTTGTGCCTTTTAATTTGTATTAAATTCTTTGTTATTCCAAAAATCACCAAAAATTCACATTAGACTTAGGATAATTTATTTTACATTGTGCCCAAAAATCAAGTCATTTGCATGCATCGTGAGGCCTAAATAAATTAATTTGTGATTTCCTTAATTAATTTGTAATAGGTCCAATTCACATAGAACTTTAGGTTTATTAATTTTCCTGGATTCATCATACATAGATCTATCTAGGATAATTTTTATATATAGAAATATTGTGATTTGGTATTTATTAAAATTAAAATTGCGTAAATCATCTTGCATTCATATTTAATTCTTAGAAAACTCATATCGTATCAGAAAAATCCAAAAAAAATAGCTTCAGTTCATTGCATTTCATATTCTGGCCAAGTTTCATAATTTTTGGACTTAGTTTGACTATATTTCTGATATAACTTGTAAACTGGCCTGAAAATTGCATGTGTCTTTTCTTTATTGCATTAAATTTGTTGAAAAATACTAAAAAGAATCTTCTAAAAATCCGACCTCTGAAAGTTGCTTAAAATTCACCTAAGGAGACAGTTGCCTCCCTGAGTTCGACCTTGGGCTTGCCCAAGTAAAATAAATTTGCTGCTCGTAATTAACTTGACATTAATTAAAAGAGGTTTTTGATTAGTCCATATTAACCCGACTACAATGAACGACACGAAATTAATTCTAATCATTAATTTGATGGAATTAACAAGGGTAGTACGATGCTCTTCAAAATGGCATCGTTGCCGGGGAGGCACGGCTTAGGTTAATTCTTAGTTAACTTTTGAGCGTTTGATTTTCCATCCCCGGGTAGTCTGATTCCCGGTTTTCTTGTCAATATTTTTCTGTCTTTTATTTTTGAGCATTTTTGTTTTGTCCTTTATCTGACCTCAAATTGTTTTTGTGCGAGGAACACAAGGAGTCCCGAGGCTCTTCGAGGAGCTTGAAATGTTAACTTTTTGAGTGATTGAGAAGACTTGTACATTTTTATTTTTTATTATTTTTGCATTATTTCCAGCGGTTCCTGTTTGGGTTCTCGTGTGTGTAAACATAGTGGAACCGTGTCCACGTGTGCTGTGTGGATTAAATTTTTAGACTAGGCTTGCACTAGCGGCTCCTTGAGCCACTCTAGGATTTGCTTGTGCTCGTAATTCTTTAGGACCACAAATTACACATAAAAGACGCACTTAGACCACAGATCTAGTCAAATCAAACCTGTGCTTCACTCGCTAATAGAACTGCTTGTCCAGGAGCGGATTTTTTCGTCTGCATTTGCATGTAATATAAAAGATTTCAATTCTGTTTTGCATCCTGCATAAAAGTAAAGAGATTATTGTAAGTATTCTACACTCAGCATAAGCATCATTGATTTATCGTGCATCGGCTTTTCTTGATTTATCTCTCTTGATTTTTCAAAACTTAAGTAAAAGGAAATTGGGACTGGACGATAGGTGTGCTACGTGGATTTGATTAAATCAGTGATAATTTAACTTAAAACCGGGACTGCTAACATTATTGACCAAAAAAATCAATAAAATAAAAAATTTTGCTTGCGGGAGATTAATCCCCGACCTTGTTTTCAGGCTGAGTGAGGGTACTTGAGTGTGTGTGAACACCTTAAGGCAGAGCCTAAATCCCCGCCTTCCATATCACGTGCCAACTGATCCTAGCAAATATCACAAGTTGAATTATTCAGGTTCACTGACTAGTACCAAGTAGCCTCCTCTTATTCATAGGTAGATAGGGGCGAAATTGCGGTACTTCGCGACAAATTGCTAGTAACCCCCCAAAGTGAAGTTCCAAGCCTTGTCAGCCTTCGCCTGCTTGCAGGTAGATAGGGGTAGGTCTTTAAATCCATCAACTTGGGATAGGAGCGAAGAAAGGAAGGACACAGGTATCTTAGGCGACAGGTTAAACAGGGATGACGCATCCGTCTTTGAGCCGACTTCCCTATAGGCCGCGTAATTCCTTGTTATTTTGCTTGAAAATCACACTTAAAATCAACCAGACTAATCGGACTCGGTTCCAGGTCCTTCACTATGTTGAGTGTGAAAATACAGACTTTGGATTTAATTGCTTTCATCAGGTAGGAATAAAATCCTATCATCACTTAGAACTCTCGATTCTTCTTGCCAATCCAAGATGACTGACTGGGGGGATATCGACTCCTTATTCGCTAATCTCTCTTTGAGCCCCCACGAAACTCATCTTCACCAGCCCAAGCGCAAGTTGGACCACCCAGAGCTTATGACCATCTTGAGTTTTGGATTCCTCACACCCAGGGTGGTTACTCTCAAACCAACCCTTTCCTCTCCTCTGAGCTTACCGAGGAAGACCATCGCCTCGGTAAGAATCCCTTCCTTGATTTGTCCTCTAACCCAGACCATGTTTCATTCCCAAGAAAAGAGGACAGAATGCTGAAGAAAAACCATGACGAGGAGGAAAACAAAGAGGACCCCATGATTCAAGTCTTAGCCCGGCTAGCTAGAGCCGAACAGTTGAATGCAGAATTAACATCTAGACTGGGACAGGTGATTGAAGCCTAAAGAATATACCGACCAATGGTAGACACCTATAATCCAGTAGAGAACGAGATACACAGTTGGCTAGTACCCGAGGTCCCCCATGAAGTGTTTGAGCTGAAGCCCCACTTCCTAAGCCTGCTGTCGAAGTTCAATGGAAATGCGAACAAAGAATCATACTCCTTCCTCAGAGACTTCGAGCTGGTTTGCAACAACCTTAGTCTCCCTAGGGTTAGACAAGCTTACATCAGGATGAAGGCCACCCCGTTTGCCTTAGGAGATAAGGTCGCACATTGGCTAAAGAACTTAGGGGTAAGATGTACAACCTGGATGCAGTTCAAGGATTTATTCTTGAAAAAGTTCGACCCACTTGGTAGGACAAATCAGATGAGAACGAAGATCGCTAGATTCTCCCACGGCATCAATGAACCATTCCATGAAGTCTGGGATAGGTTTAATGACCTTATTCAAAAATGCCCCTACCATGGCATTTCAAAAGCGATCTTAGTCCGGACCTTGTTCTGTGGTATGACCCCCGAGATGCAGGGGTTAGTGAGTGCCTCCTGTGGAGGAAGCCATCTGAACAAAAATGAAGACGTCGTATGGAAGATCCTAGAGCAGATGGCGGAAACAGGCAGATATGAGGCCACCAGGGCCTATCAGTTGTCTCCTGTGAGCCTCTCCAACGAGACAACCTGAAGGATTGTAACGAATCTGACAGACAACCTTATCCCTAACATGGGGATAATAGCAAACAAATTAACCATGGTCGAGCATATTCACAAGAGGGTCACTGACCTTGAGGCACTCTCGCGATTGCCGAAGCAAGTGGAGGAACTTACTGAGAGGGTATCTAAGATAGAGCTACATGCCCCTTCTGCACCACCTGTACCTGTACATTGAGTCCATCTTGTACAGGAACAGGCACCGGGGCCTCAGAGTGGCTAGGTAGAGGAGCATACTTACACCTAGCAGGACCAGCATGCACCCCCACAAGTAGAGACAGGATACGAGGAGCCTCTGCAGGTGTTCGAGATCAATGGGCTATGGTACAGCCATGACCCCATCGGCAGACAGTCGGGGATAGGGAACGGTCCGCCTCACTGACCTTCCCTACCTTACCAGGAAAACGGCTCCGTCCCTGCACCGCGCTTTGTTCAGTCCTGATCCGAACAAGGGTACCAGCATCAGCAGCATCAGCAGCAGCAGTGCACATTCAACTCGGGCCAGCAGGGCCCTCCACCTTCCCATCAGCAGCAGCAGTATCAGCATGGCCAGCAGGGCTAGTATAGGAACTCATCCTCGAGTCAGCATCAACCCGCCCAGCCTACCGAATTGGAGTCCCTCACCTTGGAGATCCAGACCCTAACTGATAGGGTCCAACAGATCCAGAATGACTATGTGGATATGAGAACCGATCTGAATCGTGTTTCTTGTACCCAGGATCAGCAGATGGGACCAAAGACCCCAATTCCCTCTCAGGTTCAGGCCAATCCGAACAACTTGAATCAAGGCCAGAATCGACCACGAGATCAGGCATACTATTCAGATAATTCTTTATCTGAACATGAGATCCTTTCGTATGATAATGTAAACCATATGTCCTTTAAGAGTGGAAGGACCTTTATCGTACCTGATCGAGCACGGGCACTAGAGGAAGAAGCTGCCAAGTCTCTACTTGAGGGGAACTTGGAGGCAGAGGAGCAGCACCACCGTCACCACCACTGACAGAAGAAGAGGACTTCTGAGTCCTTAAAGAAGCAAGGGAACCGCACTAGTAGGGAGTCTACTGAAACCGATGAAGAGCCCGCACCTCCATCTGAGGAAGATATTACAGCATTCGCGGAGAATGCATCACCAGTTTCGCAGCAGTTTTCTTTTCGTCGTAGTCAGAGTCCGAGTAAGTCTCAGATTCCGAGTCTTGTATAGAACTCAGTTCTAGTGTTGAATGAAAATCTTTTAGTTTCAGAATCTGAGTTGGAGTCAATAATCCCTTTCCCCCGAGCTCTTAAGGGTGGAAAGAAGAAAACTACAAAAAATCAAAAAGATGACCCTGAGATGGCAGAGTTTTGCAACAAACATATCAAGGTCACGATCCCCTTTAACAAGTATGTGGAAATGACACCTGCTTTTTAGAAATACCTTAAGGTGAGATGCACACCTACTAGGGTTAGCAGGAAGACCAAAAGCCGTGTTGAGAAACATGTCCTGTCAGTGGCCACGACTTGCACAATAAAGAACTCATTTCCAAGGAAATGAAGAGACATGGGTGCACATTATGTAGTGAGTCATGTTGATGATACTGCGTTTGCACGTACTCTCCTGGACAACGGATCCTCCATCAACCTAATGCCTACAACCCTCTATGAGCGGCTTAATCTCGGGCCTCTTAAGAAATCTAGAGCCCTCCTTCAGTTCGCTGATAAATCAACCAAGAGGTCCCAAGGAGAATTGAGGAACGTGTCATCAAAGTCGAGGGTCAGGAAGACATGGTGGACTTCACCGTCCTTGATATGGAAACCCCTCGTAATTGGAGAGATTCCCAGATCATATTAGGAAGGCCCTTCCTCAGAACAGCAGGGGCCTTGTTCGATTATAAGATTGGGAAGATACAGCTCCAAACTCCAGGAGGAGATGAGGAACTTGAGATGAAGCAGACCGGATGGCAGAGACCAGATTCTGAATCCAGCACCGAATACTCTTCATCCGAAGCAGACTGCATTCACGTAGACACTGTTGGGCCATTGAGACAGACCCAACCAGCGCCGATGAGTCCATACCCTCCGGAGAAGATCTTGTACATGAGTCGGTTTGCGAGGTCCTTAGTAACAAGTACAGCTCCGAATTTGCATCCCCCTACATCTTCAATGACTTAGAGGCTCAGCTGGGTCTGTCAGTCCTTCCCTCTTTAGGACAATCAGAAGATGAGGATGACGAGTCGGACATGGCTTTTACCGATTGTATGGAGACCTTTGACGATCTGACTCCAGGGCCGAATGAATTGGTGGCATCTATTTCAAAGACAGATCCAGCCACTGCCAACACTGAACCAAATTCGATTGAGCCAGACTTCCTAGATGATCACACATCACCTGAGCTCAAACCCTTACACACAACACTCAAGTATGCCTTCCTTGCGGGACAAGAGAATAAGTATCCATCATCATCAGTCCGCGATTGACCGAGGAGCAGGAATCTCGCTTGCTAGAGATCCTGAAGAAAAACCACAAGACGATAGGTTGGAGCATCTCCGATCTCCACGGGATAAATCCCGCTCTGTGTTCGCACCATATCTACTTTGAGAATGAAGCTAAACCCTCTCGTGAATTCCAACATCGATTGAATCTAAATTTAAAAGAGGTAGTGAAGAAGGAGATAGAGAAATGGTGCAACACGGGTTTCATTTATCCCATCTCTGACTCCAAATGGGTGGCACAAATTCTTATCGTCCTGAAAAAACGGGAATTCAGACGACCACCAACAAAGACGGAGAGGATATCGTAACGCGAGTACCCACGTCGTGGCATGTCTATGTGGATTACAGACGCCTGAATGTTACGACGAAGAAGGATCATTTCCCCCTGCCATTCATTTATCAGATCCTGGAGAGATTAGCGGGGAGAGAATTCTTCTACTTCTTGGATGGGTTCTCAGGCTACAATCAAGTAACCATAGCTCCGGAAGATCAGGAAAAGACCACTTTCACATGCTCCTTTGGTACCTATGCTTTCAGGTGCATGCCCTTTGGGTTATGCAATGCTCCCAGTACTTTTCCAAGGTACATGATTGTTGTATTCGTCGAAATGGTCGGTGAATTCCTGGAAGTCTTCATGGATGACTTCTCGGTCCACGGCGATTCCTTCGATTCCTGTCTTAGGAATCTGGACCGAGTCCTCAAAAGATGTTGTGAGGTCAATCTGGTGCTCTCTTGGGAGAAAAGTCACTTCATGGTGATGGAGGGCATTGTGTTGGGGCATGTCATCTCCAAGAGAGGAATGGAGGTTGACCCTGTCAAGGTGGATGTGATCAGACGACTCCAACCACCAACCAACGTTAAACAGTTGCGGTCGTTCCTCAGGCATGTCGGATTTTATCGGAGATTTATCAAGGATTTTTCAAAGATTGCCCAACCACTAACTGAGCTTTTAGGCAAGGACATGGAGTTTATTTTTTATCACAAATGTCTTGAGGCCTTTAAGCAATTACAAGGAATGATCATGGACGCTCCGATCCTATAAGCCTTAGATTGGTCTCTGCCTTTTGAGATCATGACGGGCGCATCAGACTTTGCTATTGGGGTTGTGTTATGACAGATGAGGGATGACGTCCCGTTTGCAATACACTACGCAAGAAAAGTGCTTGATACCGCACAGCGTAACTATACAGTTACGGAAAAGGAGATGCTTGCGGTAGTGTTTGCCTTGGATAAATTCAAATCTCATTTAATCGGATCCAAGGTAATTGTTTTCACCGACCACATGGTGCTACATTACTTAATGGAAAAGACCACCTCCACATGCTCCTTTGGTACCTATGCTTTCAGACGCATGCCCTTTGGTTTATGCAATGCTCCCAGTACTTTTCAAAGATACATGATTGCTGTATTCGCTGAAATGGTTGGTGAATTACTAGAAGTCTTCATGGATGACTTCTCGGTCCACAATGATTCCTTCGATTCATGTCTTAGGAATATGGACCGAGTCCTCAAAAGATGTTGTAAGGTCAATCTGGTGCTCTCCTCGGAGAAAAGTCACTTCATGGTGACGGAGGGCATTGTGTTGGGGCATGTCATCTCCAAGAAAGGAATGGAGGTTGAACCTACCAAGGTGGATGTAATCAGACGACTCCAGCCACCAACCAACGTTAAACAGTTGCGGTCGTTCCTCAGGCATGTCGAATTTTATCGGAGATTTATCAAGGATTTTTCTAAGATTGCCCGACCGCTAACTGAGCTTTTAGGCAAGGACATGGAGTTTATTGTTGATCACAAATGTCTTGAGGCCTTTAAGCTATTACAAGGAGTGATCATGGATGCCCCGATCCTACAAGCCCCAGACTGGTCTCTTCCTTTTGAGATCATGATGGACGCATCAGACTTTGCTGTTGGGCCTGTGTTAGGATAGATGAGGGGTGACGTTCCGTTTGCAATACACTATGCAAGCAAAGTGCTTGATACCTCTCAGTGTAACTATACAGTTACGGAAAAGGATATGCTTACGGTAGTGTTTGCCTTGGATAAATTCAGATCTCATTTAATCAGGTCCAAGGTAATTGTGTCCACCGACCACACGACGCTATGTTACTTAATGGAAAAGAATGACGCGAAGATGCATCTTATTAGGTGGATTTTTCTCATCCAGGAATTTGATTTGGACATTCCTGATAAACCTAGAAAGAAGAACATAGTAGTTGATCATCTCTCCTGTCTCGAAGATCTTAATACTTTTGAGGATTCACCAATTCGAGACTCTTTCCCTGACAAGTCGATTTTTGTTGTCGACACACTCCCATGGTAAGCCAATATCGTGAACTATCTTGTCTCCAAGAAGGTTCCCGAAGATTGGCCCAAGAGCCACATTGACCGACTGAAGTCGGATTCTAGACATTACCATTTGGAGGATCCGATCCTTTTCTTTGAAGGACCAGATTGTGTCTGGAGACGATGTATTCCTCGGGAGGAATACCAAAGTGTCCTTTCTTTATGCCACAGCTTGGAGGCAGGACACCACTCCGGGAAGAGGACCGCATGGAAGATACTTCAATGTGGCTTATACTGGCCGACTCTGTTTCACGATGCCATCACCTTTGCGAAGTCGTGCCCAGTATACCAGCGAATGGGAGGTACCGTTGGTTCTAAGGATGAGATACCGATGCATCTGTCATCATTTGTGATGTCTTTGACGTCTGGGGCATCGACTTCATGGGCCCATTCCCTGTTAGCCATAGATTTGAATATATCCTTCTTGTGGTAGATTATTTGTCCAAATGAGTAGAGGCTATCCCAACCCGAGCCGCAGACAACAAGATTGTCTGTAAATTCATTAGAGATCATATCATATCTAGGTTCGGGATCCCCAAAATGTTGATATCAGATGGGGGTAGCCACTTTGTAAACTGAGATGTGAAGAAGCTCTTGAAGGACTAAGGCATCGAACACCATGTTGCTAGTCCTTACCACCCACATATTGATGGTATGGCTGAGATGTCGAATAGGGAGGTGAAAACCATATTGCAGAAGCTTGTCTGCCCAGACAGGAAGGACTGGTCTCAGATCTTAGATCAAGTCCTATGGGCTTATAGAACAACTTACAAGACAATATTAGGAACCTCCCCATTCCGGATGGTATTCGGAAAGCCATGCCATTTGCTCGCAGAATTAGTGCACAAATCAGAATGGGCAATCAAGAAGGTCAACTAGAACACACACTTAGGGCAGAAACAGAGAGAAATGGATCTGAATGAGCTTGTGGAAGTCAGAAACCGTGCATACAACAACAGTTTGGTGTACAAGGACAAAGTGAAGCGTTGGCACGATAGATATATCAGACGAAAGACCTTTGTTCCTGGATAGAAGGTATGGTTGTTTAATGCAAGGCTGAAGGTTTTCCAAGGCAAGCTAAAATCCAAGTGGACGGGCCCATTCATTGTCCGAGAGGTGCATGATAGTGGATGTGTTGAGATCTCAGATCTCACAGATGACGCGCCGACATTCCTAGTAAATGGAAAACTGTTGAAGCGCTTCGTCGAACCTAATGAACAGTTAGTCCATGTTGAGGAGATTGTATTCATGTGCGAGACAAATTCAACAGATACACATAGAGCTGTGCATGAGACCTTGCAGCAGTAAACTTTCGCCAGCAGCAGCATCTGGAAAGATTCAGACCGCCACCCTTGTATATATCCATCATTCCTGTACATTCTTCCCCTCCATCCCGCAACTCTAATCACTCACCCCAACTTCATATATATTCATCTATGACTATAGTTAGGATGACCAGATCCTAAGTATAGGGGGAGAGTCACCTGAGCCCATTTCACTATACATCCTCCAAATCACATCGGTCCTCATACCACTCCCGTCCTATACTTAGGCTGCCTGAGCCTAAGTATAGGGGGGACTGATGCCCTCCTTGTAAATATATTCCTCCACTTCTCCTCTTGACCTCGTCCGCCCCATTTTTGATCTTCTGCTACACTTAGGCTGCCTGAGCCTAAGTATAGGGGGGTAGGACGACTTATATACATTTTTGCTCCTTTGGCTCTCTTATGCTTAGCACGAGCTATGTCTTCTTACTCACTTTTCATGCTCTAAGGACATAGCACACGCTAAGTATAGGGGGCGTGTATATATTACATATATACTTTACCCATAGCTCGTACTTTATGTATTTTTTTGTATATATTACGCAATAATTACGGGCCGGGTAAAAATGGAGAAAATTTTTTAAAAAAATTGTATAATTTTTATAATACTCATAAAACACTTGTACCATAGGAGGTATACCAAATTCTTCAAAAAAAAAGGAAAAAAATCAAAAATCAAAGGCTTATTATTTACTCTTGCACATCATCTCTGCATCATCACTGAAAAGAAAGAAAAAAGAGTCTTGCATTTCATAGCATGTCATCTACATCTCATATGCATATCTTGCATATGAAAAGTGAAAAGCTAGTGGGTTCGGAACCAAGTTATGAGTAGAAATTGAGGATGGACTTGATTTGACCTTAATCCACCTAATTTCAGAGGAAACTTATAGGAGCTGGAGTTAAGATTTCTTAGGTCAAGTGACTTAATTCTTTGAGTCCGCAAGTCTATGTTCACATGTCATCTTGATTAGTCGAAGAAGAATATCGTGTGCACACGCATGATTCTTTTAGATAATGACCTAACTTGGACAAGCACAATGCACATAGCTCTTCATTGTTGGGGTCGTGAGGAGGTAGAATCCTTTAGCTTGGAGTAGCACACGAGTGGAAACATCTGTCCTCCTCTAGAGAGGATAGTGCATCTCAACTTAGTCTAGTGGTGTTGACATCTAAGGACAGGATGTTGTGGGTTGCAATAATGCTTCAAAAGAGGGATAGTCTACTGGCTCAAGAGGAAAAACTCCTGATGTGCATGCTGCACCTTGTATATAGTTCAAAAAAATGCAAAAACTCCAAAAAAATCAGGCATGTCCAAGTGAAAATAAAATACCTGTCGGAGTATGTATATTAGCAAAGAAAATACAGCTGGATGACTTGACTACACTGGTCAGGCATCCCAGGATAGGTAGCTACACTAGCTACCGTCCATTCTTCTCTCTACCCCCTCCTCTTGAGCTGGTTGCACTTGAACTTAGAAGGGAATACCCCGCTCCTCGAGGAAAGAGTTATTGGACCGGGTAATTAGAGTTACCTTGTTAGAGGAGGTTGTTTCTGAGTCATTACTGATGTGGAGAGTTACATTTCACTTACACAGTACAAGTAAGAATCATAGTCATCAGAAATTTGTGTATGAGGATTTTGTTCTGACCTAACTATTGAGGAGTCTTGAATAGAAGACTTGTGGAAATTGAAGTTTGTTAGGTCTTAAGTTTAGGTCCCAATGAGGTTCCGCCACACAATTAATCCAAAGGTCGAGTCAAGCTCCATTTTCAACTTTTATTCATGACCTTGGTATGGAACCCAAAATCATTTCACTCGTGATTTCATTTAGTTGCTCAGGGACGAGCAAGGTTTAAGTATTGGGGGTTGATGAATCTGTGATTCATCTCTTAAAGTTGAAATAGAGTCTTGTTCCCTAGTATTTAGCTGCATATTTTCCTGTATCTTGAATAATTAGCATACAGACATGCATACATAATACATGCATTTAGCATCCATATTTGCATTAAATAAGAAGCCTAATCCATCTATAAAATATTCACCTATTTACCTGTATTTTAACCCCCTCCAAAGTCAATAAAACTAACCCTATATTGTGTATATTAGTAGATAATAATACAAGGCAAAAGGGCACGGTTTTCATCTTGTAAAAATACCCAATAAAAATCCCAAACCCAGTTGGAGACCCGAGATCTTAGAATGCCAATATCTACTACATATTCAGATACCTTTAAAATGAGACCAATTTCATTTAAATCGGAGCTTGTAAGCAAAACTTGGGTTTTTGGACCCCTTTGTGTACTATAGGTATGTATATTTGTACCCTTGTATTTTTGTGTTATATGTGACCTCATCTCCATTTTTGGTCAACAAAAAACTTGTAGATCTCATCGATATCTACAACTTTCATGTTTTGAGTTTTTCCAAATTCGGCCTCCTTCTCTCTCTAAATCCATTTTCTTTTTCAGCCATTCAGAGTAGGCCACATGGCGCCCTCTGATTGCGCCATGCGGCCCACTCCATTGCGCGCCACGCACCCTCCATTTCCCTCCGTCTGATCTTGTCCCCTCTCTCCTGATCTAGGCTGTCCATCTTCGCAGCGCTTCTCAGCCACCCGATCAAGCACAGATCCAATCTAGATCGTTTGCCAACGTCACAACCTCCTTGCGCCACGTGGCGGAATCCACACCCTTCGATGCTTCCTCTTCTCGCTTCATCTCCACCATCCATCTCGCCTTTAACCTCTACCGTTCGATCGAAGATGAAGATCTCATTACAGCCGCACGTCAGCGCCTCCACCTCCGTCCGCCACATGGTGCGCCCTACGTCATCGATCTAAACTACCTAGATCTGATCCCAGCCCTCCTCTCGCACCCTTCTCCTGACCGTTGGATTACTCGATCCAATTGTCAAGATGTCGTCTTCTACCTCCCGCAAGGTCCGCACCCCACGTCGCCCACCTTGCACGTGAGCTGCCCCCTTCCTATTTTGGGAACCACTCTAGCCACCCTCTCCGGCCTCTACCATCTCCATCTTGTAGCAAACTCTTCCCTCATCCTCGCCGACCCCCTCAACCACCATGAACTCCACCCATGTCGTCCCACGACTTACACCAACCTCGCCCTCCATCACCTATCACCATCACCTTCCGCCTATAAATACTCCACCCCCGTCGACCTTCGACCCCATCCACCACTCCAGAGAGAAACCCCTAGATCCGACCTTCCTTTTGGTGACAACAATTCGAAGCGATGTTGAGCGAAGATCGAGCTTCTTCTTCGGCGAGATCCATGGCCAACCCCGTCATGCCGCAGCCCATCTCTTGAGCTGCACGAGCTCAGGAACCCCTACCGGCCTTCGAGTGACGACCAGGAGCACAAATCCGAGCTCCATTCCCCTGGTAGCCACCTCCACCACCCCCTCCGATCTTCTTCTCCATTTTCTTCACTTTTCTTGAATTTTATTCGCCTCCTCTGCTTCTCTTCACGACCACCTAACCATCCTCTAAGCTCCGCCTCAGAGCTGGCACCCTCGCGTGCTATTCCATTTCCCCCGATGACATCTCGCACCTCACTCTGATGAGAGCTCCGCCACCTTGGCGGAGCACCATCACCGGACGATCTTCATCGCACCACAGGCCTCTCATTGCACTCACGCTCAACCCACGAACATATAGCATGCTTCGGCTATCAAGTAACCCCCTGCAGGTACACTCTAGCTCATTGGCCGGAACGTCATCGGAGCTCAGCTCGAGCTTCACCGCTCCTGGTGCTCAGACCCCCCCCCCCCTCATCGCTCCTGAGACCTCCTGCTGCTACCTGACGCCTCCACGATCCCTCCCAGCTACTTGGGAGCCGCCGACGAGCTTCATTGACGACGGGAGAAGGTGGCGGAGCAAGTAGCTCTTCACCGGAGCACAGCCACCTCTGCCGTAGGAGGCGGCGGGCTGTTGAGCACGAAGCTCAGTAGCCGTCTGATCCCCTTGATCGGACGGTTCAGAGCAACCCATGCCGCCATCAGCCCGCAGCCGTCGGATCAGGAGAAATCCACGATCCGCAACACACCACGTCATCGCTTCCCCCACGCTCCAGATGCCATTGGATCAAGCATGATCTAACGGCCGTCGATATTCCACATCTTCATCTCCAGCGAGCTCCTGATACCGTTGGATCGATCTTGATCCAATGGGACGCATCACGCCACATGCCAGCCATCAGCAGCCGTTGGATCTCCACTTGATCTAATTGTCTAGCAAGAGCCATGTCACCTGCTCCGAGCCTCCTCCCCGACCTTTAAGCTCGGAGCCCCCGAAGCTAGCACGAGCCACGACCGAGCCTCCAGCGCCCCCGAGCCTCCATCCGAGCCTCCAAAGTCACCCGAGCCTGGGACCTCACGTGTCTCTCATGTGCGGTCTGGGCAAATTGCATTGAGGCCCTGGAAGTTTTACAACTTGCATTTCAGTCCCTGCCATGAGCACCACGTGAGGCGCATGTGTTTCGTGGGTATTTTGCATACATGTCCCCCCACATTATGGGTAATTGCATTTAAGTCCCTATCATCATTTTTTATTTTTAGCAATTTTATCTTCTGTATTTGCAAATTGGTCCCTGTCTTTGCACGCATATTTAGTATTCATTTGACATCATTTTTCAAGTCTAAAAATTGCATTGTGTTGCTTAACTTGTCCACTTTTGCATGTGATAATTGTTTGATTTTTGTGACATCAGTGAATTTTATTATTATTAAATTGGTGAAATTGTTCATATTTTGTCCATTTGTGCCTTTTAATTTGTATTAAATTATTTGTTACTCCAAAAATCACCAAAAATTTACATTAGACTTAAGATAATTTATTATACGTTGTGCCCAAAAATCAAGTCATTTGCATGCATCTCGAAGCCTAAATAAATTAATTTGTGATTTCCTTAATTAATTTGTAATAGGTCCAATTCACATAGAATTTTAGGTTTATTATTTTTTTGGGATTCACCATATTTAGATCTATGTAGGATAATTTTTATATCTGGAAATATTGTGATTTGGTATTTATTAAAATTAAAATTGCGTAAATCATCTTGCATTCATATTTAATTGTCAAAAAATTCATATAGTGTCAGAAAAATCCAAAAAAATAAGCGTAGCTTCATTTCATTGCATTTCACATTCTGGCCAAGTTTCATAATTTTTTGACTTAGTTTGACTATATTTCTAATATAACTTGTAAACTGGCCTGAAAATTGCATGTGTCTTTTCTTTATTGCATAAAAATTATTGAAAAATACAAAAAAGAATCATCTGAAAATCCGACCTCTGAAATTTGCTTAAAATTCACCTAAGGAGACAGCTGCCTCCTTGAGTGTGACCTTGGGCTTGCCCAAGTAAAATAAATTTGCCGCTCGTAATTAACTTGACATCAATTAATAGTGGTTTTTGATTAGTCCGTATTAACTCGGCTACAACGAACGACACGACATTAATTCTAATCATTATATTGACAGAATTAACAAGGGTAGTACGTCGCTCTTCACTCATACCGACTTCTAATCTCGCAGGATCTTCTATATTTGCTGGGGAAACTACCATACCCCCTACGACTCCCTCACTTTGCTCCTATCCGTCTCTTCTTTTCCCCTTCTGCCTTTCTGGTCTTCTTCCTCCCAGCCTCAGAAGTAGGGTTCAAAAGGAGATGAGCGGACATTCTACTTTCCCACTGCCTTCTCAAAGCTCTCTAAGCAGCCGGCCAACTCACAGCTCAAACTGCCCAATCCACAACAACCCCGAGAATTAGCCTTGCTTGCTTGTCTTACTCAACAAAACAACTTCAAGGGGAAATCCTCCACAGTTAGCCAACTGCTTCTATCAACCCTCACACCTTGCTTATCGGAGGGTGACCTTTAGCTAACCCACCATTAAGGTGGCTCATTAAGCTGTTTGTTATTATTATTATTTTAATTAATTTAATTCCGAAAATTATTTATTTATTTATTTATTTTATTAATTCTAACATTAACATCCTTACTTTTTTCTCTCAATCCAAATTTTGAAATTCAGTTTTTATTCTTATTTATATGGCTCCTCTTGCTCATTCATACTTGATCAACTTTTGGTGAGAGGAACCTAATCTCCAAGAGCCTTCTTGTCGTAGAAAGGTGCCCAACTTCCGACCCATCCGATGACAACGAGGCGATCCTCTTCGAGGCCATTAGGCCATTATCTGCTCCCATGGTGAGATCCAATTTGTTTCTTGTTTTTCATATAGGTTAATCATAGTTTAATTTTAGTTTTCATTTCATTGTCCATTTTTAATTCTAGATCTTAGCTTCTTGTTCCTAATTATCAATCACAAAATTTGAATTTGATCCGATCTTCCATCTCATATTCTCGATCTACTCACGTTCTTATTCTATCTCACATAATCTATCACCTCTGACCACACACAGTGACCAAGACATGGTCCTTCCATCACAACTGCCGGACCATTTTCATTCATATTTTCTGTCCAATAATTATTGACCGAGCCAACGTGCTCGAGTCAGCATTGTCATTTTCTATTTGCAGGTTCATGAATTCTAAAAAAAATTGCAGCCATTGTTTACAAAAAAATAAATTAAAAGCTGATGTTAAAAAAATTACAAAAAAGGTGGGATTTGGGCAGCAGCGCGAGCCGCCAACTGCCAGTGCCACCATGCCCTCTTCCACTATACTCCACTGCTGAGCCCAACTCCATCCGCTCGGCACCTCCCTGTGCTCCTACCGCCGCTGGAGCCCACTCCCCACTACGTCGGTCACCCAGCTCCCGACCGCCAAGTAGCAGTGACCTCCTCCCGCATGGAGGAGAAGACCCACATCAATGCACTCTCCGTCACCCGTGCCGCTGCGCAAATGAGGAGATCACTTTGCAGCACCCTCCATCACCCCACAACTAACAACCGTCGTCTTTCCACTTTACCGATTGCAGCCATGCCGCTTCCTCAACCATAGAGGGCGTGTGTCGCCCCCTCGTGCATCATCTCCTCTGCTCGATGCCACCGACGCCTGCTAGATCAAGTCGGTCGTCCGTCCGCCCACAGCTCCACCCGCGTAAGAAGACATGCCTCGCCATCGTCTGACCCTCCACTTGCGGTCCCCCCCGAAGGAGCACCTCCGCTCATCTTCACGAAATTGTCGCACCGACGTAGGACCGCCTGCGAGGAGCCAGCGCCTCCTCTCCGCCTGCTCGCTCCACCAGATCTGCCACTGCTCTCCTTTGCGTGAAGAAGAAGGGACGGGCGGCACCAGCATTAACCCTAAAAAAATACCTTTTAGGAAAATTGCAACTTCGACCTGAAGTTCTTTATATTTGCAAAGAAGACCATCCATCCGACAAATCGCGTGAAAATTGTAACTTCGACCTGAAGTTCTTTATATTTGCAAAGAAGACCATCCATCCAACAAATCACGCAACACCCCCCCTGGGTAATTTACATTTTTTTCCTCGCATATTTATTCTGTTACTTTTTATGCAAAAAAACTTTAAATATTTACATTTCACTCCCTGTATTCCAGACATTTATTTTGTATTTTTTCATCGGAATAAATCTTTTTATTGGTCAATAAATTCTAAAAAATTAAATTAAGTTCTTGTCGCTTGTCTCTTCCCATTGTAATTTTCTCATTGCATTTGATTGCCATTTTCTATTATTAAAAAAATAAAAAACTTCATATTTTTCACTCTTCGAAATTTGAAAAATCATAAAAATTGAATATTGTGTCAAAAATTTTAAAAAATTATAATAGTTCTCTTTTTGTGTGTTCTACTTTCTATATAATTTTCACGATTGATTATTTTTAAAACCCCCAAAAATGTGAAATATTAAAAATCATAGGAAATTGTAGAAAATTTCAAAAATCGGGATTCTATTTCGTATTTGTAGATAATTTATCATATTTTTTAGGAAAAATAAATTCATAATTTTTGTTTTTGTTTGATATTTTTAAATTGAAAAATATTTCTGCATGCTCACTGTTTGCTTTATTCCATATTTTTATTCATTTTGAAAATCCTAAAAGAATTCTAAAAATCTCTAAAAAATTATAAAAACATTAAAAATCATCAAAAGATAAAAAAAATATTTAACATTTCTGGATATTTTTGTCATATTTGAAAAATCCAAAAAGTTGCATTCTTTTGTTTATAAATTTGCTTTGAAAAATTAGTTTTTTTAAAAAATTAAAATTTTACAAAACTAAAAACCAATAAAAAGTACAAATCATATAATAAAAAATATAAAAATATAAAAATTGAAAATTGAAAAGATAAAAATCCTATAAAAATCAAGGTAGCTGGCATTTCAATTTTTCTCTCTTTTAATAGATTTTTCTATTATTAGAATAACCCTCAGGATTTGTAGCCTCCCTGAGTTCGATCCTGTTGCTATACAGGTAAAATAAATAGCGAAATTATCTTGCTAAATTTTTTCGTAATTAATTCAACTTGAAAATAGAATATTTTTTTGTTGAGGGATTATTTGTGTTGCAACTTATCGCATTTATCATCTAAAATAAAAACGCGAAAATCCTGTCCAACAAAATGACACCATTGCTGGGGAGGCACGGCGAGGGTAGTTAGGTTTCTCTTTTGACCTACTGTTCTTGGTTGTAATTTTTTGTTTATATTTTACCACATTTAATTCATCGTCCACATTCACTTTATTTATTTCATTCATTTGTGATCATATTTTTATACATGTGTCTCTTACGCATTCTTTCTTTCTTTTTTTCTTGTGAGGGCCCGCGGAGCAAATAAGGCGATCCTAAGAGAGTCAAAGCACCCAAGCGAAGCGGAGGCAGCTTAAGTCTTCACCGAGCCACAAGAGAGTGTTAGAGGAGGAGAAGAAGATTTAAAGGAGATCAAGCATTTAAAAAAATATAGACTTCCATATATTTATTTCTAGCATTTGAACTCTTGTAAAAGGACACTATATACCTTGTTTGCAGGGTATGTTTCACCAAGTGTTGGTGCACTTGGGGGACCTCATCAGTTTTATTTTTCATCACTTTATTTTTATTTGTTTCACACGGATTTCGTGAGCCACCTATTGATTTCTTCATTAACTTGCTTGAGCCAGGTAATTAATTAGTCTCAAAACCCTTAACAAGAATTTATGTACCTACAGAGTAGAGCATATTGGACTTAATCAAATTAGCATGTTCTTGCCCGCTAATAGAAGATATTGCTAGGACGGTTCACTTGCATCATATACGTTAGTTTATTTTTCTCTATTTAAATTATGCGCAGATCACCCTGCATGTAGAGTGCTGGCGACAAGGTACGGATATCTAACCCTAAATGCATCATTGTATTTAATCGTGCATTGGCTTTTCTGATTTCCTCCCTTGTTTTCACTCACATAACTTAAAAAGAAAATTGGGCACCCGGTAGGCGATTCATTGAAAATATTCAATCCAAGTGAAAATTTATTAGAACCGAGACTGATAAAGAAAACTCGACCCTAAAATAAAAGCAAAGGAAAAATTCTTGTTTAGGGGGAGAGTAATCCCCTCATTGTTTGATTTATTTGCAAGGTGAGAGAGGGACGACCCTTGGATAGAGATGCGCTTGACTTTTCAGATAGACTACTAGTTCTCCAAAAATGATTAGCTATTTTTCAATGAGTAAATGAAGGTAGCCGGAAAATGGTCCGAATTTCCTTAGCAGAGTGGTTGGTTTAGAGGACACCATGAAAGGCTCTGTCCTAAAGTAACATTGTAGCCGTATTTTTACAGTCCATACTTACTCCTATACTGGCTGAAAGTGTGTGCTACTAGTCGTATGAATCAGGCCACTCTGTAGGGAAAGACAGGCACCTAACAACTCTTTCACTCTTTCCAATATTGTATTCTCACCAAACTCTAAAAATTGATAAGATAATTGACCGAACCTTCACGGTCTTCACATTGAGTTGAGTTGGTGAATTGGGGGTTTGTATTGTATTTTGATTACTAGTGCTAGAGATTCTTTTTATGGCTAAAGATCCTTTTGTATTGTGTTTTTTGAATTCTATACATAGGGTTATTCTACCCAAAGATAGGGGGCAAGAAAAGTCGTTGAGTCTGTCAATTCTTTTCCTCGATTTTTCCTTTTGCACAGTCTTCTATACTTAGGATTAATTAATCCTAAGTATGGGGGGAGTATCGACTTCTATTCATTCTTTGAGCCGTTGCTGTATAGTGTTCTTTTCATTTTTCAATACTTAGCACGAGTTATGTCTTCCGTTGCAGCTTTTTTATCACTCTGAGGATATAGTTTGATCTACGTATAGGGGGTGTCGTATATATTGTATATATACTTTGGCCATAACTCGTACTTTCGTATTTTTAATATGGCTAAAATACTATATAAGTACATGTAAAATTCAATAAAAATCAACTAATAAAAAGATGCATATATTTCTTCAAATTTATTTTTGTATATACTGATTAATATGTCAGGTTAAAATATTTTGAAAGTAGTTTGAAAATCTATTGAAGTATCTATTGAAAACTATTTGAAAAGGGATTTTTACCCGGTAGACCCTATAATCTTTGCCAATGACCTCTACGACCTTTGAAATATCGCAATTCCTCTCTCACCCCCATAAACTTGTTAACCGTTATTGTACAGACCCTGTTGTTAACCCCCATCCATTTAACTGTTAAACCCAACCTAATTTAGTTATCTTCTTTTATACTATACCCAATTTATTTATCAAATTTACTAGAAGTGTCATTCCCTCCCACCCTCCACCTCCAGCTGCCCCTCCCTCCCACGGTCCAACCCCAGCTGAACACATCGCCCCCCTCCCCTGTCGGCCTCCACTGCTCGATCCCCCTAACATCGGTCGGCCTCCACTGCTCGATCCCCCTACCGATGTCCCATGCCTTGATGATCGAAGCTCGCGTCATCCCCCTGTCCCCCAGTCGAACCCCCCCGTCCCCCGCTCTAACCCCACCCGCCACCTCCCTGCAAAGCCCCACGGAAGCCCCCCAGGTCTCGCTGCCCCCCCCCCCCCCCACGCCCGCCGCTCCCGATCGGAAGCCCCCCTATCCCTCCCCCCCCCCCCCCCCCCCGTGCCCCCCCCGTCTCACCGCCTTCCACTACGGAAGCCCCCACCAGTCCCGCTGACTCCCCCTGTAGAGCCCCCCGATCCCCCCCCCCCGTCGTGGACCTCCAGGTCCTGCTGCCCCCCCCCCCCTGCTGCTCCCGATCGGAAGCCCCCCTCACCCCCACCCTGCGTCCCCCGTCCTGCCACCTCCACTGCAAACACCCCCTCCCCCACCCCCCAATTTTGTCGCCTTCCCCTGCAGAGCCCCCCGTAGCCTCCCCCTACAAAGCCCCTGTCCCGCCGCCCACCCATAATTTTGCCCCCCCTGATTTCGTCGCCTTCCCCTACAGAAGCCCCCACCGGTCCTGCGGCCTCCCCCTGCGAAGCCCCTGTCCCGCCGTGCGTCACGTACACTCCCACCGCCTCGTGCCACAACACCTCCGCCTGCGGGGCCTATTCCACCATCTTTCCTCTCCCCTTATTTTTTAGTTTTCTTAGTTAATTCTAGCCGTCCAATCATGGATTGGTTAGATTAACTCGTTTCTAACTCAAGGAAGTTAACTTTAGATGTGTCAATTTATCAGTAGGGTTCGTTGGGTTAGACGGAGCATGTTTATGGGGTGAGAGAGGAATTACGATATTTCAAAGGTCGTAGAGGTCATTGGCAAAGATTATAGGGTATGCCGTGTAAAAATCCCATTTGAAAATTATTTTGAGAAATGTTTTCAACCTTTGTAAAAATTTTTTGGTTTGTAAAAAATTTCTTTTCTTTGTGTGAAATAAAATTATTTTGTAAAACTATTTGATAAGTTTTGAAAATGGTTGAAAAAATATTTTAGAAAAATGTTTATATATTGTTTGAAAAATGTTTGCAAAATAGTTTTCAAATGTTTGAAGAATTGTTTGAAAAAATATTTTGGACTATAGTTTTCAAAAATATTTGTAAAATTATTTTCAAATAAGTTTGAGGAATGTATGCATCACCCATAAAATTCTTTACCAACTGTATATATATGTACTTCTATAAATTACTAACACTCAAGTTGTAAATCCTTTCACCTAATTCTTATAAATAATTGACTCACTCCCATCTAAATATGTGTATCTTAACTACTAACCCTAACCCTTATTAAAAATCCCTAAAAAGTACAAAACCAAATGTCTATAAAAATCTGCATAATTAAAATTCCAAAAAATGCATGTGCATGTTTTTTTCAAAAATCCAAAAAAAGTTCAAAATTTGAAAGTCGTTTCATAAACAGATTTTTGCTTTCTTTTCTCTGCATTGTACATATTTTTTGCCTTTACATGTACATTTTTCAGGATAATATTGACATTTAAACTAAGCCTGGAATAAAATTTAAGAATGGCGCTTAGCTAGACTTTAATCAACTTAATTTTTGAGGAACTTTATAAGAAATGGAATTAAGACTTTTCAGGTCTTCGCGACTTAATTCTTTGAGTCCATAATACTATGTTCACAAGTCGTGTTGAGTACTCTAAGTAGAATATTTAACAACACACGCATGATTTTTCTATACCATGGCATATCGTGGACAAGCACTCTATACGTAGCTCTTCATGGAGGGGATAGTGAGGAGGCAGAATCTTTTGGCTTGGGGTAGCACACGGGTATGTAACAACTAGTGGGAATATCTGTCTTCCACTAGGGAGGGTAGTGCATCTCAACCTGATCTAGTAGCATTGAGGTCTAAAGACATGTTGATGCGGGGTTGCAATAATGCTTCAAAAGAGGGATAGTCTACTAGCTCAAGAGGAAAAACTCCTTATGTATATGATGCACCTTATATATATTTTCAAAAAAGAAGAAGAAAAAATTACAGAATCTCCAAAAGTGGGCAGGACTGATTGAAAAGTAAAATGCCTATCGGAGTGTATATACAAGTATAAAAAATAATAATAATAAGAGCTTCAAAGTCAAATTTTTGTAAGATTATAGCCGGATGACTTGACTACGATGGTCATGCATCAAAAGATAGGAAGCTACACTGGTTACCATCCATTCTTTTCTCCATCTCCTCTTCTTGAGCTGGTTGTACTTGAACTTAGAAGGGAATATCCCCGTTCCTCAAGGAAAGAGTTGTTAGATCGGGGGACTAGAGTTACATTGTTGAGAGAGGTTGTTTCTTTGCTACTTCTGAGATGGGAGCTTATATATTTCACTTACACCGTACAATAAAGATTTATAATCATAAGAAATTGTGTGTGTAGACTTGTTCTAACCTGACTGTTGAGGAGACCTGAATAGGAGTCTTGTGGAACATAAAGGCTGTTGGGTTTTTAATCCATTTCCCATTAAGGTTCCCCCACACTAATCATCCAAAGGTCTGACAGAGCTCCATACTACAGCTTTATGAAGATAAGTTTAATACTCAATTCTATCCTAATTTCTTTATTTTTCCTTCATTTTTCCTTTATTCACTTATTCTTTCAAATAAGTGTTTGCTAAGGGACTAGCAAAGATAAAGCATAGGGGACGATGAATCTGCATTTCATCATCTTTATTCATTTATTTTAGCTTAAAATCCCTTATAAACACCTATACATATATATTACTAAATCCATAAACTTACTAACCTACATCTGTGTGTAAATATTGTACATTTATTACTATTTTAAATTAAAATATATAAATAAATAAATAAAGGGAAAATAAAAAAATAAAAGACTGTATATATGCAATAGATACAGGCTGATCCGAACCCTAAGAAAATGTCAAGACTAGACCTGATCGACCATGAATAAAGTAGGGGAGATAGGGTCTTTAATCACAAAATCCAATAAATATTTTGTAAATACTTTGCATTTATTTTGTGTGTATTTGTATAAAACTTACACTATTTATTTGTCCATAAATTGGCCTCCAATTAAATAATCTTCTAAATGGATGGTGTAAATAAAAACATTTTCTAAATAATAAAAATATTTGCAAAATAAAATCATGTATTGTATAAAAGTAACCACACTCGGAAAAAGCCATAAAGAGATAATTTATAGACCAATTCCTGCTTCATAGGAACTCAAATTGAATCAAACTTACTTCCATTGTGTTCTAAATTAAATTATCTTTAAAATGATAGTAGTTTCATAATTTTGGAATTATAATTTGAAAGATACTTTTCTAGGTGTTTTTGCAATTTCACCATTTATTTATTGTATCTATTTATCCATATCTTTTTTTATACATGTATTTATAAATAATTGTACATTTTTTATTTAAAATAAAAAATAAAGAAATAAAATATAAATGGTGTAATTTCCTTATTTAACTGTGTAAATAATGTACCATATGTATATATTACATGTATAAAATTAATTTCTTTAATTAACCACCACAAAAAAATAATAGCTAACATTTATTATTTAAATTAATAAAGTGATGAAAATAATTTATTTATTTATTTAATTATGTAGATAATATACCATATGTATATAATTTAATAAATTCCTTAATTAACCCACCATTAAGGTGGGTCATTAAGTTGTTGGTTTTTATTATTATTTTAAATAATTTAATTCTGAAATTTATTTTATTTATTTAATTTATTATTCTACCATTAGCATCTTTCCTTTTTTCTCTCAATTCAAATTTTGAAATTCAGTTTTTTTATTTTTATTTATATGGTTCCTCTTGCCTCATTCACACTTGATAAACATTTGGTGAGAGAAGCCTAATCTTGAAGAGCCTTCTTATCGTACAAAGGTGCCCAGCCTCCGAGCCATCCGATGACAGTGAGGTGATCCTCGTCGAGGCCATTATGAGATTATCCGCTGCCACGGTGAGATCCATTTTGTTTCTCATTTTTCATCTAGGTTAATCGTAATTTAATTTTAGTTTTAATTTCATTGTCCATTTTTAATTCAAGATCTTAGCTTCTCATTCCTA
This sequence comes from Ottelia alismoides, assembly GCA_037367405.1. NCBI lineage: Eukaryota > Viridiplantae > Streptophyta > Magnoliopsida > Alismatales > Hydrocharitaceae > Ottelia > Ottelia alismoides. The sequence goes on along the minus strand of JAZKJV010007996.1, from coordinate 5,021 downwards.
ATTAATCAATCACAAAAATTGAATCTGATCCAATCTTCCATATCATATTCTCGATCTACTCACGTTCCTATTCTATCTCACATAATCTATCACCTCTGGCCTCGCGTGGTGGCCAGAGACACGGTCCTTACATCACAACTGCCAGACCATTTTCATTCACATTTTCAGTCCAATAATTTTTGACCGAGCCATCGTGCTCGAGTTGGCATTGTCAGTTTTCTATTTGTAGGTTCAAGAATTCTAAAATAATGCAGCTACTATTTACAAAAAAAGAAAACAAAAATAAAACAAAAGTTGTTGTTCAAAAAATACAAAAAAAATAAAAAGGGAGGATTTGGGCGGCAACGCCACCCCCAAAGCCATTGCGCCCTCCTCCGCTCTGCTCCATCGTTGAGCCCAACTCCAGCCGCTCAGCACCTCCCCGCGCTCCTACTACCGTTGGAGCCGGCTCCCTACCGTGTCAGTCTCCCACCCTCCCGACCGCCACCTAGCAGCCGACCTCCGCCCACGCGGAGAAGAAGACCCACATCGCAACACTCTCTGTCACCCGCACCACTGCGCAAAGGAGGAGATCACCGTGCAACACCCTCCATCAACCCACCGTCGATAACCATCGTCTTTCCTCTTTGCCGACTGAAGCTATGTCGCTTCCTCAACTAGAGGGGCATGTATTACCCCCTCGTACATCATCTCCTCTGCTCGATGCCACTGAGCCCGCTAGAAGAAGTCAGCCATCCGTCCGCCCGCAGCTCCCTTTGTGCAAGAAGTCATCGCTTCACCGTCGTCTGACCCTCCACCTACTGTTCCTCCTGAAGGAGCACCTCCGCTCATCTTCACGTAATCGCCGCACCAACATAGGACTGCTTGCGAGGAGCCAGCACCTCCTCTCCTCCTGCTCGCTCCACCAGATCCGTCACTGCCCTCCTTTGCTTGGAGAAGAAGGGGGTGCCCCTTCCCATTTTCTTTGATTTCTAGAGTAACAGATGCCAGCGTGAACCCTAAAATAAAAAAATTTTTTGGTAAAATTGCAACTTCAGCCTGGAGTTCTTTATATTTACAAAGAAGACACGCCATCCTGTCAGTCACATGCGTTGTTCGCCCCACTTGGGTAATTTATGTTTTTTCCCTGTATTTTTATTTTTGTTAACTTTTTATGCAAAAACTTTAAATATTGGCATTTCAATCCTTGTATTCTAGACATTTATTTTGCTTGCTCTTTTCATTATAATAAATGTTTTTATTTGTTAATAAATTCTAGAAAAATCAAATTAAGTTCATGTTGCTTGTCTCTTCTTAGTTTAATTTCACATTACATTTTATTGCCATTTGCTATTATTAAAAAATTAAAAAATTCGTATTTTTAACTGTTTAAAATTTGAAAAATCATAAAAAATAAATATTGTGTCAAAACTTTAAAAAAATAGAATAGTTCTCTTTTTATGTGTTTTATTTTCTATGTAATTTTAGCGATTAATCATTTTTAAAACCCAAAAAAATGCAAAATACTAAAAATCATAAAAAATCATAAAAATGTAGAAAATTCAAAAATCGTGATTATACTTCCTATTTGTAGATAATATAGTTTTTAGGAAAAATAAATTCAAAAATATTTTAATTTGTTTGATATTTTAAATTGAAAAAATTCCTACATGCTTATTGTTTTCATTATTCCCAGTTTTTATTCATTTTGAAAATCCTAAAAAAAATCTAAAAATGACTAAAAAATTACAAAAATTGTAAAAAAATTATCAAAGCAAAAAAATGATTTTATTTCACTTTTATGGATAATTTTATCATATTTGAAAAATACAAAATTTTGCATTTCTTTCGTGTATAAATTTACTTTGAAAATTTAGTTATTTAAAAACTAAAAAATTACAAAACTACAAACTAATAAAAATTAAAAAATAGAAAATAAAAAATATAAAAATATAAAAAAATTATTAAAAATATTAAAAAGATAAAAGGATAAAAATCCTACAAAAATCAATGTAGTTGGCATTTGAATTTTCTCTCTCTTTTAATTGATTTTTCAATTATTAGAATAACCCTCCGGATTTGTAGCATGCCTGAGTTCAATCCTGTTTCTATACAGCTAAAATAAATAACGAAATTCTCTTGCTACATTTTTTCGTAATTAATTCAGCTTGTGAATAGAACAATTCTTTGTTGAGGGATTCTTTGGGTTGCAACGACATCACAATTATCATCTAAACTAAAAACCTGAAAATCCTGCCCAACAAGGGGCAAACCCCAACAACCATTCCATCGTTAGCCTACGAAGCGGAGATCGTGATTTTTGCATCCACCAGCCACACTACCATCATTTCCAGATTGTACACATTTTTGTAGTCTGGAGGTACAACATATTGTGGACAAGAATTCTCTTGTAAATAAGATAATGTTTTTGGTTTCAATTATGTAAATATTACTTTTCCTGATGCATTAGAAAAATCCAAAAATGCCAAAATAAAAAAGTGCATTGTCTGATCCAGGTGTTGTGCATATTCTCAAATTTTTGACAATTGAATTGCCTTTAATGCAAGCCATCAAATACATGCTCGTTATGAAGAAGGTATTGAAGGAATTATGTACAAACAAGCGTCGGTCGAACCGCAACAACAAACTCTAGCAAGTTGAGAAGCACGTCCTTAACATGGCTACAATTGCAGCCATCAGCAATCTCGTAAAGAAGAATCATGATAAAGGAGCACCTTTGATTAGATGCAAGATCTTTGACCAAGTCATCGAGCAAACGCTGCTTGATAGTGGCTCTTCCATCAACCTCATTCCTTCACCACTACATCAAGAATTTGTGTTGGATCCACTCAAGCAGACACACATGATCCTTCAATTCATTGATCAATCCATCAAGCGACCCCGAGGTCTATTGGAGGATGTTGTCGAAACGGTACAGGACATGCAGTTTCCTGTCAATTTTGTAGTCTTTGATATGGACTCTCTTGCACCCTTACTCCTGACCCCAGTTATTCTTCACTGGCCATTCATGTGCACCGCAGAGGTAGTGGTTGACTATGGGGCAGGGAAGATCACTTTCTGCTCAAAGTAGTGACAGAGTTACATAGACATGGTCAATGAGCCGAAAGTTGTATTTAATGGAACCCATGCAATACCGCCTCAAGGAAACTGTGAATTTATTGCAGAAATCAAAGATACATAACTCTCTCTGAATAACACATGGATCCTGGAAATCCTCTCTCCTAAGGAGGACCTGGAAAGCACTGTCGAAACAAGCTCTGATATAACTTGGGAGGCATATACCAATTGGTTGACGCATCTATTTGATTCAGAAGATTCATGCTAGTCTGAACTTGATGAATTCATTGCAGACATGTTCGATACGCTATTAGTTTAACAAAAAGCCACTAAGGTGAGCAGCATCTCCAAAATCATGATTGATCATCCGCCTACCAACGCAGTTTTTGAAGTGATTGAGAAGGCAGGCTAGACTAGAACTAGAATTAAAGACACTTCCAATAGGCCTCAAGTATGTCTTCCTTGCGGATGCAGAGAATATGTATCCAATCATCATCAGTAGCAGGTTGTTGTCGGATCAAGAATCAAGACCTCTCAAGGTTCTAGAAAAAAACTACAAGGCACTTGGTTGGCACGTATCGGACCTCCGCAGGATAAATCCTACCCGATGCTCACACCACATTTACTTGGAAAAAGATTCCAAGCCATCCTGTGATTTTCAAAAAAGAATTGAACCCAAATTTGCGGGACATAGTCATGAAAATAAATCACGAAGTGGTGCGACACGAGCTTTATTTATCCCATCTCTGATTCAAAATGGGTGAGCCTTGTACATGTAGTTATGAAGAAATCCAGTCTCACCGTAGTTGCAAATGACAGAGGAGAACAGAGTTTTACTTGGGTATCGACATCTTGGCATGTATGTGTTGACTAGCGTCTCCTCAAAGCAGCAACAAAGGACCACCTCCCCTTGCCATTCATTGATCAAGTTCCCGGAGAGATTAGTTGGCAAGGAGTTCTTCTGCTTTCTGGATGGGTAATCTGAGTACAACCAAGTGACAATCGCCTAAGAGGACCAAGAGAAGACTACCTTCACTTGCATGTTTGGCACCTATGCCTTTAGAAGAATGCCCTTTGGTTTGTGCAACGCACCTGCCACATTCCAGAGATGCATGCTTGCAATTTTGCCGAAATGGTTGGCAGTTTTCTTGAGATGTTCATGGATGACTTCTCTGTTTATTGTGACAGTTTTGATGCTTGTGTTGAGCATCTGGATAGAGTACTTCAGAATGTTGTGAAGTCAATCTTGTGCTATCCTGGAAAAAGAGCCACTTCATGGTCACAAAAGGGATTGTGTTGGGTCACGTCATTTCCAAACGTGGCATGGAAGTGACCCAGTGAAGGTGGTTGTCATTGCCAATATTGAACCACCTCAGAATATAAGAAATGTAAGGTCATTCCTGGGGCATGTGGTTCCTAAAGGAGGTTCATTTGAGATTTCAACTGCATCGCCCGACCTCTCACCGAATTGTTGTGCAAGGATACCGAGTTTCATGTTGATCATCAGGTTCTCCTTCATTCGATCAATTGAATGAGATAATCACTCAAGCTCAGTCCTACGACTACCTGATTGGTCTCTACCCTTTGAGATCATGACAGATGCATCAGATTTTATAGTTGGGGCCGTGTTAGGGCATAGAAAGGACAAAGTGCCTTACACCATTTACTATGCAAGTAAGACATTGGACGAAGCTCGTCATAACTACATTATTACAGAGAAAGATTTGCTGGTCGTAGTTTTTGACCTCGAGAAGTTCAGATCCTATCTACTTGGATCTAAAGTCACCATCTACACTAAAACTCCGCTATCCGATATTTACAGCAGATAAAGGATGCAAAGCATGGATTAATGAGGTGGATCCTTCTCCTTCATGAGTTTGATTTGGAAATCAAAGACAGCCTGGAGTTCATAATGTGGTAGCAGATCACCTCTCTATAATTGAACAACAAGAGCATCCATCAAA